>JAFEMH010001145.1:0-527499 GCA_022495995.1 Adenophora triphylla var. japonica | reverse complement strand
TCACAAGTCATCTCCTTACAGGCTCCAAAACCAACGGGAGCCGTTGAGGCAAAGCAAAACAAGACTCTGGAAAATATCATCCGGACAAATGGCCGGCCCAAGCTGCAGAGATTGGCCCGAGAAGTTACACTGGCACTCTGGGGCGCGTAACATCAGCCGAAACGGCAACCGGGGAAACACCGTTTGCCCTCACATACGGAATGGAAGCCGTACTCCCAATCGAGCTGTGAGATCCCCTGTTTGCTCTCCGTATACCGCCTGGGAAAAGCCAGATCAACGAGGTCGAATGGCTCCAGAGTCGCCATGACGAATTGGCCCTACTAGATGAACGCCGACCATTAAAGGCCATGGAACACATCCGAGCCTACCAAGGAAGAGTGGCTACAGCCTTCGACAAGAAAGTAAAGCATCGGGAGATCCGCAGAAGGTGATCTCGCTTTTTGAAAGAAAAGCCCCCAGTCCCGTATCAACCCTCTCCTGCAAATGGGAGCCCGTACCGGGGTCGGGCCATACCTTTGTCGCCCGTAAGATCTTTCTCTTGGATGGAGCCATGGGCGCAACTTGCGTACCTCGACGTGAATCCCCTTCTCGTATTATGACCCAAATAATGGGTGACAAGCCGCGCAGGGACATACTATCGCGTAAAAAAAAAAAAAAGAAAAAAATAAAAAAAGAAAAAAATAAACAAAAAAAAGAGTGCTAAAAGAGTAATACCCAACTAGGTTGAAAACCCGAAAAGGGCGGCCTAGGTAAAAAAGAGTGGTTGCACCAAAACAAAAAAACAACAAAAAAAAAACAAAAAAAAACAAAAAAAAAACAAAAAAATAAAAAACAAAAAAAAGAACAAAAAAAAAAACAAAAAAAGAAACCAAGTGCTGAACTACGAAGACTCGAGCTCCTCAAAATGAGGGGAACGTAGGCAAACCGCAACTACGGTTCGGCTCTAAAACACAAATAAAAGTCATACTTTGAACATCAATACAATTGATCAGTAACCATGAAAGCTGTCTCGAAAAACTCTAAAGCAATTCAAGCAATATTCATTACAAGTTAAAAGCTCTTCGATGAGTCTAAGCCGCGATTCATTCCTACCAACCGGCAACCTCGCTAAAAAAGAAAACTAAGATACATAATCAAACTTAATGTGTCTCGCTATGCAGACAAGAAAGGATACTCTAAAATCCTCGTAGTCACTCCAAGCCACTCGTACCGGCCTCTCCCCTCTTTCTTTCCCCTCTTCGAGCTCCTTTTTTTCTTCCGAATCGGGAAAAATGTCGGTATTCCTCCTACCAAGCTCTGTATAGGAACAGGATCTCATCAAACCAGCCTCTCGCCAGTGCGCCTTAGTAGCACCCTAGGGCGCCATCTCTCATCTCCTGAGCCGTAGCCTAGCCGGTAAAGCATAGGAGCCCTCCTTCTCCTCGCTCTCGACGTAGCACTCATAGCGGCTCACGCCGTCTCCGCCTCCCGTCAATTAGGGCTGGCGCCTCGCCTCTCGGCCCTCTCTCCTCTCGAAAGCAAATGTGTCCTCCGCACCCACAATGGCCTCACGCCCGTCTCAAAATAGCCACCTCGAGTCTCTCCTGCATGCCTCTCCATACCAATCCGAGTGTACCAAGTGGTCAAGAACACCGGTCTCTGACGCTCGAGAATAACCCGAGGAGGAAAGGCATCATACCTCCATGCTCGGGAAAGAAATGGAAACACCGAGGGATCATCCATAGAAACAGGAGCCACCACCCTGGTGGCTATATCATCAAAGTCCCCCAAAGGAACTCCGCTCCAGCCAAACTGTCTCGTAACTAAAGCCGGAATATAGAAGCCGGACCGAGAAAGCCCCGAAGCATGACCACATGAGACCCATCCTAAAGCACTCGCGAAGTCTCCACCCGCCAACAAGGCACCGACCATCTGATATCCTCTCGTCCGGAGACCAGCCATCCAACGCTCCCATGAGCCCCGATCATCGAAATCCACTGCAACCCCTCCCCGGCAAATGTCCAAGGCTTGATCATATCGGAGTTTCCCGAAGAATCCCCAAACGCTCCATCGCCATGTGGTCAAGAGGAACGGGCCGCCCCCGTGCATGTACCGTCTTCCAAGAGCGCCCTATCAAGAGCATGAAAAGTCTCCCCGTAAATCAAAGGAACGACATCTCCGCCTGTGCGACAGCCGAACGACAACATCCAAGAAAGACCGATGGCAAATCCCAAAGGAAATAGACCATGAACAGGGTGCCAAACATACAAAGTGCAAAAGCATCCCAATAGGCATCATCCAAGCCTAGGCCCCTAAACCTGTCGGGAAGACCGAAAATATCGAAATGATCGGGACCGCGGATCATACCTTGCGCTTCCTCCGGGGAAAGATGAAGGAGGACGCACAATCTGTCAGCAAAAGAAGCCCCTCCGGCAAAGGAACCGCTATCTCTTCCACCTCCGACCTCCAAGCAAGGCCCGAAATTCTTCCACAATGGAACAATCTCGTTGAAGGAAAGGCAAAAGACATGCCTTCTAGTGTCCCAAAATGAGGAAGAAGCCCTCAAAAGCTCATAATCCGGAACCAATTCCTTGAGAGACCATAAGCACTTCACCTTGTACCTTTCTTCAAAGAAGGACCTCCTCTCATGCATGATCTCTCGGGACCAATCCTTGAACTTGTTGAAGAGGATATTTGAATTTGAAATAAAGGGAGACCAGATCTGAAGCAAAATTAAAGGACAATGTCAGATGCAGGACCCTATCCGCGCGGACATGTTTGTCATTTATCAGAAAAATCGCAACACCAAGCCGTTACACCAAAAGAGGAATATTCCGTCCCTGCTCGAAACCTGTGCAAAAACCTCCCCAAACCAGTCCATATACCAAACACCCTTGCAAAAAAAAAAAAAACCAAGGCTCATGCAACACTGCATTCATACTGCATTGCATTCATAAAATAAAATCCTAAATTATTACATCCCAAAAAAAAAGAGTATGCAAAAAAAAAAAAAACAAACAAACATCAATAAAATCCTAAATTATTACATTCCAAAAAAAAAAAGAAGAGTGTGCATAAAAAAAAAAAAACAAACAAACATCAATAAAATCCTAAATTATTACATCCCAAAGAAAAAAAAAGAAGAAAAAAATGTGCATAAGCTTTACAAATCTCAATCTCAATCTCAAATCTCAAAAGAAAAAAAAAAAATCAATCGGAGTCTCTAGCGCCCGATGTCCGCCCTCGGCCCTCTTGCGACTCGGGCCCGCTCTCCTCAGGAGCCCCGAAAATCTCGGGCTCGTAGATCGTCCTCGCTCTCCGCAAAGAGGCTCGTCAGACCAACCGGCACGCTCTGATAGGCAAGCCGAGATCTCGCGAAAAATCGTATCCGAAGGTGAAGGCGCGAGACTCCCGAACGTACGAAGACGACCCGCCATGCCGCCATACGTGTCCCTGCCCGTGTGGATCCCCTCGAGAATGACGTGATCCGAAGCGGCGCACCCGCTGGGATCAAGGAGAGGAGACAGAGGAGTCTCGAGGGGAAGCCTCTCGAGCGAATAGGGGAAGCCTCCCCGTCCGACCAGTGCGCCGGCCGTGGTCGCCTTGCTCTAGCCTCGAGGAGCCCCGCAAGCGACCATCCTCCCGATGAATCTCTTGGCTCGATCACTTGCTTCGTCGCTTCTCGACGACCACCTCCGAAAACCGCACAAAAGCAAAAGCGTCAAAAAAAAAAAAAAAAAAAAAAAAGGAAGTGATGCTAAAGATGATGAAACAAAAGAAAGAAAGGAAGAGGCGTAAGCGTAAAAAGCCATACCTTCATACCCTGGACGAGGCCGGAAAGCTCGTGGAAGCCGCTCAGCCGAGGGATCTGCACCCTCAATCGGACCCCCATCCCGGACATATGAAAAATCCGTCCGAGGATACCGCGGATCCCAAGCCCCTCTCTATCCGTAACCCGAGGCATCCTCAACCTCCTCAAGACGAATGTCGCATATGGCTCAATCGCCACGAAATCCGAGAAGTGCGGCCGGCTCGTAATCATCCCAGGTCACGGACCGATCACTCGGGTGCATCATATCGGCGGGAGGCTCCACCGGTGTCCTCAAAGGCGAGTTCACGCCATGCTTTGCGCGTCACCCTCTCTCCGATAATATGCATCGCAGGTCGACCTTCTCGTAATCCTCCGCCGCACAGCCAAATCTCGGCGCCTTCGGCCGCGCCACCTCGAAGCGATCCCAGGGGAAGAATATCATCCCCTCATCCGTCTCGGCCTCCGCCAAAGGAAGGCAATCCGCGCACCTCGAGAGTCGTACGCCCGGAGCTTATCTTCTCCCGAGCATGCTTGGACCAAGACCGCATAGCCGGATACGCCCCAACGTACTCCGCCGGGCCGCCGCCACATCGTGACGTGGAAAAACTCCAACGCCCATACCTGCGAAAGGTAAAAATCCAATCAATCCAGTGCAAAAGAAAAGTGCGTGCTCAAAAAAAAAGAGGGAAAGCAAAAAGAGAGCTTATACCTCCAGGGCAAACTCAAAGCAGTACAAGGAGCTCACAGCCTTCCGGCTGTACCTATCAAGAGCAAAGTAAAGCTCTGCCAGCCCGGCCTCTCCCCAAGAGATATCTCCGACCGTCTCCATGTCCTCTAAGGACCTCAGCAAGGCAAAGACTGCCGTCCCCTCAGCATGCCCAAAGAGGGTGCTCGAAAAAGCAAACCACAAGAAGGCCCTAGCGATCTGCTCAGCGCCTATCCTCTCCTCCTCGGCCTCGTAGCTCACGATGGTCTCCACAATCTTACCGTAGACCACGGCATACTCCATCCCCATCCCCTTTTTGGGAATAGGGGAAAATCCCAGAAGAGCCTGTAGATCCGCATCGCTGTAGCCATCCCGCCACTCAATGCTGCGCCCATTAAAGGACAGGCCCGTGATCGCAGCGTAATCGGAGGGCGTAACCGTAGCCTCGCCCCAGAAGAAGTGAAAGGTGTGGGTCGCGTCCCACCAATCTTTGCGCCAGAGCAAACATCAAGCCCTTGCTCTTAGGGAACTTGACCCGGTCCCTCAAGCACTCGACAAACTCCCAAAGCCCCGTCTCAACAACAATCTCGTCTCGACTCGGCAAAGCTCCTCGGCCCGCATCCGGAAGCCGGTCCCACAAGTCAACCACGGACTCCACCGATCCTCGAGTCTTCATTTTGTTCACCGCTCCGTCACAAAACGGTTTCCGCCTGCAAAAAAAAAAAAAAAGAGAGAAAATGTCAAAAAAAAAAATTGCATTTGCACACAAAAAAAAAGCATACACATGCATTAAAAAAAAAAATTTCGGCAAAAGATAACGGCATGCAATAGACATAGCCCCATTTTTCTCACGTAGAAAGATGGAGTTTTCAACAAATCTCATTCAACAATTTTCAATAAAAAAATGCATACATGCATATCCTACAAGAAGTCAACGGAAATAAAAACTCCGTCCCATTTTCAAAAAAAATGCATACATGCATATCATCCATCTTACATGCAACGGGAGGAAAAATCCGTCCCACTTTTCAAAAAAAGAATCCTAAACATACATACATCTCATATTGGCAAAATGCCCATTCTTTCCAAACAAAATGCATGCATTGCATCATTCATCAATATCAATATTCAATTTCAAAAAAAATCATCATCACAATTTTCGAATTTTCACATGCAATTTTCGAATACAAAAAAAAAATGGCGAAAAGGCCAATTCTTTCTCCAAGCAAAATGCATATTTTGGGATACCCACATAATCATTGCAACATGCAAAGCATCAAAATCAAGATTCAAAGCCAAGAATATCAATCATTCGAATTTTCAAAAAAAAAAAAAAATTCAAAAATCACCCAAAATTCAAATTTCAAACAAGAAATCAACAAAGGGATCAAAGGGTTTCAAAGTATACCGTTCGGAGATTCGAATCCGAAGCCCAATGTTGCCAAGCATCGGGGTAGGGCTCCTCCGCAATCGATTGCGAAAGAGTATAGTGCCTCCTCATCCGGACGAGCTCCAATCGTCTCTCCGCTATCGGTCCACGTCCTTGGCCTTGAAAAACGCCTTCCCCGTGTTCCATTGCTTGAAAATCGAAGAAAAACGAAAGATTTTTGAAGCTTTTTGAGCAACAATGGCGGTTCTCCTCGGCTTCTCTCTCTCTGCTCTCGACAATTTCAAAAAACTGAATGGGGAAGGAGAAGGGCGTTGGCCCTCATTAATACCCCTGACTTTCTAGTCCTCTCCGCGCGGACAGGATTGTAAGGGTCAAAATGACCCTTTTGCCCCTTAAAATCCCAGGACTCTGCAGTTTGGTCCCCAACTTGACAGAGTTAACCAAAGTTAACCAAAGGCAGCCCCTTGTCAAGGAAATCATTCCCGGCAGTCAAACGTAAGACCGATCTCCCTGAGAAAGATAACGAGATCCCGTATCTTTCATCAAAATTCCCCGGCAGTAAAACGTAAGACCGAGTGCCCCGAGAAAGATAACGGATCCCGTATCTTTCATCAAAATCATTTCCCAGCAGTCAAACGTAAGACCGATCTCCCTGAGAAAGATAACGAGATCCCGTATCTTTCATCAAAAATCAATCTCCGGCAGTCAAACGTAAGACCGATTTCCCCGAGAAAGATAACGAGATCCCGTATCTTTCATCAAAAATCAATCTCCGGCAGTAAAACGTAAGACCGATCTCCCCGAGAAAGATAACGGATCCCGTATCTTTCATCAAAATCATTCCCGGCAGTCAAACGTAAGACCGATCTCCCTGAGAAAGATAACGAGATCTCGTATCTTTCATCAAAATCAATCTCCGGCAGTCAAACGTAAGACCGATTTCCTCGAGAAATATAACGAGATCCCGTATCTTTCATCAAAATCTTCCCCGGCAGTAAAACGTAAGACCGAGTGCCCCGAGAAAGATAACGGATCCCGTATCTTTCATCAAAATCATTCCCGGCAGTCAAACGTAAGACCGATCTTCCCGAGAAAGATAACGAGATCCCGTATCTTTCATCAAAAATCAATCTACGGCAGTCAAACGTAAGACCGATCTCCCTGAGAAAGATAACGAGATCCCGTATCTTTCATCAAAAATCAATCTCCGGCAGTCAAACGTAAGACCGATTTCCCCGAGAAAGATAACGGGATCCCGTATCTTTCATCAAAATCATTTCCCGGCAGTAAAACGTAAGTCCGATTTCTCCGAGAAAGATAACGAAATCCCGTATCTTTCATCAAAATCATTTCTCGGCAGTAAAACGTAAGACCGAGTGCCCCGAGAAAGATAACGGATCCCGTATCTTTCATCAAAATCATTCCCGGCAGTCAAACGTAAGACCGATCTTCCCGAGAAAGATAACGAGATCCCGTATCTTTCATCAAAAATCAATCTACGGCAGTCAAACGTAAGACCGATCTCCCTGAGAAAGATAACGAGATCCCGTATCTTTCATCAAAAATCAATCTCCGGCAGTCAAACGTATGACCGAGTGCCCCGAGAAAGATAACGAATCTCGTATCTTTCATCAAAATCCTTCCCGGCAGTAAAACGTAAGACCGATTTCCCCGAGAAAAATAACGAAATCTCGTACCTTTCATCAAAATCATTCCCGACAGTAAAACGTAAGACCGATTTCCCTGAGAAAGATAACGAAATCTCGTATCTTTCATCAAAATCATTCCCGGCAGTCAAACGTAAGACCGAGTGCCCCGAGAAAGATAACGAAATCCCGTATCTTTCATCAAAATCACCCCCGGCAGTCAAACGTAAGACCGATTTCCCCGAGAAAGATAACGAGATCCCGTATCTTTCTTCAAAATCTTCCACGGCAGTCAAACGTAAGACCGATTTCCCAGACAAATACGTCTGATTTTCCCCAGCAAAGGCTAACGAAATCCCCAGCAAAGATAACGGAATCCCAAAAGCCAACGGAATCTTGAGTAGAACTCGAACTACGAAAGGGCTTGATTCCCACTAGGGATACGTAGGTAGCCTATCATTAGGTCCAGCCCCTCGACCAAAACGGTCACCCTCTCCTTCGGCAGCAGACGAAGTCCACCGAAAGACCTTTTCAAATTAAGGTTCGAGGCACCTAAAACGCCATCATCATCCAGGTCCGAGGCACCTAAAAAGCCATCATCATCCAGGTCCGAGGCACCTAAAATGCCATCATCAAGGTTCGAGGCACCTAAAACGCCATCATCAATCAAGGTCCGAGGCACCTAAAATGCCATCTCCAAGGTCCGAGGCACCTAAAATGCCATCTCCAAGGTTCGAGGCACCTAAAACGCCATCTCCAAGGTTCGAGGCACCTAAAACGCCATCTCTAAGGTTCGAGGCACCTAAAACGCCATCTCCAAGGTCCAAGGTACCTAAAACGCCATCATCAAGGTTCGAGGCACCTAAGACGCTATCACGCACAACACTAGGAAAGCGATAAATCGCAATCATCCCCAGCAGAGACCGAAAATGGTCATCCCTATCCCCAGCAGAGCGGATACCCATCAGACCGAAAATGGTCATCTCTTATCCCCAGCAGAGTTTCTTTCCAGCAACCGACTGCAGAACTCGCTCATCAGGTTCGAGGCACCTAAAACGCCATCATCTCCAGGGTCAAAGACCCGAACTACGACTGGCTTGATTCCCATTCGGGATACGTAGGTAGCCTATCGCTAGGTTCAGCCACCCGATCACTCGATCATCCCGCCAAATATGGAGCCTTACTCTTATCGACGACCCCGCTTCCTTCGAAAGCGCCGTCGCCGAGGGGCTACTGTAAGTGCTCCAATTTGAGCTTGTTAGAATTTTCGTTAGAAAATTAACGAAAGTTATAACATTTCTAACAATTCCTAACTATCCTAACATTTCTAACAAAGTGAGGGTAAAATGGGCATTGTTATTTAAGGTTAAACCTCAAAAAGAATCTCAAAAAGTAAAACAAAAGGAATAAAACCACAAATAGAAATGGCTGGGAACAATAAACTGGCTGTTAATTTGAAATTTCAAAAAGAAATATTCCTCTTGTCCAAAGCTGGAGCTGCATTTAATGAACAGTGCACGCTGAAGGGTCCTGTCCGCGCGGATGACTTTGCATCTTTCAGAGGGCTATAAATTGAGCCCTCCAGTCACAAAAATAAGGAGGAACAACACAATTGCACCGAACCTCTGGCGAAATATAGAGAGAAAATAGTGAGAATTCTTCAAGAATTGTCACCATTTTCTCTCCAATCTTTCCCAACTCACACTCATCCACTCACTCTCATACTTAAGCCTTAAACACTCATACACTCAAGCCAAAAACTCAAGAACACAAGGAAGATTGGTAAACCCTCCTTCTCCTTACCCTAAACTCCAACCATGCATGCATTTGCAAACTACAAAATGTAGTTCTTTCATCTTCTTGCTCTAGATCTAAGAAGATCACCATGGAAGACCATCTCCATGGATGATCTTCTAAAAAGATCAAAATTATTTTCAAGTTCTCTTACTTTCTTGCAAAGAAAACTCATTTTCAAAACCCTAAAAACCATTTTCAAGCATAAAATCTCATTTTCAAAGGATAAAAATCCCCTTCCCAAGCAAATGAAATGCTTAGTCCTAATGTACCCCAAGGATGGTTTGGTATAGTTGATTCACCACTAAAATGTCTAGTGATCACTAACCAAAACCTAGGGAAATGGGGACAAGCATGGATGCAAAACCCCCCTTAAAATCATATTTTCTTTCTTGAGAAGTTGCTGTCCAGTAGCAATTTTCTCAGACCTCAGTCCATGGTCTAATTTTTTGGACACAGATAAATGTGGAATTTGGTGTTGACTACAAAACACTTTTTGTAGCCAACATCCAGATCTTTCCAACATCCAGAAGGTTTTGACCCCTCAAATCTTCTCCAAAATGGAAAATTCCTTCGCACAAATCTTATTTAAGGTGTCTAGAACAACTTTCATTCTCTGAGTTTATCCAGATTATGAAGTTTTAAGACCCTTGAATCCATTTCAAAATCAAAGGTCCACTGCCTTTTTCATTCTGGCAGAAATGGCTCTCAACTTCAAAAGGTCTTTTGAGTACCAAATCTCAATCCAAAAATCTTCCAAAAATTCATGGGATCAGTTTAAAGTCTTAAAAAGATATCCTAATTTTTACTTTTCTGAGTTTCAACTTATTTTGGCCAAAACACACACACACACACACACAAATGATTTTCGGCTTGGAAGACTCGTTTTACGAGGCATTCCGGTGCACACTAACGTCCTTCCTGGCGTGTAACATGACCTCCGAACCTAAATCTCGATCTCGGGCTTTTTCAAAGTTTTGGCCCTCAAAATAAAAATGGCGTGGCGACTCCGTTTCGTTGATTTTTTCAAATAAAAATGGGAAAATTTTCGGATGCACATCATCACGGCGGGTATGTCGGAAGGTGAGTATACGGCTTCCCGAACATCTGCCCATGTGGACCGGTTCTTTGTCCCGATTGATCGTTTCTGTAAATGAAGGCATGAAAGATCTGTGGAATTTCCACGAGTAGTTGCTCGAGACGACAATTTCCATCCTCCTCCCGTTTTTAAATAGACCTTCCTCCACTGAGTTGGCCTTTCAATTTGAGTGCGGTAATAATCCGTTCCCATCCTCCTAGGACCCTTGGGAGTCCGGTTTTGTTGACTTCATGCCCGGCTTGGAAGAGAATGGTTTCATCGTCTTCATCGTCGCTTTCCTGAGAGAACTTGCTTTCCTCGGGGGAAGGTAAGCGGCGGGATTCGCTTACGCCGTGTCGTTCCATCTCCTAGGTCATCGGGACCGTTGACCACCCTCGCCTGGCAGAGGGGGTTGGATGAGAACAAACGGTAGTCCGGAAAGTTGCCGTGAGCAAAACTCTTGAGGTCGAGGCGGGTCTAGAGTGGCCTCTAGCTCTCTGTCGAAGCCGCACTGTGACACTTTAAGGGCTTGGTCCCCTGTAGGTCTTTCGGCTTGGTCTTCGTCCCAAAGGACGACTTTCTTGAGCGGCTAGTTCCATGAGAGCTTTCCTTGCGAGACCTAGGCATCTACGTAGGTGCGCATCGTCGGCTAGTGTCCCGTAACCGTGATTACATTCAAATCGCCGAATGGTGGGAACACTTGGATTACATTGACGAAAGAAGCCTGACCGGACATTCCATGCGTCCTTCCTTAATCTCGATCACCAAGAAGTTTGCCCATATCTCGCTTGATTGACCCATTTGGGGTATTGAATTCTGCAATGTTGACGGTCTCGTGATCTCGCTCGATCGCCAAGTCTATCAAAGCTAGCCGATCGATTGGCTGGGGATGTCCGAATCGGGAGTTTGTGACGACCGGGAGTAGAATCGAACCGAAGCATGTTGATCTTTGAGGTGGTCATTTCTGTGTCGGAGCTTCGGCTACGCTTGCGGGGAAGACTTTCGTGAGATGTTTCGGGGTGGGCACGCGGAAGGCGTTCCCGAGGTTGATCTAACTTGTAGCAGGTGAGGAGCTTGGTCTCCTTTGCACATTGCCCTTGGCCTTGGCGGCGCTTGAGGGGTATAAGCTTGAGCGATTTCCAGACGGGCCGGTTGCCGGCCAGGGGGCATGGTGCCAGAGTAGTGATGAGCTCGAGCTCGCAGCCGGGTGCCACGTTTACCATGAGCGGGCGGTCATCGAGGTGACCTTGGTGTTGCGAATCGATAACAAGGACGGGATCCTTGGCTTCATCGGGATACCCAGGAATAGATGATATTGACGAAGTCGCCGTCCTTTACTTGATCGGAAAGGATTCCTCGTTGCGTGAATCACGTGCTTCCCAATTATCGAGATAGTTTCATGCATCTTTGGGACGTTGAGCTTGACAATTTCCATGGTATTGGAACCTTGGTCAGTAAGTGACCCTGATCGGAAGGGAGTTCCGTCCTCAAAGCCGAGCATGTGAATGCGGAGGTCCGCGGCGGGTGCCGCCGCGTCCTCGACTCCGGAGAGTCCAGATTCATCGTCATCGATCGCTCAATCCGGGTGTAGGGACGTATTGCGTCGAGTTGCGTTCTTTGGAGCGGCTAGGGAAAACATCATGCTCTTCGTTGGAGAAGAGGGGTGCGAAATGAGTAGTTCCTCGTGGAGGGCGTCCCATACAACTTCCATGCATTCATCCCGAGAATGACGGTGCTTGTTGACCTTTATCACAAAAACCTCTTCGCTGCGTCGGGCTTGAGAGAGTTTGTTTGGAGAATGTAGACAAATCTCCGATTGGAGGCTGAGGGGTTTATGTGCCCGTATCATGGCGAGATTCAAGCATTTCCTTCCAATGCACGCTCCAAGTGTTGGAAGCGACGGTTGAACTTGATATCTGTCAGTTGGCCCCGAGTGCACAGCTTGATGGATGTGTATTTATCCATCCAAATGATGCACTTTTAGGCTTTCTTTGTGTTTAATTCCCGAGTTTTATGTATATTTGATATGGTTTGTGAGTGTTTTCAAAGTACAGGTGTCAAATTGGAAATCTTGGGAATTCAAGGACCAAATTGGAAATATGGAAATTTTTGAGGAATTTGATTTATAAAAATTCATGGGTTATAATGAAAAATAAAATCCCAAAGAGCCAAGTGCAAAAGAATTCATTATAGTGGTCAAAGTGCGATGACAAAATACCGAGACGAAACGAATATTAATTATTACAAATCAAGGCCAAACTAGGCCATGGCCGAGCACTGCTAGGGCCATTGCAAGGCCATTTGGGGTTGAGGTTGGAAGGAATGGGCCATGGCAAGGAAATTCATGGGCAAGGCTGGGCTTTGCAATGTAGGGCGGCCGCGCTCAAGACATCATAATCAGGCCAAGCTCCAGGCCAAGTTCTCGGCCAAACTCTCAGCCAACTTGGGCGGCTGCACTTAACACTTGGGCGACCGCGCTTGAGAGGGAAGAATTACGCACAAAGGCCCTGTCAACTAGGGCGACCGCGCTAATATCTAGGGCGGCCGCGCTACTCCGATTTCAGCAACAGTTTGGCGATTTAAACAGGGGTATTCATGTCTTTTCTTGGTTTGGGGTCCATATGATTTACCCTAGTCTTTATAAGTGCAGTAGCTACGTTAGAAAAGGGGAGATCATATCAAGGAGAGGAACGACTTCATTATTGTTTTTTTCTTTACCAACACAATTGAAGAGAAGAATTCATCAATTCCAGGTTTTATCATTGTAAATTCTGAGTAGCTAAATTCTTAGATTTGTAGATTGGTTGGATCTTTATCCGGATTTCTTTGCAATAGTATTTTAATTCTTTCTATTTAATTCCTTCTATTTCAATAATAGATCCTAATTTCTTATTCTTAGATTTGAGATGTATGTTAATATACGAACTCGTCTTTGAATAATTGGGTATCGAATTTGCCATTAATTTGGGATTTTGATCCATAGACCACTATTGATTGAATAACTTGTTCTGTGCCGTAATAGAATCGGATCAACGTTAGGTTCTTGTATTCTTTCGTGCTTAATGTATTCTTCGAGTATTGTGGTGCCGTAATAGAAACTACAATATTAAGAGAGTATTTAGGATTGTAATCCGGCCACCTAACCGTGTCGATCCTAGCTAAAGTGAATGAACCCTAGAGGTTGAGTTGATGTTTTATAAGTAAAATTCTGCATAGAATGATGGTAAAGTGAAATCCAATCTACGAATCTCTACTCATAATCTGTTTTCTCGTTTAGTTAGTTTTTGTTATTTGTTTTATGCTTTTATTTCTAAATCAAATCTATAACTTTGGTTACAAAATTCACTGCTTTCACTTTATTTGTTTACCAATGAGTCTCTGTGGATTTGACCCCTGCATTTGCATACTGCTACACCGGTAGTGAGTACACTTGCTTGATATTTATTACAAGAGGGAGTTTTCCTCCATCAAGTTTTTGGCGCCGTTGCCGGGGACTTGTTGCAAGTAAACAAGTAGGTTAGGTAGTGAATGCAAGGTCGTCGTTCTTTGAAGCCTACATTGGTGCCATTGAACGACAACATAAACAGACTTAATAAAGCTAAAGACACTTAGCTTCTTGAGGAAGCATTTGAGGGCGATCCCCTCTTTAATCCCCTTTTCTCGGATTCGGACACCGAATCAGAACCCTCCACCACCGAGGTAGAGGAAGAGAAAGCTGAGATGGCAGAACCACCGGCACAAACTATGAATGATATTCTGAGACCTAGGGTAGAGACATCTACCTCTTGCATAGTCTTTGTCCGATGCGACCAAAAATCTAGAGGTCAAGGACAATACTTTGCCATGTTGCCAAGCTTTCACGGATTGCACTGGTGAGGATGCACTCACACTCCTTAAAGAATATATTATTGTTGTTGCTCAATTTTTGTTAAGACAGGGAGTGACTGAGGAGCAAATTAGACTGAAGTATTTTCCTTACACTCTTAAGGGAGTGGCTTAAACATGGTTGATGATGCTTGCACCGAGCAGCATTAGTACTTGGGTAGAATTGCAAGATGTGTTCCTTAAAAGATATTACCCACATCATCTGTTGGCTGGTTTTAGACAAAAATTGATGACATTTTCCCAAGATGTGGGGGAGCCCTTTCATGAGGCATGGGAAAGATTTAATACAATGTTAATGCAATGTCCCCAACACAATTTCACACTACCCTCACTTAACCAAGCCTTTTATGATGGCTTGAATGAAAATGGGCAATCAATAGTTGACAATGCTGCTGGAGGCTCGATAGGAGCCAAGACCCCGGAAGAAACTAAAGCTTTGTTTGAGATGTTGAGTGCTAACTCTCAACAAAAGAGTTCGAGGGGTAAAGGGGGGTACTTGAATTGAATGCTAGTGATAATATTTCAAAGCGGTGCACTTTTAAATAATAAATTGGATAAATTATTTGTTTGTGGCACTTATGCTGGTGCCAATGTTGTGCTTGATTATTGTACAAATTGTGGTTTATCATCTCATGTGACTAATATGTGTCCAAGTGCAGCAAATTTCTCTTATCATCCTGAACAGGCACATGCTTTCAACGGAAATGGACAAAGGCCACCACCCCAAGGCAACCAATATGGCAATTACAATCCATGGGGTGGCCATCAGAATCAGTAAGTAAAGCCTCTTCATGTGCCACCACCTGGACAACATGGTAGTGCACCTTGGGAGCTGGCAGTTCAGCAGCTAAGGATGGAGATGCATCAAAGTAATAGAAATACAAAAGCAGCATTTGAAAAGGTGGGCACACAAGTAGAGCAACTTGTGAAGGTTTCCCAAGAGTTGATGAAAGAGAAAAACCCACCTGAGCAAGAAAAGTCAATCACAACAGTTTGGGATGAAAGTGAGGAAATTGAGGAGGTATTTCTATCTTCTCTTGATAATACTGATTGTTTTGATAAAAATGATGATGTTAATGAGGATGAAAAGGTTAAATATGTTCAAAAAGACCCCGGGTGTTTCACTATCCCAATTTCTTTAGGGGGTCAAAATTTTAAAGGTTTGTTGGATCTTGGGGCAAGTGTCAATGTGATGCCCTTTCATGTTTTTAGAATTTGGGGGTATGTGAGTTGAAACCACCCAAGAGAGACTTGCAATTGGCGGATCTCTCAATCAAAAGACCCTTAAGGGTTATTGAAGGAGTGTTGGTTAAAATTGATAAAATCATTATCCCCATTGACTTTTATGTGATGTGTATGGAGGGATCAAGTGAGGAACAACTGAAAACTCCCATTCTGCTTGGGAGCCATTTATGTTTGACACTAAGGCCACTATTGATGTGTGTCAAGGGGTGGTGTCCTTGAGAGGTATGGGGGAGGAATGTAAGTTTTGTATGCTTAAAAATGATAAGAAACCCTCCCCCAAAGATGGTTTTGTAGGAGCCATAACCGATTTTCCAATTTTTAATGATGATGTGAATGGATGTGAGAAAAGTGGGGATAATGCGGACGTGTTCCTCTTGGCTAGTAACATTAAAGCCGACCAATACTCTAGGAGTAACGGGTCGTATCACTCCCCACACGACTCCCATAAAGAGTCGAATCCATCATATTTACCACAAGGGCCTTCAAAATCGAGAGTTACTGAGGAGAGTTATAGTGATTTATCTGATTCTATATTTTTAAATATTTTTGTGCATGATAACTCTCCTGATCTTAGTTGTGAGAATGGTGTTCTGCAGATTGCAGAAAAGGTTGAGTTTGGGGGTGGAAACCCCAATAAAAAGAAAAGAAAGAGGGGTAAGCACAAGCGTAAAGTTTCAAAAATAAATGTGGCTTCACCCCTACTTGTTGACAATGGAGAGCTGATTTGGAAAGAAAAGGGCGTTTGTGCCCGTGAGGAAAGGAGATGGTCCAAAGGCCGCAAAGCAAAGGCCAAGTGAGATTGGGATTATAGTCGGGCTAACGACTTTAACCAAATACGCTGCTTGGGAGGCAACCCAATGAGGTATGTTTTATTTTATGTTAATTACTGTTTAGTAGTGTCTTGCCATCCGTTAAGCCCAAGGCACGCTTTTGTTCTCTGTGCTCTTAGGACATAGCATGTTTTGAGCTTGGGGGTGGGCAACTCTTCGAGTATGTGGGTTTATAGGGGAGTGTATATAGTGTCATCCTCTAAAAAAATTAGAAAAATTTAAAAATTTTGTTCTTTTCATAGTTGGGATGTTGGCCAAAGTCTGTGATGATTAGAGTGTGCTTTAATTTGAAAATTACATGTGCTAGTATTAGTGTGGTGATTGGGATTGCATTGAAACGTTTAAATTATGATTGCACGACCTCTCACTTCCGTATCATTTTCTTGGTCATTGTCATCAACTTAGGTGCCTTTTATGGGATCACTTCGTGTATTCTCGGGGTCCCTAGAACATAGTTGCATGATTGTCAATAACACGTCAATAGGTTACTTGATATATATGGCTATTCTTTGAATCCCTTTTTGTGAGCCTTAAACTTTCGAGTCACTGAATAAAATTTTTCCGCTAGAACCCCTTTTGAGCTTGAAAAAGAATGGAATCTCTCACAATGTGGGAGGTTATCTTAGACCACCATTCGCCTTCGTTTGTACCCTCATTACCCCACCCTTTTAACTTATACACTATTTTCTCACCTTTTAAGAAAGTGAAACTAGGGAAAGAATGGGGATATTTTGGGGAATGTTATGAAAACCAAAGGATTGAGTGGAAATTGATCACGAAAAAAAAATGGGTCATGTTATGTAATGAAAAGAGGGGCTTGAGCAAAATATTAAATGCACATTTTCTGTGATATATTTGTGCAAAATAAAAAAAAAAAAAAGTGAAGCCTTGTCCTCTCTAATGTTAAAGTGGAAATTATGTTGCAAGGTGACCAAAGAAAGTAATGGAATGTGCTCAACCCCATGTCGATGTATGAAAAAGTTTTAGTTTGTGGGTTGGTACATTGGGAGGTAATAAGGGTGAGCGAAGGAATTATCATCAAAGTGAGGATGTATGGTTAAAAGAAGACTTTCTAGTTTCACTTTCTTATGTTCGTATGTCCTTACCTTCATTTGTAACCATGAACCTAGCCCTGCGATCTTTCGCACTTAACTTTTAAGCGATATTATTCTTTTAATATCGAGTAACCGGGTTGACAATCGTGTAAATGTGCATATGAGTGTCCTTTTTGGGTTGTATTGTCTATGACATATTGATTTAGAGCATCGCTTAGTGAATCCATAAACAATCTTAGGTTGTTGGCAGTGATCTCCCATAATTCATTCATCATTCATGCCGCGGTGGAAAATTGTGAGTTTTATGCTTCAATGTGATTGTAATCCCATTACTGTGGTGGCACTTGTTGATTATGTGTGTTGGTGAGAATCTGAGACTTGTATGGCCAAGGACTCATCTGTGATAGAACATCCCAAAAATAATTATTTTGTTTTAATGTTTTATTATTAGTAATTAGAGTAGTTTTATTTTACGTCTTTTAGTTTTAGTTTAGTTTTACTCGGGACGAGCAAAAGGTTAGTTTGTGGGTGTTTGATGGATGTGTATTTACCCATCCAAATGATGCACTTTTAGGCTTTCTTTGTGTTTGATTCCCGAGTTTTATGTATATTTGATATGGTTTGTGAGTGTTTTGAAAGTACAGGTGTCAAATTGGAAATCTTGGGAATTCAAGGACTAAATTGGAAATATGGAAATTTTGGAGGAATTTGATTTATAAAAATTCATGGGTTAAAATGAAAAATAAAATCCCAAAGAGCCAAGTGCAAAAGAATTCATTATAGTGGTCAAAGTGCAACGGCAAAATAGCGAGACGAAACGAATATTAATTATTACAAATCAAGGCCAAACTAGGCCATGGCCAAGCACTGCTAGGGCCATTGCAAGGCCATTTGGGGCCGAGGTTGGAAGGAATGGGCCATGGCAAGGAAATTCATGGGCAAGGCTGGGCTTTGCAATGTAGGGCGGCCGCGCTCAAGACATCATAATCAGGCCAAGCTCCAGGCCAAGTTCTCGGCCAAACTCTCTGCCAACCTGGGCGACCGCGCTTGAGAGGGAAGAATTACGCACAAAGGCCCTGTCAACTAGGGCGACCGCGCTAATATCTAGGGCGGCCGCGCTACTCCGATTTCAGCAACAGTTTGGCGATTTAAACAGGGGCATTCATGTCTTTTCTTGGTTTGGGGTCCATATGATTTACCCTAGTCTTTATAAGTGCAGTAGCTACATTAGAAAAGGGGAGATCATATCAAGGAGAGGAACGACTTCATTATTGTTTTTTTCTTTACCAACACAATTGAAGAGAAGAATTCATCAATTCCAGGTTTTATCATTGTAAATTATGAGTAGCTAAATTCCTAGATTTGTAGATTGGTTGGATCTTTATCTGGATTTCTTTGTAATAGTATTTTAATTCTTTCTATTTAATTCCTTCTAGTTCAATAATAGATCCTAATTTCTTATTCTTAGATTTGAGATGTATGTTAATATACGAACTCGTCTTTGAATAATTGGGTATCGAATTTACCATTAATTTGGGATTTTGATCCATAGACCACTATTGATTGAATAACTTGTTCTGTGCCGTAATAGAATCGGATCAACGTTAGGTTCTTGTATTCTTTCGTGCTTAAAGTATTCTTCGAGTATTGTGGTGCCGTAATAGAAACTATAATATTAAGAGAGTATTTAGGATTGTAATCCGGCCACCTAACCGTGTCGATCCTAGCTAAAGTGAATGAACCCTAGAAGTTGAGTTGTTGTTTTATAAGTAAAATTCTGCATAGAATGATGGTAAAGTGAAATCCAATCTACGAATCTCTGCTCATAATCTGTTTTCTCGTTTAGTTAGTTTTTGTTATTTGTTTTATGCTTTTAGTTCTAAATCAAATCTATAAACTTTGGTTACAAAATTCACTGCTTTCACTTTATTTGTTTACCAACGAGTCTCTGTGGATTCGACCCCTGCATTTGCATACTGCTACACCGGTAGTGAGTACACTTGCTCGGTTTTTATTACAAGAGGGAGTTTTCCTCCATCACCCGGCTATCCAACTCAAACTTATACAGTCCAAAGACGACATATCCCCATATCTGTACAAGAAAACAGAGCAGATTCAGTACAAAACACAGACAAGTGGTACAGATAAAAGACAGAGACAGAGTCCGGAGCATACCTCCCAAGCATAAGAATACCCTGACAGAGTTTCCTTGGTATGCCTACACGCCTCAATTATGGCGTGATAACAGAAGGCCAGCCCAGCTGAGCCCCAATCATAAGTCCTCACATCATCCAAATCAACCAACAAACCTAAGAGGGAGAGACGGGCCGTAGAAGAATGGTTCGCAAAAATGGTCTCTGACAGAATATACCAGAGGGCGCCCCGCACCTAGGGATGGCCAAACCGGACCGGAACCGGAAAACCGGACCGAAACCGAACCGAAAAAGCCCAGAATCGCCATGAACCATCACGAAAACCGAAACCGGAGTAACCGGAACCGGTTTGGAGCCGGGCCGGTTAAGGTTCACCAAAATGGTGAACCGGACCAGAAAAAGCCCGGAACCGGATGAAAATTGATTGTTTTTCAATAGAACCGGACCGGAACCGAATCGGAAAAAGCCCGGAACCGGACGAACCGGGGAGAAAACCGGAACCGTGAGCAAACCGGGCCGGTTAAGGGTCATACATTTTCCGAACCAGAACCGGCGGTTCCGAACCGGAACCGGGCCCGAAACCGGTTTTGGTCATCCCTACCCGCACCAACCGATCAATATTCGCATTTGGCTTAAGCGCATAAGCCTCAAGCTGAGACCGGAGAGGTGAAAACTCAGTAGCAAACCCCTTAACCTTGTTAGGGGCAAAACCAATCAGTTACCTCCACACAGCCGGACAAGCAGGCTTATAGCCCGCAGTCTTCGGGAGGGGCTCACCGGTGAGCTCCAACCCCGTGATAGCCAGAATATCTGTTGGGGTCATGGTAGCTTCCCCGAAGCGAAGGTGCACGGTGTGGGTAGTATCCCACCACCTCTCTCGGATTTCCTGAAGGACTTGGGGAGTCCGTCTCATCCCCTGGATGTTGTCAACGAAGGTCAAAAGTCCCGTTTGAGCCATCCTAGCCCGAACACCGTTTAAGCCTTTGATTTTGTCCCACAAAGCCTTGGCACATTTCGGACTCCCGAGGCAGTTTTTTGTTGGCCTGTACGACTGCAAAACAGAGGAGAAGCAAAGGAGTAATGTTAGAGATCATTCCATGGCAGAAATTTCAAAGAAATAGAAGAAAATTCTCATTGAGGCATTTCATCGAACACTTGGCGTGCGCACAAGAAAAGCATGCCCAAAGATACACTTGAATACCCGAATTAACCCCTCCTACAATCCATGATATGTAGGGGACTCATACGCACACAATGCAATGTCAAACATCCAACAAGTTCAACAAAATCGAAGCATGCAAGATAGAACCAAGTTCTAGACAAAAACAAGAAAAGCTGCCATTGATGAAATTGGGATTCAGATTCAAATGCAATGCAATGCATGAAATGAGAGTTGAGAGAGAAGATCTTACCAAACCTTCACGAACGGCCTGAGAAATGTGCACGCCCCTATCGAAAGTGAGGTCATCACGGGGGTAATCCTTGCCAAGCAAATGACTCCCCAAAATTGGATTCTTCCTTTCTTGTGCCATCGATATTGGAAGGAGAAGGGATTGAGGGTTGATTGTAGGAAGAAATCAACGAGCAACAAGAAAAAAATTGCAGAGAAAAATTGCCTTGGCTCGAGTTGAGAAAGAGAATTTGAAAATAAGTATTTTCAAAATAAACAGCAGCTACTGTTATATTGCCCCGACAGTGGATGTATCGCACGTGATATCCTTTCTCGCGCGAGATATACCTTCTGGAAATGTACAAAATTGTCCTCGACAATAAGCGTCTATACAACGTCAACATTCAAAATTTTGACACATTTACCCTTGAAAGTAACACACTAGCAAGGAAATGTGAAAAAATTGGCACCGCAAGTCACGGAACGAGCCAAACGTGACACCCGCACAATCGCCCAATACGGCACCAGTCGCCCGAAAATGATTGATCCAGAGATCAACTCATTCCACACGATTCAACGCCCAGACAGGTGGATCGTCAAAAGAAAAGCCCGATTCAACGCCCAGACAGGTGGATCGTCAAAAGAAAATCCCGATCCAATGCCCAGACAGGTGGATCGTCAAATCAAAAACCCGGTTCAATGCCCAGACAGGTGAACTGTCATCTCAAAAGCCTGATTTGGAGCCCAGACATGCGAATCGTCAAAAAACCTACAGGATTCAAAGGACCGGATAGGTAAGCCTTTATTTTCTAACATATTTCCCCGTAGGTTTGGAGCCCAGACAGGCGAATCTTCAGACAGACAGGTATATTCAGAATTGGGTCTTGATTTGATTCCTCAGTATGAATTTACCTTTTCAAAACAAAATCTCATCGATTTTCAAAATGATTTTCAAAATACCTAAAGCAGTCTTTTTGTGTTTTGGAGTCGAACTACGTTATGATCTGATTCTCCGATAGAGATACGTAGGAAGCCGTGCGGCCCGACCATCCCGATGTTCAGAATGATGTCTTTTCTATCGTCGACATGACTATTTCCATAAGACTTGTCGACGAGGGGCTCTATAGACACCCCATTCTGAACCCATCAGATCACATTTATATCGCTCTAAGTCTCGCCTTGAGTCAAGAAGTAGAAATCCACCATTTCGTCATGTTTCGTTAAGTTTTGGCTAACGAACGTTAATTTGGGACTAAACTGCATACGAGATAACGAGAGAAGGGCAGAATTGTCCCCAGACCGCCTTATCTCGCGTGGAATAGTGTGTCTCGCGCGAGATAAAGGATTTCTGCAGACTGCAGATAGCAGTTTCCTCGTCGATTTCAACCTCTTTCGGAATAAAACTTCATCCATCCGGCCAGCCAATGAGGTTTGGGTTCTGGAAACTTCCCAAGATGTTTGATCTCATCTTCAACACCTCTCTAACACCTATAAATACCTGAAGACTTTCAGTATTTCGGATCCCTTAAATCCCAAGTAAAAACCCCCACATTTACATGTTTCTCTCCCTGAAAGATTCATGTAAATCACTCCTAAAATCACCTAAAGTTTGTTTGTCAACCTTGTTGATAAACAAACATCGAAGCTTGAATCAAAATATTGAGGCGAAGCTCTCTCCGTGTCAAGGAGCGACTCTAAACTTGAGTCAAAACTCTGCCCGAATTACCTCACGCAAGGTAACCTTTCTTTCCTTTCTAATTGATTGTTAGAGTGGTATAAATACACCGAATCTAGGATCAGCCTAGAGCCTCCCCAAATCATGGGGATGGTCTCGAAGCAATCGATCCTATATTCCATTTAACCCCGTTAAATGGATCTTTATTTTATTTATTGTTTGAAATCTTTTCCTTCTTTGAAAACCTCTCTTTTCTTTAGCAAGACCGATCTCCGAATTGGGTGTAATGGGTGCTCCTTGACCTTCTCATTCCATAACCTAAGCCCCGAACCCAAAATCTATTTCAAAATGGTTTTTCTATGTTTCCAAACAAATAATATAGGTGGCGACTCAAAAAGATGTTAAAAAAGGAAAATCGCGCATCGCTACAGGAGGGAATTTCAAAATTCGAACATTATTAAAAATTCTAGAAAACTCCCCAGCACCCCTTCGTCTCCACAACGCTAAAGGTCAGTTCCCTATCCCTCACTTTTCATTTTCCAGTCACTCAAGCTTCAAGTTCTCTCTAACACTCCGGCGAACCATTTCTTGAGAAAACCCTTTCTTCACCTTAATTTCACCAGTTTCTACCATTCATTCTCACTATTTCTTTACTCTGCTCACGCTCACGGTTAAGAATCTTCAATTTGGGGCTCCCCAGGCATGTTTCTGGAAATTCCCTTCGTATCCTTGGAGTTTTCGGCCAAAATCCGGCAAAAATCATCATATCCGTCATTTTCTTCAAACTTTCTAGGTAAACGTTTGAATTCTCGCACTTTTCTTATTTTCTGCTTTTTGCTTCCAACTTTACTATCTCGCTCAATGGCGAGAACTAAATCTTGTGCTAGAACAATTAGGTTTGGATAAAGTTTGAAAACAGGGGGGGTATTATAGGGTTGACATGGGGGTATGGGCAAGGATCCCGCGAGAGGACCTTAACTCTATGCTTATGCGACATGACACTGATGTCGCAATCTTAGATGATTTAGAAGTTAGGGGTCTCCCTTTCCTGCACAAGTCCGCGCCCATGCAAATCTTCTGTAACATTTAGGAGTTGTACTCGCACATTTGCGACTTTTATCATTCTCGCTTTGATTCTAATTTTTCTGACACTGACTATCCTGTAGCCCCCAATTTACGTAGTCGTCGCTTCTATAAACAGGTTCTTTCCAGCTCCAGCGACCGAAGCGAAATGTCTTCTACCAATTCTACTTCCAGTCATGATGTCTCGAACATTCTAGCCGTGAAGACATCGTCCCATAATTAGGTTCCTTCTGACCAACTCCTTCTTACCAATGTCGCAGAAGCAAGTACCTCTTCTACTGACTTTCAAACTCCTTTGCATGTCAAATTCGGTATCAATCATAATACTTACCAAATTGAGCCGTATACCGGCGACCTGAACCTAGCCATCATGCGACAACGAACCGATGGGGTTGTCGCCTACGTTTCCCAATTAGAAGCCGGTCTTAGGTTTCCCTTAGACCCATTTATTTGTGCCTTCCTACAAAAAGCCCAGGCTGCCATAGTGGAGAATGTGTAATCGAGAAATGCCTTCCTACAAAAAGCCCAGGCCTTCCTACATGAACCCAATATTTCTCCTTTTGTCCATCTCTTTGAGGGTTACACCGCTGTTTCTCAGCGAGAAGGTGTAATCGAGAAACGCCTGTCCATAAAATATCGAAAGCCTAAGATCCTCACTCCTCTTCCCAGCAAAGTCCATAATTGGCAATCTAAGCCACTGTTTATCACTTCTCGCATTGGGTGGACGCACTCAGGAGACTTAAGGGAGATTATTCCCAAAGTTTAGACTAAAAAGGCTCTAGTTTCTAGCGATACTCGCCTCAAGGATCGCATCTTACAAGTTCTTGCCAATAACTCTGACACTGGCCTGGCCCTATTCTCATGGTGAGAAATCCTTTCAAGCCCTTCCCTTTTGCGAGAATTTGGGTTTCCTGACTTTACTTGCCCAATTGATGAATCCCGCATAACAATTGTCCATACCGCACCGTATCCTGGATGGGACATCCATACCAAAAATTGCTTTGGATCGGAATTTGGACCTTGCCAGCGAGCAGGTCGTTGTTGCCATGCCATGTATGAAGTATACAGTATGAATTCTCGCCTCAAACTTTACTTAGTTTACTATATTCATTTCCTTTAAATAATTTTTTCTTTTTCTTCTCGCAGAATTTAGAACCATGTCGCTTGCCCAACGACGAGATGCTTTCTCGATCATCGATGGCCGCCGCAAACGGATAGCTGATGCTCGTCAAGCCGCTCTTAGCCAGTCAACCAAGAAATAAATTCCGATTTCCATCCATGGCGATGACTCCAATGCTATTGCTCGCGAAAAAACTCTTGCCGCTGTGGAGAAAGCCGCTGGGAAAGCTGTGGTTGAACCTTCCCGCAAACGCAGGAAATCCAAGACTCCAACGCGGGAAACGGGTCTTAACCTGGTGGATGAGGAGGATGAAGACGTTGACATAGAGATCCTTCAAGGTCAAGAAACAGAGCCCCTAGCCACCGATGTAACCGCGACAACTGAATCTAACGAGCCTCTGCAAAGTCCTCCTTCTCGCCCTCTCAAGCGATCCCGCCCCACTGATGGCACTACTTCTGAGCAAACTGAAGGACCAATTTCCGCAGACACTGGACCTTCCGAACCCCATGTCGCGAGCTGGCTCAAGGCCGACTTTCATATGCCCACCGATGAAGCTAGCCTACTGGAACTCAGCCGCGAGATCGGTGACGTTCCTGACCTTCCCAACTTGGATCTTCACTCTGCCAACCAAGACTACAACATGCTTGGTGGCGGCGTCATTCAGCGCTCTTGTGTGCCGCAGCGAGTTAGGGAGTATGAAGACATTAACTAAGACTATGCTGCGAACGATGGAGGCCTTTATCTCAGTGGTGTAAGTCACTCTTTTATCACCTTATTCACTTTATTTCTCGCTTTTACTAACCATATACTATGTCGTTCTTAACAGATTTCAAGCATGATTTATGGCCTAAGAAACCGATATCGCCATGTAACCACCGAATGGGAAACCAGCGAGAAGGCTCTTAAGCGGGCTCGTTCTGACAGAGAGAAAATCAAGAAAAAATTCCAAGATCGTGAACAAGATGTCGCCGCACTTCAAACGGAAAAAGTCAAGTTTGAAAAGACTGAAATGGATCTCCAAGGCGAGATGGAGGCCCAAAAGCTAAAGTTGGAAGAACAGAACAAACTTTTGGCAGCAGAACTCGTTGCGACCAAAGAAAGCGATCAAAACAACAAAACTTTAATTAACCAGCTTTGAGCCAACCTTATCGAAACAAAAACCAAGGCTGAGGTAGATGCCATGGAACTATATGACAAAGCTTTGATTCATTGTATGCGTGCGGCTGCGGCAAGCTCCAGCGACATACCTGCTAAAACTCATGAACTTCTCGTCAAATGGGGATCTGAACCCATTTACAGTGACTTTTTCCGCCTGGTTCATATCCTGGTTCCGTATGAAGAGGATGAACTCGAGGAGCTTGCAGCTGAGGATCAACTTCTCGGGAAACCTATTTGGAAGGTTCCCGCCATGGCTAATCCTGATGCCCTAACTCTCTGGGCCGAACTCATTAGTGATAAATCCAAGGCACACAAAAATGCCAAAGATGATGCTCAAGCCGCACTAGATGCCCAGGCTACCCCCAACGACAACCGTGATCCTCCTGCTTCATGAACATTTGCTATGCTTTTCAAAAACAATCCTTTATTTTAATTTGGGTATGTATTAAACAATTTACATTTCTGCCTTTTTTGAATTTGGTTCATCACTTTTTGGATGTCGCGGTTTGCGACCTAACTTTGAACTTTGCTTTCTTTCATAAATGCTTCTTTGATGCTTGTCTTGGTTATTTGAATGTCGCGGTGCGACTTCAACTCTATGCTTTATATTTCTCGAATGTCCTCACTTTGCTTACTATTATTTGCTTTAAATTCTACCTTTTATAATTTGCTTTGAATTCTACCTTTAACATGTCGCCATTTTTGCTTCAATAGTTTATCGAAGATTCATTTTACACAATTTATCTATATACATACTACTCCCTTCAAAAGAGTGAGGCTTGTGTGAGGACCCCGACCCGGAACCTACACGTGTCCCGAGTTGGAGCGTCCTCAAACTAACCCAAATACACAAAAACTTTTAAAACTTAGCTTGACTTTCAAACATAACTATTAATGACATAACATTTCAAAAGAACTCCACTCAACTCCACATCGGAGGAGGAGATAACTAACTTTGAAAACGGTCAACTGTTTAGTTACAAAAGATTAAGGTTATGACGTAGTGTTTAAAGTTTATAATTACAAACTCCAAGAAAGGAATTACCAAAATACAATTTTATACGTCACCCTAAACATACCCCGACAACACCCAAAAGATTTCTCCAAACTCCTCTCCGTCCTTACTTGGCCGGTCCGCCTGTCTCGGGATCTAAAACAGTAAAGGGAGAGGGGTGAGAATAAATCTCAGCAAGCTATTATGGATGCAACAATATGCCAAATAAATGCAACATATAACAAGTCGCACATAACACATTGGGAAAGCTATAAACACATTCCATTACCTTGGTTTACCTTTTCCCGTCTGAACAGTAGTCGTACAACATTGGGTATAATAATACTCCAATCTTACAGTGAGCTGCTTAAGCAATACTCACGTCTTATAAGACCCGTTTTTCAGGGAACCAAATAAGACAGTAGCAACTCTGTAAGGCTTTTGGCTCAATACAGACGCTATAACCCCAACCTGTGGCCACAGGAGGGGACGGTCACAGATATAACATAATCCGATCACATTAGGTCACACTTCCATAATTGACCGTATTATGTTATACCCCCAACGTCAGCTGACTCACACATATCAAGCACATAATAGATACTTGAATAAAATCCACAAAAAGGGATAAACAATAGCCACATGGTAATATATACTCATGCCCAACAATATCAAAGTGTAACAATTTATGAATACACTAAATAATATCAACAACACTATGTATAACATCAAGTAAGGAAATGAGGGATCATAAACCTACCCTACAAATTCCATATACAAGGATACAAGACCTAAATGAAGGTTCAAGTTCAATTACTAAGTGGGAGTCACCATTTTTAAGTGGCCAAACAACTTGCCAAACGATCCTAGTTTAAATTGAAAAAGGTTGGTTCAGGGTCTTGGGCGACCGCCCTTACACTTGGGCGACCGCCCAAGTGGACCTCAAGAGAATTTGTGGTTTCTGCCAGCATGGGCGACCGCCCTAACCTACTTGGGCGACCGCCCAAGTGGGCTTCAAAGCAAATTGGACCTCCTGCCTTGATGGGCGGCCGCCCAAGCCCCCATGGGCGACCGCCCAAGCCTCCTCCAGCCCCTTTTGCAGATTTTTAACCCTTTTTAACCTAGTTCTTCTTTCCCTCTACCATGGCTTGATCAAGAACACCCAAGAACACCCTCATCTTACCAAGTCCCATTCAAACTTGTAAACTCAAACCAAGTAATCCTAAATTATTCATCCCTACTCATTTCACCCATTTCCAACCCTTTAAATGATCATTCTTTAAACCCTAACTTCAACCAATTTCATTTTCTAATCAATCAACTCCCATTTAGGTTTCCAAGCAAGGAATCAACATCACAAGATCAAGAATAATAATCAAAGAGCTTATGAACACATAGAAGAAGGGAATCATAACAACTCACCTTTGGATTTTATAAGGAAATGTTGATCTTTCTAGCTAGATGGCTTCCTCTAGGTCATCCAACTTCAATGGTGCTCTAGGACTTGAATTTTGGTGAAGAAATGCCTTGGATTCAAGCTTGGATGGAGGGAGCTTCAATGGAGGTTCTCTAGTTTTCTCTAGGATGAATGTGGTGAATGAAGGAGAAGGGAGGGGAAGGGAGTAAGAGGAGGTATGGAGGGAGGACACATTGCAATGAAGGAGGGGACTTCTTCAAATTGGCCCCCCATCAAAACTAATGAGGCTTTCACCCCTTTTTAAATAAAATTAACCCTTTAACCATTTAATTCATCCTACTCATTTTAACCTCCCTACATTATTTATCATATTTCCATTTTTATTATTTCTTCAAGTTTCTTTATTTAATGTCCAATAAATTCTTAAAAGATCCTAAATTTACTTTTCACCCAATTTATTCTTAATTTAAGAATTTAAAGACATAATTGAACACATAAAGATATCATAAATATTAAAAGCATATAATTAAATATTTAAAATGAGTGCCTAGGGTTGGGGTCGTCACACTCACTCCCCCTTAAAGAAAATTCGACCCGAATTTTAAAAAGACTTACTTGAATTCTCAAACAACCAAGGATATTTCGCCCTCATCTCCGACTCTAGCTCCCACGTTGCTTCCTCTACGGTATGATTCTTCCAAAGTACTTTCACTATCGGGATACTCTTAGTTCTCAACTCCTTAACTTGGAATTCTAAGACTCTTAGCGGCTCTTCAACATAAGACATGTCCGCTTGGACATCATCGGGAGGAGAGCTCAAAACATGGGAGGGGTCATGACAATACTTCTTTAACATAGAAACGTGAAACACATCATGAAGCAAAGAGAAAGACGGAGGCAACGCCAACCGGTAAGCCAATTCCCCTATCTTCTCTAGAATCTCAAACGGACCTACAAACCTTGGAGCCAACTTACCCTTATTACCAAACCTTTTAATCCCCGTCCTCGGAGAGACCTTCAAGAACACAAAGTCACCAACCCGAAATGATAAATCCCGTCTTCTATTGTCGGCGTAGCTTTTCTGTCTACTCTGAGCCGTCTTCAATCTATCCCGAATCACCTTGATCTTCTCCGTAGAATCCCTAACCAAATCCGGGCCCCAAAGTCTCGCTTCACCTACTTCATCCCAACACATCGGAGATCGACACTTCCTACCATACAACGCCTCATACGGAGCCATCTCGATACTTGACTGATAACTGTTGTTGTAAGCAAACCCCACTAAAGGTAGATGATCCTCCCAAGATAATTGGAAATCCATCACACAAGCCCGTAACATATCCTCAAGTATCTGAATAGTTCTCTCGGACTGACCATCGGTTTGAGGATGAAACGCCGTACTAAAACACAACTTAGAACCCAAGGCTTCATGCAATGCTCTCCAAAATCTAGAAGTAAACCTCGGATCTCTGTCGGAAACAATACTAACCGGAACCCCATGAAGTCGAACGATCTCTTTCATATACAACTGGGCTAACTTCTCTAACGAAAACTTAGTTGACACCGGAAGAAAATGAGCCGACTTCGTCAATCTATCCACAATAACCCAAATAGCATCCATCTTCTTCGCGGTAAGAGGTAAACCCGAAACAAAATCCATCGAGATCCCTTCCCATTTCCATTCCGGAATATCCAATGGTTGAAGTAGTCCCGCCGGTCTCTGATGCTCGGCCTTGATTTGTTGACAAGTCAAACACTTAGAAACATAATCCGCTATTTCCCTCTTCATACCATTCCACCAATACCCACGCTTCAAGTCTTGATACATTTTGGTACTCCCCGGATGAATCGCAAACTTAGACTTATGGCCATCCTCTAAAACACGCTTCTTGATTTCCGGCGATGAAGGAACGCAAATTCTCCCTCGGAAAGTTAAAATCCCATCTCTATTCAAAGCAAATTCCCGGCTTTCCCATTTTGCACTTGATCTAAAATTTTCTTCAATTCCGGATCTCCTTGTTGAGCTTCTTTCAAATCTCCATACAATGTCGGAACGGCTCTAACATTCGCAATAATTACCTCACTCATCAATTCTCGGGAACTCAAAGTCACAAATACGCCTTTCGGCTAATCGCATCCGCCACTACATTGGCTTTCCAGGTGATAGGAAATGACACAATCAAAATCCTTCAAGAACTCAAGCCATCTCCTTTGTCGGTTGTTCAACTCCTTTTGGGTAAATAGGTACTTCAAACTCTTATGATCGGTGAAAATCTCAAACTTCGCCCCATAAAGGTAGTGCTTCCACTTATGCAACGCAAATACAATCGCCGCCAATTCCATATCATGAGTAGGGTAATTCTGTTCCGCCGGTGATAACTTCCTAGAGGCATACGCAATTACTTTCCCATTTTGCATCAACACACATCCCAAACCCGCCTTCGAGGCATCACTATAAATAACAAAATTCTCGCAACCATCCGGAAGGGTAAGAATAGGAGCCGTTGTCAATCTCTTCTTCAATTCATCAAAGCTTGCTTCACACTTGGAATCCCATACAAACGATACATCTTTCCGAGTCAACCTAGTCAACGGAGTCGCAATCCGAGAAAACCCTTCAATGAACCTCCGATAATACCCCGCCAAACCAAGAAAACTACGGACCTCGGTCACAGTCGAAGGTTGCTTCCAATTAACCACGGCTTCAATCTTTGAAGGATCCACGGAAATTCCCGAACTCGACACAACATGCCCCAAGAAAGAAATCTGCTCAAGCCAAAACTCGCACTTACTGAACTTGGCGTACAATTGCTTCTCCCGAAGAACGGACAAGACAATCCTCAAATGACTCTCATGCTCTTCCCGAGACTTAGAGTAAACAAGGATATCATCTATGAACACTACCACAAAGCTATCAAGATAAGGCTTGAAGACACGGTTCATCATATCCATAAACACGGCTGGAGCATTAGTCAACCCGAAAGGCATCACAACAAACTCATAATGACCATATCTAGTCCGGAAAGCTGTCTTAGCAATATCATCCGGTCTAATCTTCAACTGATGGTATCCGCTTCTCAAATCAAGCTTTGAGTAGATAACGGAACCTTGGAGTTGGTCAAACAAATCATCTATATGCGGAAGAGGATATTTATTCTTAATGGTGGCTTGGTTTAACAAACGATAGTCAATGCACAATTGTAAGGTACCATCCTTCTTCCTAACAAACAAGACCGGTGCTCCCCACGGAGACACACTAGGACGAATAAAACCTCGGTCTAACAATTCTTGCAATTGGACCTTCAACTCTTTTAACTCGGCCGGAGCCATTCTATAGGGTGCTTTAGAGATAGGAGCGGTGCCGGGCACTAAGTCAATACAAAACTCTACCTCACGATCCGGAGGCATAGAGTACTCACTAGAAAACACATCGCTAAACTCATTCACAACCGGAACATGAGCTAACTCGGAAGACTTCTTATTGGAATCTACCACATAAGCTAAGTAACCCGCACACCCCTTAGATAGCATCTTTCTAGCTTTTAAGGCAGAAATAACATGTAACCCGAACATAGATCTATCCGCATCAAATATAAAAGTAGGCACGTCAGGCATAGCAAATGAGACTCGTTTTCTACGACAGTCTACCAAAGCATGACACTGACTCAACCAATCCATCCCAAGGATCACATCAAAATCACGGATTGGTAACTCGACCAAATCCACCGGCAATACATGCCCACATATAGTCACATCACAACCAGGATATATCAAAGAAGATGTGAGGCTCTCTCCCATAGGAGTAGAGACCTCTAACACATAAGGCATAGATTCAGGCAAGGTATGCAATGAGAATGCAAAATGCGATGCCACAAATGAATGGGAAGACCCGGGATCTATAAGAATGCGGGCCTTAACTCCTGAGACAGGAACTATACCTCTAATGACGGCATTAGGATCGACCTCTCCTCGACCCAAAGCAAACACACGACCTTGGACTCTATCCTTAGGTTTCCCATCAACATCTCTCTTCACACCACTACCTTGTCCCCCAAATCCGCACCCGAAGCTTGCTTATTCTCAGAACTTGGGGCAATTCCTCCTAAAATGGCCTCGCCGACCCACACTCCAAACACTTTCCTTGTTTGCTCCAACACTTGTCCTCCGAATGCCCTAGCCTCTTGCAAAACACACATGTTGCCCCAAGCCGACAGGAGTCGCACGATTTGCCGGAGTCGCCACATTTCCTCCTCGATTCGCTCCCGGGTGAACGTCCTACCGAACTCTATTCCGTCCCGAACCTTGACCTTGGAATCTATTCCTGTTTCCGCCTTCATTCTTACCACGATGCTCCTCTATGTCATTCTCAATCCGATACGCCATATTCACTGCTGCTTGGAAGTTGGCGAAGTTATGCGTCAATAACTGCTTTCGGAACTCAACCCTTAAACCTTTCACAAACCGGTAGACTCGCCTCTCCTCATCCGGCACCAAATGAGGACAATATCGGGCCAATTCTGTGAACTTTGCTGAATACTGCGCTATCGTCATGGTCCCTTGCTCCAGTTTCAGAAACTCGCCTTCCTTCTTGTCTCTAGTAACCATCGGCACGAAGTGATCCCGGAACTTGCGCGTGAAATTCTCCCAAGTTTGCGGTGTCAAATCCAAATCCCAACCAGCCTTCACTACCTGCCACCAATGCTCAGCGGGTCCTTCCAACTTGAAAACGGCGCATCTTACCTTCTCTGCATCCGAGCTCTCCATAGCCGCGAAAATCTTATTCATAGCCTCAAGCCACCTCTCAGCCTTCGTCGGATCCGGATCTCCGTTGAAGCTAGGAGGAGACATCTTCACGAACTTCTCCAAACCGTGTTGCCCTTGCCTGCCTTGATTCTGATTCAGGTTCTGATTCTGAGTTGCCATATGCTGAAGAAACCCTCGGAACATATCCATCATCTTGGCATTCGGATTACCAACACCACCCAAACCCAGATTCTGATCACCATCATTTCCCGCCATAACAACAAACTCCTGCATTAAACACTCGACGTCAGTTATCACACACTCTCACTCAGCTAGACTCTACCCGAGAATTCTAACCGAGCTCTGATACCAACTGTGAGGACCCCGACCCGGAACCTACACGTGTCCCGAGTTGGAGCGTCCTCAAACTAACCCAAATACACAAAAACTTTTAAAACTTTGCTTGACTTTCAAACATAACTATTAATGACATAACATTTCAAAAGAACTCCACTCAACTCCACATCGGAGGAGGAGATAACTAACTTTGAAAACGGTCAACTGTTTAGTTACAAAAGATTAAGGTTATGACGTAGTGTTTAAAGTTTATAATTACAAACTCCAAGAAAGGAATTACCAAAATACAATTTTATACGTCACCCTAAACATACCCCGACAACACCCAAAAGATTTCTCCAAACTCCTCTCCGTCCTTACTTGGCCGGTCCGCCTGTCTCGGGATCTAAAACAGTAAAGGGAGAGGGGTGAGAATAAATCTCAGCAAGCTATTATGGATGCAACAATATGCCAAATAAATGCAACATATAACAAGTCGCACATAACACATTGGGAAAGCTATAAACACATTCCATTACCTTGGTTTACCTTTTCCCGTCTCGAACACAAAGTAGTCGTACAACATTGGGTATAATAATACTCCAATCTTACAGGTGAGCCGCTTAAGCAATACTCACGTCTTATAAGACCCGTTTTTCAGGGAACCAAATAAGACGTAGCAACTACTGTAAGGCTTTTGGCTCAATACAGACGCTATAACCCCAACCTGTGGCCACAGGAGGGGATGGTCACAGATATAACATAATCCGATCACATTAGGTCACACTTCCATAATTGACCGTATTATGTTATACCCCCAACGTCAGCTGACTCACACATATCAAGCACATAATAGATACTTGAATAAAATCCACAAAAAGGGATAAACAATAGCCACATGGTAATATATACTCATGCCCAACAATATCAAAGTGTAACAATTTATGAATACACTAAATAATATCAACAACACTATGTATAACATCAAGTAAGGAAATGAGGGATCATAAACCTACCCTACAAATTCCATATACAAGGATACAAGACCTAAATGAAGGTTCAAGTTCAATTACTAAGTGGGAGTCACCATTTTTAAGTGGCCAAACAACTTGCCAAACGATCCTAGTTTAAATTGAAAAAGGTTGGTTCAGGGTCTTGGGCGACCGCCCTACACTTGGGCGACCGCCAAGTGGACCTCAAGAGAATTTGTGGTTTCTGCCAGCATGGGCGACCGCCCTAACCTACTTGGGCGACCGCCCAAGTGGGCTTCAAAGCAAATTGGACCTCCTGCCTTGATGGGCGGCCGCCCAAGCCCCCATGGGCGACCGCCCAAGCCTCCTCCAGCCCCTTTTGCAGATTTTTAACCCTTTTTAACCTAGTTCTTCTTTCCCTCTACCATGGCTTGATCAAGAACACCCAAGAACACCCTCATCTTACCAAGTCCCATTCAAACTTGTAAACTCAAACCAAGTAATCCTAAATTATTCATCCCTACTCATTTCACCCATTTCCAACCCTTTAAATGATCATTCTTTAAACCCTAACTTCAACCAATTTCATTTTCTAATCAATCAACTCCCATTTAGGTTTCCAAGCAAGGAATCAACATCACAAGATCAAGAATAATAATCAAAGAGCTTATGAACACATAGAAGAAGGGAATCATAACAACTCACCTTTGGATTTTATAAGGAAATGTTGATCTTTCTAGCTAGATTGCTTCCTCTAGGTCATTCAACTTCAATGGTGCTCTAGGACTTGAATTTTGGTGAAGAAATGCCTTGGATTCAAGCTTGGATGGAGGGAGCTTCAATGGAGGTTCTCTAGTTTTCTCTAGGATGAATGTGGTGAATGAAGGAGAAGGGAGGGGAAGGGAGTAAGAGGAGGTATGGAGGGAGGACACATGGCAATGAAGGAGGGGACTTCTTCAAATTGGCCCCCCATCAAAACTAATGAGGCTTTCACCCCTTTTTAAATAAAATTAACCCTTTAACCATTTAATTCATCCTACTCATTTTAACCTCCCTACATTATTTATCATATTTCCATTTTTATTATTTCTTCAAGTTTCTTTATTTAATGTCCAATAAATTCTTAAAAGATCCTAAATTTACTTTTCACCCAATTTATTCTTAATTTAAGAATTTAAAGACATAATTGAACACATAAAGATATCATAAATATTAAAAGCATATAATTAAATATTTAAAATGAGTGCCTAGGGTTGGGGTCGTCACAGCTTGTCTTTAGGAAGCCTTACTCCTTAACTGTGATTCTCGCTTTACCACATTGCTTTAATTTCGGGGCGACTTGGCCCAAGTCACCCATTATACATACCTGCGACAAACCTATTTCGACTAGGCTGCGCTCGATCAAAACATTTACTTAAATGCACGTCTCATACTATTTGAATTGCATTGTTCATGCAAGATTCATTCGACGGCAAGCATAAGCTTGGCGACTTTGATCCCTTGGCTCAGCTTTCTTGATTTAACTTTTTGGTTGGCGCCTTTAAGCCATATCTTTCTCGCCTTTTCAATAATGGAATCATGAAGCGCTTCTTTCTTTAAGAATATGTTTCCGTATAAATTAAGAGATGGGGAAAACTCATTTAAACGGATTCATGATTCAATAGAAGAAGAAGAAACTTATCATGAGGAATGATAAAGAAGAGGCATGACCTCGACATAGCAAATGAGGAAGGATAAGAAAATTCTATGGCCTGGATTTTCTAACCTCCTGGCTAGAAAGTGAATCACATAGTTATAAAAACATTGAGCTCTTTGGAAGGATCTTTGTGGAAAGAGGCCATTAGAAGTAAGATTGATTCCATCTTGGAAAATCACACATGGAAACTAGTGGATTTGCCTCCGAGTAGTAAATCACTAGCATATAAGTGAATTTTCAAAAATGAAATGAATACCGATGGAAGAACAATGAATGAGTACAAGGCTAGACTTATAATTGAGGATTACAAGAAAAATAAAGAACTTGATTACTTTGATACTTATTCTCTCATCACGAGAATAAAGGTTGTATTTGCAATTGCTGCATAGCAGAATTTGAAATACATCATTTGGATGTAAATAACCTTCCTAAATATTGATTTAGAAGAGAAAATTTACATAGAACAACCCGATGGGTTTGTTGTACATGTGCAATGAAACAAAGTGTCCACAATATACACCATGATCAAATGGTGTTAATAATAAAAATTGGGATTATTGCTAATTTTGGGACTACTCCGAAAATGTGTGGGTGAGTATACTTCGGAAAATAATTACCTTTTAGAGAGGTTTCCCCAAGAAAACAATGAGATGTCCATATGAAGTATGGAAACGTAGGCCAACGTACACTTGTGAATGTGGGGTGTTTCGCAAAGTAGCAAGTCCAATTACCAAAGAAATTGAATTTGGTTACTAAATGGTGGATTATGTTTCAAGAGTTATGTTCATAACAATTGTGCATATTGGTTTGTTATATATGATTCAATAAGTTTGAATATATATAGAAATCAAAAGAAAATAAAATCAATGGAAATCAAGTATTGATGTCAAATTCATGGAAGTGAATACTCCCTCCGTCCCACTTCATTTGAGACCAAAAAAAATGGCACAACTATTAAGGAAAAATGATGTAAGAAAGAGAAAAAGGTAAATGTTGTGAGTATGAAAAATTAAATAGGAGAGAGAATGAGTGGGAGGAATAGTTAGGAGAGAGAATGTTGTGAGTGAAAAAGTAAAATAGGAGAGAGAATGAGTGGGGTAAATAGTGAAGATTCCTTTCCATTTTGGGAAGTATCAATTGAAGTGGGACGGACCAAAAAGGAAATAAGTATCAATTGAAGTGGGACAGAGGGAGTATATGATACTTTGAAAAAAATAGATCAAAGTGTTGAAACGGTTCATGAAATAGAACCTAGAGGAAAATATACTAGTTTGTAAAGTCATTGTATGACTTGAGACAAGTGCAAAGAGGACATCAAAGGTTTGATTGTTTGGATTTAAACAAGAGTGACTACATCGCTTTGTTAATTAAATCCAAAATACGATATGTTAACTAAGAAAAAATTCTAGTCAATTGATCCGTTGATTCAAATTCAAGGAAAACTAATTGACTAGTTGTTAAACAAGTCATTAGGTGGATATTCTTGAATTTTTGAAATGATCAATATGGAATAGCTGGGATTTAAATGAATCTGAGTTAACAATTATCAAATGGATAAAAGCTTGTGTTAGCAAGATGGTATATTGCTAATGGGATTTAAATGAATCTGAGTTAACAATTATCAAATGGATAAAAGCTTGTGTTAGCAAGATGGTATATTGCTAAAGTCAATTTATGATTGAAAAGACATATAGCAATATGTGTAATGGTAGTCTAGGCATATATGTCTAAGACATAATACCATTGGAGTACTACTCTCAAATAATTTGACAATGAAGTCAAATGATAAACGGACCCGTTAACCAAAGGGTTAAATAGAGAGTTAATTGAAAGTTCGATGAGGGGAATGAGACGTAAGCCTCTTAAAAGTTAAACACAGCGGAAAACCCAATCTAGATGACTGGAGATCCCAAGAACTAGATTAAATGGGACAACCTAACTGTTAAAAGACTTGAAGCGTCACTGTAGGGGAACCAACCCCAAGTCCATTCTTGTTAGTGACATCCCGAAAGGACAAGGATAAGCTTATGGCTTTTAATGATTCTTACGCTTCGAAAATTCGAGCGGGGTAATACGGGTTACCTTTAAGAAATCACCTATGTGAGAGAGAAGTGGGGCCGCTTCGAGGAGAATTGTGTGAGGCTCAATTCTTAGAACCTCTCACAGAACCAGGCAAAATGTTCAGAGACATGAATGAACATAACTATGAGAATTGAACTATTCTAGGACGTTACTTGTGTCAAGTATATGATAGGCTACACAAAAAGCATAACGGTTCAAGGACATCGCGTCTACCGACTTGCGAGTAGAGTAAATATGCTTGTACGAGCGAAGGTTCAATAGGCATTCCCACACCTATCGTATGCAAGTTTTCGTCTGTCGGACTCTATCACCAAACTCGTCATTAATTTCCTTCATGTGGGGGATTGTTGGAAAAATTCGTTATATGTGAAGGAAATTGTGTATTTTCCTTACATGAATCATTTGACGTTTGACAAAGATTATTGTGGGTTCATATTCCACGTTGTGAGAACATGAAAATGAAATATCTAGATGTCCAATTTGGTATTGGATGAGAAAGATATGATAGCTCAAAGTAAGTGGGTTAAAGTGTAACTTTAAGAAGTTAACACCACTATTGATGTCCCATAATTCCTAGATTAATTGAGGGATTAATATGGATCATTACTTTGGAATTTGGGGTTACAAAGTTTGGTATTAAACTTCTTGAATAGAAAGTAATGAGCTTCATATTAATACTAAGATTAATTGGGTATTCATGGTAGAGTTAGTGAAGCTATAAGTAGAGAGACCCACAATAATGAAAATTGATTTCTTTTTCCATCAATTCTCCACCTCACTCTTGCAATTTGTTATCTTCTTCCTTTGGCCTCCTAGTGAAATATCAATGGTGATTTTGTCCAAGCATAGAGAAATTCGCCGAAAAACTTAAGTGCAAAGTTGTTCCGGTTCATCCGTCCTATCCTGGGAGACTAACGTCCATTGAAGACCTCGAGCACTCGTAGTGAGGGGGCGAATTAGTCTTAAGGAGAGTGTCTAACACGGCTCGGATTCAAGCAAATTCAAGACGACGACTTACGATTTTTTCTTTGTTAAATTTTATGTTGTATATTGTATTTCAATTTTATTGTAATTCTTTTTCTTTTGTGCTCGATTGTTTAGATTTGTCTAACAGTTTGTCCTTATTGCCAATTTAAAATTGTAACCAAAATTTGTTAAATATTTAAGACATTATTCAAAGTATGATTACATTCAAAAGTAAATAAAAATAATCATTGAAGTGGTCAATTAAAAAATTGAGTGACTACTTCTAAAAAACAGGTAAAATCATTGCAACAAATATGTTTTTTTATGCATTAAAAAAAAATCCGTTAAACTCAACAACTAAGCTAAAGAATTATTTTCAATTAAACTCAACAAATATGTTTTTTTTAATTAACAATAATGTTACCAAAAGTATGGTGCGCCATCATTTTCATTTGAATAAAGGGAGTATCTTATATCGATATTTAAAGTTGTTTGTCCTTATTGCCAATTTAAAATTGTAACCAAAATTTGTTAAATATTTAAGACATTATTCAAAGTATGATTACATTCAAAAGTAAATAAAAATAATCATTGAAGTGGTCAAGTAAAAAATTGAGTGACTACTTCTAAAAAACAGGTAAAATCATTGCAACAAATATGTTTTTTTATACATTAAAAAAAATCCGTTAAACTCAACAACTAAGCTAAAGAATTATTTTCAATTAAACTCAACAAATATGTTTTTTTTAATTAACAATAATGTTACCAAAAGTATGGTGCGCCATCATTTTCATTTGAATAAAGGGAGTATCTTATATCGATATTTAAAGTTGTTTGTGTTGGAAAAATTTGTTATATGTGAAGGAAATTATGTATTTTCCTTACATGAATTATTTGTTGTTTGACAAAGATTATTGTAAGTTCATGTTTCACGTTGTGAGAACATGAAAATGAAATATCTAGATGTCCAATTTGGTATTGGATGAGAAAGATATGATAGCTCAAAGTAAGTGGGTTAAAGTGTAACTTTAAGAAGTTAACACCACTATTGATGTACCATAATTCCTAGATTAAGGCTCCGTTTGTTTCGACGTAAAACATTTTTCGGAAAATGTTTTTCGAAAAATGTTTTCCAGTAAAATGTTTTCCTGCAAAATGTTTTACGGAGGTAGAGCGTAAAATGTTTTACGAAGGAAGGGTGTAAAATGTTTTCGGGTGTTTGGTAAGAAAAATATTTTTCGGAAGGGCATAAAATGTTTTATTAAAAAAAAATTTTTTAATCATTTTTTGTAACCACCCCACCCACCCACCCACCCCCCAACAACCCCCACCCCCCACCCCAATTTTTTTTTTATTTTTGTAACCTCCCCACCCACCCCTGCCTACCCTACCCCACCCCCCACCAATTTTCTTTTTGTAATCGCCCCACCCACCCCCTGCCTACCCCATCCCCCCCCACCCACCCCCCCCCCCCAAAATTTTTTTATGATTAAAAAAATAATTTTTTTGGGGTGGGGGGTGGTGGGTGGGTGGGGGGGGTGAGGTAGGCAGTGGAGTGGGTGGGGCGGTTACAAAAAAAAAAAATTGTGGGGGGGGGTGGGTGGGGGGGTAGGCAGGGGCTGTTGGGGCATTTACAAAAAAAAAAAAAATTGGGGGGAGGGTTGGGGTGGGGTAGACAGGGGGTGGGTGGGGCGGTTACAAAAAAAAAATTTGGGGGTGGGTGGGTAGGCAGGAGGTGGGTGGGGCGGTTACAAAAAAAAAGTTTGGGGGGGGGGGGGAGTGGGTGGGGGGTGGTGTAGGCAGGGGGTGGGTGGGGCGGTTACAAAAAAAAATTTGGGAGGGGGTGGGGGCGGGGTAGGCAGGGGGTGGGGTAGCAGGGGTAGGGGTGATTTTTTTAATTTTTTTTAATTATTATTATTATGTTGTACCTTGTGAAATATGAGTTGTACATGAGGGACACCATTTTCGGAAAGTGTTTTACTTAGGACAAGGTCAGTAAGTCGTTTTACTTAGGAAGGGCGTAAAATGTTTTCCGAAAAACGTTTTCTCCATTTTTCGAAAAACAACCAAACAACGGAAAACGAGTTATTTTCCGGAAAACATTTTTCGGGGGCTCAGCCAAACGGCGTAAAACGAGTTATTTTACGGAAAACATTTTCCGGAAAATGTTTTATGGTGAAACAAACGGAGCCTAATTGAGAGATTAATATGGATCATTACTTTGAAATTTGGGGTTACAAAGTTTGGTATTAAACTTCTTCAATAGAAAGTAATGAGTCTCATATTAATACTAAGATTAATCGTAAAATCTAAGGAGAAACGCATTTCTCCTAGCGCTAAGGAGAAACGTGTTTCTCCTTGAAATTACCCGGGATTTCGCGCGCATGCGAAATGCGATTGTCTTTCGCGGAAGGTTGGTGTCTGAGACCTCGCTTTTCGGGAAGGAAGAGGAGTCGCCACGCGGTTTTTTCATTTTGAGCCCAAACGTTGAAAAATGGCTTTTGTGAAAATGGTGTCGTTTTTATTGATAGCAAAAACATAGGAAAAGGCTTTGAAAACGGGGGGTCATTTTTATTGGTAGCAAAAACGAGTAAAAAGCTAATTTGAGTACCAAAGATTGTTAGGTTCGGAGGTCATGTTACGTTTCGGGAAGAGTATTATGAGATCACCCGAAACGGCTCGTATGACGAGTCTTTCTACCTTTCTCAAAAACGTGTGCGTGTGTGTGTGTGTTTGCATTTTGAAATGGGGGCTTGAATGACAAGCTTAATCTTGGTTTGAATGTCAAACGTTGATTAGATGATCTTGTTTGAAAAGACGAGCGTTTGAATGACAAACGTCGGATTTTGAGTTTGAAGATGAGCGTTTGGATGCCAAACGTCATTTCGCGCATTTTGAAAGAGAGCTCGAAGGTCGAACTCCGGTTTTGAACCGGGATTGTCATTGTTAACGATTTTACGGAAAAAACGTATTAAATGATTTTGAATGTCAAATGGCGGCTTTTAGTTTGAAGATGAGAGTTTGGATGCCAAACGTCATTTCGCGCATTTTGAAAGAGAGCTCGAAGGTCGAACTCCGGTTTTGAACCGGGCATTACATTGTTAACGATTTTTACGGGAAAAAGCGTATTAAATGACATGCAATCAACGAATCGGGTTGCGACTCGGACTTTGAAAGGTAAATACTATCACGATCCAAACGGGTCGGACTTTGTAAATGACAGTATTTAAAGTGCGGTATCAACGGAATCAAACGATCCGAAATCGTAAATGACGATCGACGAGTCAAAACGGCTCGGAGTTGTAATGTTGCAAGAAATGTAAATGACGTTCGACGGATCAAACGGTTCGGAATTGTAAATGACAGAAATTTAAATGACGATCGACGGATTGATCGATCCGGAATGGTAAATGACAGAAATTTAAATGGAACGGGGTCGGAACACCATTTTAACTCGAGATTGCTTCTCTTACAGGAAGAGAAGAGGATCGAGGGGCTAAAACGTATCGAACCCCGTTAGACGGAGGCGTCTACATTTCAACGATGTTCGTCCGAAGCGGTTATAGCGACTGGCGCGTAAACCGAGGCGGAACGAGAGATTAGAGAGAGGGAGTTATACCTATGGCTAGGGTCGACTCCTTTGGCTCGGGGGCTATCGGTCCTGAGAACGTCTCCCAATTCTTCAATGGCATTTCTGTCTTAGTTACCAAAGTGCGGGGATCAAAAGGATTTTCACCACCGTCTCCAATTACGACAACTATCTCATCATCTGAGCTGAAGTCGATCAAATCTGGGATCTGTGCTTCTTCATCAAACAACTGTAGCAAGCCCCACTCACTGTCTTCACTACTGGCAGCTTCTATCCGGGCCGATCTTCTAAGAGCTAACTCGAAAGCAGAGAAGTCCATTACCCCGGATGCCGACTCTTTGACGCCGTCCGAGTTTCCTTTGAAGACATACTCGTTCCGAATGGTGGTGGTAGCCCCTGTGAATGTCCGGCAAGTCAAGGAACATTCTTCGAACAGATTGGTGGCTTTCCCTTACTTTCTCAAGATTCTCCGGAAGGGTTTTCTCGCAAGGAGATCCGGTGATCACTTTTATCATATTGTGTCTCGCCTTTTGTAAAATAATGGGTCAGTGGATAAACTGTAGGGATGAAGTCGGACCCCTTTATCTTTTCTCGCCATTTGGTTTGTACCCCAAGCCGTATCTGGTATTCTGTTCCTTTACCTCGATGATGGTGTTGCGACCCTGAAGTCTTCCACCCAATCCAAGTCCCGGAAGATAACCCATTTTTCTCATCATTCTCATGGCAGGAGGGATTTGATCGGAAGTAGTAGTGAGGTCAGTGCTACACACTTGCGCTTTGGAAGGAGCTACAGAGAATCCTGTCAATGCCAACCCTTCATCATCATGCTTGATTTCCAATATCGGTATGTCTCCAGTGCTGGTTCCTTCTACCGTGACACTGTCTCCATAAATGGTGGTGATAGTACCATCATTTGACTGAAATTTGACGCACTGGTGCAAAGTAGAGGCTACCCCATTTATCTGGTGGATCCAGGGCCGTCCTAGGAGAGCAGTAAATGAAATCGGAATATCAATCACTTGAAAATCGACGTCCATGGCCTTTTTTCCGAACCACAGCTTGAGAGTAGCAATCCCCAAAACTGACCGTGCAGTGGAGTCATAAGCCTTAATAGTCTGACTATAAGGCTTCAAATCTGTTGGTTTCAAGTCCAATAAGTCCATCATCTTGGCTGGCAAGACATTCATTGCAGACCCTCCATCGACTAATACCCGTGGCAATCGACGCTCTTCTAACTGGACTGTGATGTAAAGAGGTTCGTTATGACTAGCCCCATACTTTGGCAGGTCCAAGTCAGTGAAGGTAATGATGTTTCCATAGTGGATATTTCCAATCATTTGGACGACCTCATCTGGGGTGACATCTATGGGCACCATGGTCTTGGCCAAACTTTCTTCTAGCTTCAACTTATGAGGGTATGAAGAGGTTAACAGGGACCACAAGGAGATATTGGCTTGGGTACACTTCAGCTGAGTCAACACTGGATCCTCTTTATCAGAGTCTGGCTTTTCTACTTCCGACTTATAAGGCCTCTTATCTGTCTTTGGCTCCGAAACGACTTTCTTTTTATCACCCTTAGGCTGCTCAATACTCATTTGTCCAGACCGAGTCATCACATAGACATTAGATTTTCCTGAGTCATTATTTCTACTGGAGGATTCTGTTAGCTCTTTCAAAGTCAGAGGCGGGCTCTTGCTGGCGTATGGCCAATTCTGCTGATTAATCTGATTAATGGCACTGCTGGAGGTATAGGCTGCTTCTCGAACCTGATCCCAAGTTAACGGCTTTCTGACCTTCCCAAGATTCTGACTCTCTGATTGGCTTAGCAGTGGGCTGGTTTCAGCTTTACCTTCTCCGTTTAGAGCCTTCACAGTCTCATTCAAACTTTTCAAAGTCAACATGCAACAGGAGTTATCACTTTCAGGGTTTGGAGCCTGGCAACTGGCTTTCTCATCCGGGTCCAACAATTTTTTCAACAGAGCGGGATCACATTCCTCATCACTGTCAAGCATATCCCTTCTTTCTCTAGGGGTCAGCCTTCTGACGGCATCTTTGACATTGGCTAAACATTTTCTGAAGTGAGAAATTCCATCATCAATAAGGATTTCTGCGGGGTCAAACCTCATGGCGGGTTTCTGTTCTTCGCTGTCGGGAAGGTTTTCTGGGCTTTTTGGCTTCTGGGCTAACCACTCTTCTACTGTTCCTTCTAGCACTTCGACCATGTCTTCATCAGTATCACTGTAGTAACTCTCGCGGGAACTTTCGTCTTGACTCTGATGACCAATGAGGGCAAAAGCAGGTCGGGATACTTGACGCCATATAAGAGGTATCTTGGACTCCTCCTTTGACTTGGGAATTACCAAGAAAACATCATTGTCGTCACAGGACATAAAGGGGACTGGGGTCGCCTCGAGACTTAAGACTCTTTCCAGGGCATCCATACACTCTTCTTCGGACAAGGTCTCAGGAGTGACTACTAACACTGTAACAGAGTCTACTCTTCCTGATGAGATTTTGGCTTCCGCAATGCTTACGTTTTCCAGATCGGTGGGTGGAGCCCATTTTCCTCTTTCAGCTAGGGCTTCAATTAAATCCCTCCATTCACCGACCAAGTCCTTGTAAGGAGTATTGAACTCTAGGATGTAGGACTCATATACTGCTTCATCTAAGCTAGCATCTTTTTCCTTTTCTGAGCCGTCACACAGGCTGCAAATACACTTTGAAGTGATTTCATCTCCTATTCCGGCTCGGTGGTTTCCTACCTCATCCCGCCCTTCGGGTTTCACTTCGCTAACTCCAAGTCCATTCCTTCTACTAACCGTCATCATCACCGTAAATCCATCCATTCCTATTCTCGTTCCCGATCGATTCTTCACTACCACCGTCCGAGAGGTAGGCAAATTCACAAAGCGTTGACGAAATTAGAGAGGTCGTAGGTACCGGGATTCCAAAGTAAAGGGATTTGGATTAGGCCGAAAGGAGGGAAAGAGTCCCACGGGGGACGCAAAGGCGGTGAGGGTGTCGGGACCCCGACGGCTCGGGATGTCGGGGAAGACCGAGAAGGGACGATCTTTGGCAAAGGATTAGGAGGGGATGGGCTATAGGCTAGCTCGCTTCCCTAGTCATCTCGGTTACCCAAACCAAGGCGCGTTCTCCGTCGAATCGGACATTCTCGACTCTGGGATCGACCAAACCGAGGATTCTCGCGAACCGTCTCGAGAATTCCCGCGCTAACAAGTCGCCGACCCGGTGTTCTCACCCACTTCTTTCTCGCCGCGGGAAAGGGATAGGAAAGGTTTAGACTCGGGGTAGGTGTTTAGCCGAAGGCTCGTGCAATATGCAAATTAGAATCTTCCAGTTTACTTAAAATGTTGTCTTTTATTAATATCTATTTGGTTGGAAAAGGGGGTTCGCCCTTCTTTTCGTAACTACACTAGATCCTCGGATCATGGGTTCCGTCACTACGTCTATAAGCCCCTCGTATTCGACCCGTATTTCGACCTCCCAGGGTGGACAGCCCGGCGAGGGTCCTATAGGTCACGCGGATCCCACCGACCGAGAGTAAAGAACGCTCCTAACGGGTCTAGCGGGTCATAGGAACTTTCAACGCACGAGAGATGCGGATTATAGTCAAGGCAATACCGGGAAAGTCTCGTCTTTCTGCCTTGATAGGATTTTAGCGTAATTTCGCTTGAGCGAATGACGTTTTGACTTTCGGTAATGTCCGAGAAGATAATAGGCATGGGTCGGGCGGCAAAAGCCGGATGACACGGTCACATTGAACTTCGTTGCATACGCCGGGCGTGAGTTAGAATCGAAGTCAATGCCGGGTCAAGATCTTGCCAATTTTTCCTTGTCGGAATTTTAGCAGAGCTTCGCTGAGCGAAAGATCTTTTGATTTGTTGGCAAAGACTCGGTCTTGACTCTTACGCATTCCGTGTAGGTCAAGGTCAATAGTCAATGTCGGAGCCGAGATCTCGCCAATTTTTCCTTGTTGGAATTTTGCAGAGTTCTTCTTCCGTTATGAACTAAGGCTTGACCTTTACGAGGGTATGCAACCGGGCTATATGACACGGACTAGACCAAAAACCAACCAAAAGTCACTTTTTTGAAACGTGTGACACCTGACCGTGCATTGGTCGACACCGGCCGCCATAGGGAGGTTGGGATGATTCCGTGCGCGCCCGGAGCATCGTAAGGCCGTCCGTGACCGTACTGAACCACCCTGTTTGAAGGACGTGCGCGTGCAAAAGTGTACAGATATATCAGGTGCGCGTGTGCGGTCTCCTAAAAATGTTCCTTTTTGAGTTAAAACAGAGATTTTCGAAATGTGTTTTAAAGGAATGATTTTCGGATGGGGAGAATGCAACACATAAGCACGTAAATTTTCTCGGGAGCCCCGCCGCCATGGAGCCGAGTAGCCCCAAGCCGCTAGGGATCGCCAGATTAACCATGATTTTTCCCGGTGGAATTGCCACCGAGGTCGCCCGGCCGAATCCAATGAGGATTGAGCCGTACGACCGCATGGATCAATTTTCCAGTTCCACTCCTTTTACTATTTTTCGGGTTGTTTCCCGTTCAAAGTATGCACAGATTCCAAGATGCAAAGGATGCAATGCATGGTAAAGAAAGCAAGCATGATTAATGAAATCGGCGATGGGAGTCTAACCCGCTCAAAGGGAAAAGCTTTCTTTATTTTTTCAAAATTGTTTTCGAAAAGGGATACCGGTACGTGGATTGTTAAACCACCGGTTATCCCAACTCCCACATCGTGATTGTACAGAAGGGCAAGTGGTTTCCACCTATATATCGAGTATCGATTTTTTTTTTTTTTTGAAAATAAAAGCTTTTCTCCTTTGGGTGTCCCCAGCGGAGTCGCCAAACTGTGAATGTGTGCCCAAATTTTGTTTTTTGTTGGATTCACGCGAGTTTGAAGACATCCGGTTTAATTTGAAAAACGGAGTCGCCACGCCATTTTGATTACCTCAAAACTTTGAAAAAGGTTTTATGGGTTCGGAGGTTAAGTTACCCCTTGGGAAGAACGTTTGGCGTTCACCCAAGGTGCCTTGCCGGAGCAAGTCTCCCATGATTTCATTAATCGTGCTTGCTTGCGTGCTTTCTTGTGTGCATGTGTTTGAAAATAAGGAGGGAATGTCCCAAGTCGTCTTCCGGACGTACAAACCATTTGTTGGTTGTCGCCGGATTTCTTGAATTTATGTATTCGGGATTATGATCCCGTCCTCATCTTGTGACTTGTGATCATCGCATTTTTAACCTCGGGACCCTCGGGACTTGCGTGATCGAGAGAATGACTCTCTTTATGGTCAAAGATGAGGTTCTTTAGAAAAGGAAGGTCCTTAGCCCATCAATCCTACGCTTTAAGACGGTCGAGCTCGTATAGATGCTTCATACTCTTTCTTAAGCGATAATTGGAGATATAGGGTTCAAGGTTGTCCCTTTCTAAAGAAATTATGAAACCTTTAATGGAAGGAACGATGTAAAGATAGGATCTTTTACACCGGTCCGTTCCTAGGTTGCTAATGGGGGAATGGGGGAAATGTATGTAAAAATGACACTTTAATGAAAAGATGACATTTTTGGGTTGCAAATGATGCACTTAGTTTAAAGAAATGATCTTTATTGCAAATGATGCATAAAGATTTGATTTTTATGCAAATGATGCATTTTGTTGAAGAAATTGGCATTCATTATGCAAATGATGCATAAAGATTGCATTTTGAAAAGCATATGATGCTAGTTTATGGTAAAGACATGGTCTTTAAAGCAAATGATGCTTGGAAAAGTGATTTTGGATGCAAATGATGCATTTTGATTGAAAAGATTTGATTTTTATATGCAAAGGATGCATAAAGATGACATTTTTATTTGAAAATGGGGGTTTTAGGTGCAAAGGATGCACCTTTATGGGAAAAGACTACATTTTTATGACAAATGATGTCTAATGCATGCAAAAGGGGAAGGGGAATATGAAGATATGATCTTTAATCTACCAAGTCCCAAGCAATATAAAAGTAATGCAATGAGCAATTTATAAAGCAATTAGGATGCGAGGTTAGGGCGTGCGAGGTTACCAATGGCTTCCTTCTTCTTCGGGCGGAGCTAGGAGGAGAGGTTGGTCTTGGATCTTCAAGGAGGAGGGAGGGAGCTTCTTGGCCTTCTTCTTCACCTTCTTGGATCTTCAATTCCTCGGGAGTATTTCTTCGTATTATATGTGGTGTTGTTGGAAATTGTTGTTGTTAAAATGGGTAGAGGAGGGCTCTATTTATAGGCAGTCTGGATAAGGCTAATGAAGCCGTGCGGCTAAGGGCAGCAAGCTAATGCAGCCGTGCGGCATTATCCACAATGACTCAGCATTCTAGAACCATGCAAGGTGGCAAATTCTAGAACCTTCCCTCCTAATTAAGAAAAACGTGTTTCTTAATTAGGAAGGATTCCCTTCAGCCCTTATTTAATTAAAAACAGTTCCGGAATGTTTCCGGAACACTAGGAAGGTCTGGGGAATTACCGGAAAACTTACCGAAATTGCCGGAAATTTAACCTAAGGCATGAGCGATTTGGGTACTTACAGAAGCCCTCGGCAACGTCACTTGCAAGGCGAGTGGGGTTGTCGATAGAAAAGGATCCGATCTCGGCGAATGCCGAGACGGATTGGGAGACCGAGGTGGTCGAGTGGCCGAACCTCTTATGAAAGGCTACCTACGTATCCCTGAGGAATCAAGCCAGCCGTAGTTCGAATAGATCCGCCGGGGAATGGAGAAGAGAAACCGGTCTCTTGGCTGGGAAATAGAAGAGAAAATGACCTAAGGAGGTCAAGCAATTGATCCTACCGGGGATATGCTAGAGTGACCAAGGTGGTCGATAACAAAGTCTCTTATGAGAGACTACTTCATCACCGAGGAGTGACGGAGGAAAAAGGGTGACCAAAGTGGTCGGATGGCCGGACCTTTTATAAAAGGCTACCTACGTATCCCTGAGGAATCAAGCCTCGATCGTAGTTCGAGCATCACTAGATAGGTAGGAACGATGTCTAGGATCCTCGAGGGTTTGACAATTAATGGAGGATGTCACCCGATTGACAATTAATGGAGGTTGTCACCGATTGACAATTAATGGAGGTTGTCACCGATTGACAATTAATGGAGGTTGTCACGTCACTATCGAGAAGATTAAGGAGGTTGTCAGAGAAACTGAGCGTACGTCACTATTCAGAAGATAGAGGTAGCTTAAGTTGAGAGAAACTTGAGCGTACGTCACTATTCGAGAAGATAGAGGTAGCTTAAGTTGAGAGAAACTTGAGCGTACGTCACTATTCGGGATAGAGGTAGCTTAAGTTGAGAGAAACTTGAGCGTACGTCACTATTCGGGATAGAGGTAGCTTAAGTTGAGAGAAACTTGAGCGTACGTCACTATTCGGGATAGAGGTAGCTTAAGTTAAGAGAAACTTGAGCGTACGTCACTATTCGGGATAGAGGTAGCTTAAGTTGAGAGAAACTTAATCGTACGTCACTATTCGGGATAGAGGTAGCTTAAGTTAAGAGAAACTTAGCATACGTCACTATTCGGGATAGAGGTAGCTTAAGTTAAGAGAAACTTAGCATACGTCACTATTCGGGATAGAGGTAGCTTAAGTTTAGAGTTTTGACAATTCGGAGGTTGTCACCTAGCGTTATCCCGTTATAACGGAATTAACTGAGGCGACCGGGAAGAAAGCTTAATTGCTTAAGAGATAAGGGATATCTTCGAAAAAGATGTTATCTTGGTTAAAAGATAACGGAAATTGCATGCCCAAGTGGAAGGTCCAAAGGTGATTGTAATTTTCTCGCTCGTAGCGAATGAGGCCGCCCGGCATGAGATGGAGAAAAAGGAGCCGTACGGCTAGAGACCTGTTTTTTCCAGATTATTTAAAATCAGATTTGAACGGGCCATTGGCATTGCATTGCCGCCCAAGAACGCAGAGAGAGAGAAGAGAGGAAGAGAATTTCAAAATTCTTTCAATCCCCTTGCTTCCTTTGATTTGAGATGGATCCTGAGGGCAATCCCATACCGAGGCAAGCAAGAAGAAACATCTCGGCGGCCGCTCTGAGGAGGAGAAAGGAGCTCGTGCGAACGGAAAGAAAGTATGACTTTCTTACGCTCCGTCTGAGCTTTACCCGGAGAAGGGAGCATAAATCTACGAACCCGTGATCGGTTGGGGTAAGCATTCTTATTTTGCTCAATTCCGTCGATTTTGATTGAATTTTGAATGATTTAGGGCTTGACCCGAATTTTAGGAATTTTCTAGGATTTTTTGAATGACTTTGAGACATTGATGAATAACCTATGAGGCTAAGAATATGCAATGTGCAATTTGTTTGACAAAAATAATGGGAATGACCCACTTTTTTCTCGCAAATAAAGTAAGAATGAAAAAATTGTCTAAAGTGAGACGGAGTTCTTGCATGTGCTAGAACTAGGTCAAAATTTTGAGAAAACATGATTTTGGAAGATGAAAAGGATTCATGCATGCCATTTTTGAAAGAATAATGCTTATGTGCAAAGAATTGTGAAAATTGTGATTTTGTGCTTTAGGAAAGCAATGGGACTTGACATGACGCGTTTCAAGTGATGAAAGACGCTTTTTTTTTGTGCAAATGATGCTAGAAAAACTTTTGTGAATGCTTTTCTTTTGAAAACATGTGCGCTTTTGTGAATATATGCATGCTTTTTTTTTTTTGAAAATGATGAATGATTGACACACTCTTTTTTGTTGTTTGTTCTTGTCTACAGGAGAACAAGTCTAGAGGACCATCTGAGATAGCAGTCAAGCTTTGGCAGAGGATGCCGGATTTTGAGAAGAATGGGGTGAACCCCAAGAATTTGGTGAGGGCTACCGGCCTGGATTCATTCGTCGAGGCTATCGGCAGTGGTGTTCACATCACCTCGAAGAGCAAGGGCTTGATCCAGGCCCTTTCTGAGTTCCGTGGGACAAGACATAGCTTTCACCCGAGCCGGGGAGAGCCGACAAAGGACTCCCGCCGACTTCACAGCTATTACATCGGCCTACAGCGCTCACCGGAGGCCCGTGACTTGAGAGACCACATTACAGCCCGAGGAGTTCCGTGCTTTGGTTGGATTTGAGCCGATTCCCAAGGGGCTAGGGATGGAGACACGGAATGTCGAGGTGGCAGCTCGTACTTGCATGCGTAACTTTGCCGCTTAATGATGTGACCGCCCAGCCAGCTGCTAGAGCCTTCGTATGGTTGATGCCGTCGGCCACTATCTTCGCTAATTCTCGGGACGCTAGCTATGACTTGCCTCCTCGACTCTCCGGAGGATGTGGATGGGATAGGGACGGTCTCGGGGAGAGGCCGGATTGGCGGAGTTCTACTTCGCTGGACATGTACAAATCGGAACAAAGCCGCTTCCATGGATCGCTTCTCATTTGCCCTCGAGGTAGTCTCCTTTCTTTCTCTTTTCTCTTTCCCGTCTTGAGACTTTTATGAGAGAGAGAATGACCTTTTGATGTTTTGGACATGCAGCCCGGTTTTGCGAGGTGATCGGGTTCTTCCCTCGGGAACCAGCAGAGTGATGTCACCATCTTCCCCGCTATGGTTCGCCGGAGGGGAGATGCGAGGGATAAATTCACGGGAAGACCCGGATCACTTTCGACTACAAAATGGTGAGGCCGATCATCAATAAGGACGGGCACGACGGAGTGGACTTCTACCCTCAGGTGTATCCGGAGATTTTGGCCGGGAGATGCCATTGAGGCGACTAGGCAGCAGGAGGTGGCTCACTGGCCGACATGTGATGTCATTTACTTGGGGGACCATTTCTCGAGGCAAAGATGGCCATGTCCCTCCATCGACGCCATTACTCCTCAGATCCTCCAAAGACGGATGCCGCAGCCTGTGGATTGGCCAGAGGATGAGATTGCCAGTACTGTGTGTGCGTGGCCGCCGAGGAGTACTTCGACATGGACACCCCTACGCCGTGTTTGTGGAGCGCCGCCCGAGGACGCCACGTAAGCTAGTGAAGCCGGCGGTCACTCAGTGGATATGGGGAGGATGAGCCTACCGACCCGCCGATCCCTCCCGCGCATCCGTCCTACGTGGTCCATGGAGTACCGAGGAGGATGAGGATACCGTCCCCGATGCTAGGGAGCCCCAAGACACCTTGCCGCCCGACAAAGACTGTAAGTATACTTTTAGTGGTCTTTCCCTTTTCAAATTTTCGCATTTTTGGCTTTTTGCAATTTTCTCGAGATTTTTCTCGAGATTTTTCTCTTCTTTTTCTCGTGTTCCACTCGCACTTATGATAGATTGGTCAGCGTAATAGGGCCGGAAGGACATGTGCCGGTCCCTTCGAGGAAGCCGGCTCGCGCTTCAAGGCGGCAGCGGGATGCACAGGAGCCCGGGCGCAAGAGACGGCATGTCTGGGGCACAGCGTCTACCTCATCGGCCTCGGAGTACTCTTCCAAAGCCATGCCGCTGGGGAGGGGACCCAACGCCGACATTCCTCGGGAGCACTGGCCGAGTACGGGCACGATAATGTCCATCTATCTCGACGTGAGCGACTGTGAGGACTTGATGAGGGAAGCTAGCATCTATGAGCTGAGTAGTGATGAGGATGAAGAAGAATCGGAGGCCTAGGAGGTCTCTAGAGTGGATTTAGGAACAAAAACAAACAATGAACAATTTTATGCACACTTTGCTTATTTTTTTTTTTGCTTTATTTGGGCACCGATGGGGCGAAGACATTGTATTTATGTTTTATTTGCTTTTCTAATTCATGCTTTTTCAATTTGCATATTATCTGAGCCTTGGGGCGACTTTTTTGCTTGGAATTGGGGCCGAAACCGGGCCAAAATGATTTATAATGGTATATAAATGCTTGAATGGCTTCGGATATGTTTTTGTACAGGTGTTTTGGTTGAAAAAGTGGGGTGAAAACTCCCTTGGGCAGCAACTTTGGTTGCCGCAGAATTTTTTTCGCAGAGGGCTAATGTAGCCGTGCGGATAGGTCTCTGGGCAAATGAAGCCGTGCGGCCTGCGCCTGTCTCGAACCGGTTATTTTCTCGAATAAAAGCAAGGCTTGGCCATTTCATTTCATTTTCAACATAGACTTGTCCCAATTGTTCCTGCAGCACATTTTGGACCTAAAAGCACCATCTTTGATCATTTTGCGATGGAGAAGCCCGTCGATTGCAAAGGGGGAAGCGAGACCGTTTTCTCGTCCGATCTTCAATCTTGGGTGAGACACAACTTCCAATCTCATAGGGACTCGCTTGATTCTTCCTTCAAGATCAAGTCTTTATGGCATTTGAGGGATCTCCCGCCCGATTGGGACCTTTCGAGAGCCGCAAAGAAAGTTCGGGACGTCCGGAGACATGTTTATCGCTTTTCTTACAACGAGATTGTCCCGACGCATGAAGACTTCCGAGCCTTGATTGGGGGTCCCGAGATTGAGGCTATATCTATTCCGCTGATCGGAGACGTGCCGGTGACGGTAAAGCTTGCATCTTTTCTCGCAGATTCCTTTGGGAGAGGCCGAGAGGATGATGATAGCCCTGATAGGATTGACCTTTCGATATCCCGGCAGTGTTTGGGTCTCCAGATATGGCTGCGACCACGGTGGCTATGGACGCATTTATCCTTTGCGTATTCTCTCGCTCGTTCACCGCCGAGTCCGCGGGGATCTGTCATAGTGGTCTCTTGGACATGGTTAGAGACTCGCAAGGCCGGGAAGGATATTGTCCCGCCGGTTTTGGGAGAGACACTTCATGGGATTGACAGGATGGCTCGGGAGACCATTTCATGAGATCCGGGAGTCCCGCCGTGTTGACCTTATGGCCGCAGGAGAGGCTCTGGGCTTTGCCAGTGGGCTTTGCCGACTCGCCCTCGGGTGATTTCTCGGAGAGGTGCACCGAGGCAACAGGACCAGAGTAGCCGGGAGCCGACGATGGCTAGGCTATCCACTTCGACATCCGTTGGTGGATACCTCATTGGAGGTTGCATCAGAGGATATTTCAGAGTCCTATGCCGCGAGGGTTCCGTGATTCTCGCCGGTCATCCTTCTACATACCCCGCTTAGTATCCAGCAGCTTTGGGGCTTTACAGGAGCCATTGAGTGATTGGGAGGACATCCGGACCATGGAGGTGATGTCATTGGATATGAGAGATCCAAACCAGCCTTCTCATTCTTCTCGAGGGCTTGGACATATGCCGCTTTCCCACCTGTGGCTATCTTCAGGGAGCAGTGAAGAGCACCATCTTGACCACCGTCTACTTGGACCGGTACGAGAGGGAGATGGGAGCGACTCAGTCATCTTGGAGGAGAGACGTCGAGCTTTATCGGGAGCCGACCGCGACTCGAGTAGGACTTTGAGGGAGACCGAGGCTAAGGCGAGTCGCCATAACCAGCCAGTGTGACTTGGTCGTGATATGGAGGCTCGGTACAAGAGGTTGTCCGAGGTCGCTCCTGACCGAGGCTCGAGGGAGGAGGTGCGGACTCGTGCTCTGGATAGAGAGAGCACTTATTGACACGGGTTTGGTAGAGGCTCCAGTGAGGATACCGGAGGTCGGGATGAGGGATACCGACATCATAGATAAAAAGAGGAAGAAGACTCGACGGGCCGAGGAAAAGGGAAGAAGACCAAAGAAGACTCAATGACGACCGACGTATCTTTTCTTAGGATTCCCTTATTGCCATTTTGCAAACACATTAGTTTATTTAGGCATTTTATTGTATTTTAGATCTTTGTAGCAAAGTTAGCAGAGTTAAGAGGTAGACCGTGCTTGAACTCATCAAGAAGTTTTTAACTTGTAATGAACAAGAAATATTATCTTAAAAGTTAGTCAAGACACATTTCATGGAAATTCAAATGTCTTTTTTATTGTTTAGGACACATTTCATGGAAACTTAATCGTCCTTTTTATTGTTTAGACCGAACCATATATGGCTGCCTACGTTCCCTTTTACAAGAAAGACTAAGGGGCTCAGTCTTCGTAGTTCATTCCGGTGAACTAATTTTTTTCATGTGCACTCGTTTTTTGCCTAGACCGCCCTTTTTGGGGTTTTCACTTAGCCGGGCATTACTCTTTTTGCACTAAGATTTTTTCTTTTTTTTTTTTTATGTGCAACCCCGTCTTTTGCCTAGACCGCCCTTTTTGGGGTTTTCAAATTAGCCGGGTATTACTCTTTTTGCACTCTTTTTTTTTTTTTTATTATTATTTTTTTTTTTTTTAGACATAGTATCTTTTGAGCTTATCACCGTTGACCGGGTGGACAAAGGGATTGCCGTCCAGTGTCCGCAAGCTTCATGGCTCCTCCCGATAGTATCTTCTCGCACCACATAAGGGCCGATCCAAACGGGTTCCCATTTTCCTGTGGGGGTTGTCTCGGTAGGGGCTTCACTTTCAACACTAAGTCACCCTCTTTGATGTCTCCGGCCTTGACCTTTTATCAAACGCTCCGGCCATTCGCCTCCGGTAGGCTCGGGTGTGTTCCATGGCTTTTAGCCTTCTCTCGTCAAGGTGGCTAACTCATCATGCCTACTGCGCAACCATTCCACTTCATTGACACTCGTTTTCCAGAGGACCCTTAATGACGGGATTTCCAACTCCACCGGTAACACCGCTTCCATCCCGTAGGTTAAGGCAAAAGGAGTTTCTCCCGTAGCCGTTCCGACAGACGCTCAGCAGCCCCAGAGTGCCAAGTGCAGCTTTTCGGGCCAATCACGACCACGGTGGCCATCTTCCTGATGATCCGTTCGAGCGTCTTATTAGCAGCCTTCCACGGCTCCATTAGTCCGAGGTCCAGTACGGAGACGACTTGTGGCGAGTGATTCTCGAATCGACAAAGAACCTATCGCAGCCCCTTCAAAGTGCGACCCATTATCGAAATGATCTCACTGGGCACCCCATATCTCGCACATTATGTTTTCTTTGATGAATTGGGCCACTTTTCCGGAAGTGAGGACCTTGTAAGACTTGGCCTCTACCCACTGGGTGAAGTAGTCGATGGCTACTAGCACAAATTCATGCCCATTGCTTCCTCGCCGGGGCTATTTTCCCTATCACGTCAATACCCCAAGTTGCAAACGGCCAAGGAGTCGTCATGCACACAGTCATGAGGCGGAGATGGTTGAGGTTGGCAAACCGCCGGCACTTGTCGCATGCTCTGGACGTGCTGGACACACTGTTTCCATGGAAATCCAAGAGTAACCCATTCTCGAGGATCACTTGCATCGTGGCTCGGCATTCATATGAGGACCGCAGGACCATTGTGGACTTCGGCCATCAATTCTTTGGCTTTTTCTTGAGTGACGCACAAGAGGAGTGGTCCTTGGTATCGCTTCTTGTACAGGTTGCCTCCTAGAATGACATAATGGGAGGCCAACCTTTCGTGAGCTTGCAAGCTCTTGGCTCGACTCCTTCTTTCGGTCTACCTTCTTTGTCTCGAAAGCCGACTCTCCATCTTTGAGGAACCGGTAAATTTGATTGTACCAGTGGTTCCTTTATAGGCTCGGGTCCTGTGTCTACTTCACAAATGTAAGGTCGGCTTCTCTTCTACCCACTTAAGGGTTTTATGGCTTTTCCCTGGGATCTCTACCAATGAGGCTAGAGTAGCTAATGCATCCGCGAACTGTTCTTTTCCCTTGGCAAGTAGTGGAAGGTCACTTCTCCGAACCGTCCAAATAACTCCTCCATACGGGCATGATACCGCCGCAGTTGTGGTCCACAGCCTTCCACTTGTTGGAAACCCGATTGATGATCGTGGCCGAGTCTCCGTAAACTTCTAGCTCCTTGACATTCCTTTCTAAGGCAAACTCTTCCAAAACCAAAGAATGCAAAGGCTTTCATACTGTAACATTGTTCGTGGCAGGAAGTTCAACTTGAGGGCTATGGGTGTATGCTCATCCTTCGGATCGACCAAGAGCATCCCGATACCGTTTCCTCTTTGTTAGCGGCTCCGTCAAAGAATAATCGCCATCGGTTGTGTTCGACCGCAAAGATCCCTTCATCTCGGGAATTGGGGTTCGTGCCCTCTCGTCTTCATTATCGGGAAAGTTTGCCAGTGGTCCGACAATGCTTGACCTCGATAGCCTTTCTCGGTCACATAGTTGATGTCGTACTCGCTAAGAAGAAGGACCACTTTGCTAGACGCATCGAGAGGGAAGGCTTATCAAAGATGTACTTGATGGGGTCCATTTTTGAGACCAAATTCACAGAGTGGGCTTCGCATATAATGCTTCAACTTGCCGACTACCTGCACTCGCCCCGCACAGTCTTTTCACATGCCGAGTAATTGAGCTCACTTCCCGCAGCCTTCCGCCGACAAAGTAAATGGCGTTTTCTACCCGAGAGTCTTTCTTTTCCCGAGCAAGCATAGCCCCAACCGCCGTATCGACAAAGTGAGATAGAGCAAGAGGTTTATGTCTATGTGGGGGCATAGCACCGGAGGGTGTACCAAGTATGCCTTGATCCGGTCAAAAGCATCCCGGCATTCTTCGGTCCATTCTCGTGTCTACGTTCTTCTTCATGAGCTTGAAGATGGGCTCGCACATAGTGGTCAATCGATTGACGAAACGGCCGATGTATCCAGCTTTTCCCATAAAGCTCTTGACTTACGTCCGGGTCCGAGGTGGCCTCATATCCATAATGGCTTTGATCTTTTGGGGGTCGCCTTCAATACCTCGCTCCGTGACCATATACCCAAGCACTTTTCCCTTGTCACTCCGAAGGTGCATTTAGCAGTGGTTTAGTCTCATGGAATGTTGTCTCGCCTCTCAAAGAACTTCCGCAGTCAACAAAGTGCCGCCCGTCCTCGCCTTTGGAGTGGATTATCATGTCGTCTACGTAGACCTCAATCTCCTTGTGGATCATGTCATGAAAAAGCGCGGTCGCCGCCCTTTCGTAAGTAGCCCCGGCGTTCTTAAGCCCAAATGGCATCACCGTATAACAGCAAGTTCCCACGGCGTGGCGAAGGCCAGTCTTTTCTTGGTCTTCCTCGGCCATCTTGATCCGGGTTGTATCCTCGCAAAGCCATCAACGAAGGATTTGACTTCGTAGTTGGCAAAGTGGAGTCCACCAGATGTCTATGTTTGGCAAAGGGTAATCGTCCTTGGGCCGGCCTTGTTCAGATCTCGAAAATCCACACAAAGCAGTCAAGACCTTCCCATCGGCTTGGTGACGGTCACAATATTGGACAACCATGTCGGATATTCAATGACTCGATGAATCCTACCCGCAAGAGCTTCTCAATTTCTTCTTTGACTCCGTAGAGACCATTCTCGCTTGATCTTTCTCGCTCGCTTTACCGGTTTAGCATCCGGTGCTAGAGGGATTCTCGTGCTCTACTATCGAACCGTCTAGCCCCGCATATCTCCGTATGACCATGCAAACACGTCGACGTATTCCCCGAGCGTATCGATCACTCCGTCCCGTTCAACCCCCGGAAGAAGTTTCCGATCTCGTGTCTCTTTAGGTTCCTCGACGCACCCAAGTTCACACTTGTCAAAACCTCCTCGGCTACTGGGCCCGGTTTTCCTCTTTTTCGAAACCCGCTTAAAGATTTCTTTAATGTATTGTTCATTTAGTGTGTTTCAGATCTTGTTCAAATGATTCATTATTAACCTGTTGTTAAGTTTTGAGTTAATTTATCATTTGTTAAGTTGGCAATAAGAGGATACTCGTAAAGATCCGTCATTTCATTCAAAATAAGGGGAAAGATGACATCGATTACATATTTGGTAGTCCTCAGCGTGAGGCCTTCTGGATGACTCGCAGGACCGGAATTCAAAGATTCCCGACTCAACCGTATGGACAATGGTGTTTGACACGACTGGGCCGAGAAGGACGGGGTACCAATCCAAGCTCCTCTATCATTTGCCGTCTACCGGCTATCGGTCCCGAGAATGTCTCCCAATTCTTCAATGGCATTTCTGTCTTAGTTACCAAAGTGCGAGGATCAAAAGGATTTTCACCACCGTCTCCAATTACGGCAACTATCTCATCATCTCGAGCCGAAGTCGATCAAATCCGGGATCTGTGCTTCTTCATCAAACAACCGTAGCAAGCCCCACTCACCGTCTTCACTACCGGGCGCCTTTTCTATTCCGGCTGATCTTCGGAAGAGCTAACTCGAAGGCGGAGAAATCCATTACCCCGGATGCCGACTCTTTGACGCCGTCCGAGTTTCCTTTCAAGACATACTCGTTCGAACGGTGGTGGTAGCCCCAGGAATGTACGGCAAGTCAAGGAACATTCTTCGAACAGATTGGCCGGCTTTCCCTCATTTTCTCAAGATTCTCCGGAAGGGTTTTCTCGCAAGGAGATCTCGGTGATTACTTTTATCGTATTGTGTCTCGCCTTTTGTAAAATAATGGGTCGAGGATAAACCGTAGGGATGAAGCTGGACCCCTTTATCTTCTCTCGCCATTTGGTTTGTACCCCAAGCCGTATACGGTATTCTCGTTCCTTTACATCGATGATGGTATTGCGACCACAAGTCTTCCACCCAATCCAAGTCCCTAAGATAACCCATTTTTCTCATCATTCTCATGGCGGGGAGGGATTTGATGGGAAGTAGTAGCGAGGTCGGTGCTACACACTTGTGCTTTGGAAGAATCTACAGAGAATCCTCGTCAATGCCAACCCTTCGTCATCATGTTTGATTTCCAATATCGGGATGTCTCCGGTCTTTGGTTCCTTCTACCGTGACACTGTCTCCATAAATGGTGGTGATAGTACCATCATTTGATCGAAATTTGACGACCGGTGCAAAGTAGAGGCTACCCCATTTATCTCGGTGGATCCAGGGCCGTCCTGTGAGAGCGGTAAAGGAAATCGGAATATCAATCACTTGAAAATCAACGTCCATGACCTTTTTCCCGAACCACAACTTGAGAGTAGCAATCCCCAAAGCGACCGTGCGGTGGAGTCATAGGCCTTAATAGTCCGACTAGAAGGCTTCAAATCTGTTGGTTTCAGGTCCAATAAGTCCATCATCTTGGTGGCAAGACATTCATTGCAGACCCTCCATCGACTAATACCCGTGGCAATCGACGCTCTTCTAACGGACTTTGTGATGTAAAGAGGTTCGTTATGACTAGCCCCACACTTTGGCAAGGTCCAAGTCGGTGAAGGTAATGATGTTTCCGTAGTGGATATTTCCAATCATTTGGACGACCTCATCCGGGGTGACATCTATGGGCACCATGGTCTTGGCCAAACTTTCTTCTAGCTTCAACTTATGAGGGTATGAAGAGGTTAACAGGGACCACAAAGAGATATTGGCTTGGGTACACTTCAAACCGAGTCAACACTTTGGATCCTCTTTGTCGAGTCCGGCTTTTCTACTTCCGACTTATAAGGCCTCTTATCTCGTCTTTGGCTCCGAAACGTCATTCTTTTTGTCACCCTTAGCCGCTTCAATACTCATCTGTCCGAGGCCAGGAGTCATCACATAGACATTAGATTTTCTGAGTCATTATTCCTCTTGGAGGATTCTCGTTTAGCTCTTTCAAAGTCGAGGCGGGCTCTTGCCGGCGTATGGCCAATTCCCGCCGATTAATCTGATTAATGGCAATACTGGAGGCGTAGGCTGCTTCTCGAATCTGATCCCAAGTTAACGACTTTCTGACCTTCTCAAGATTCTGACTCTCTGATTGGCTTAGCAGTGGGCTGGTTTCAGCTTTACCTTCTCTGTTTAAAGCCTTCACAGTCTCATTCAAACTTTTCAAAGTCAACATGCAACAGGAGTTATCACCTTCGGGGTTTGGAGCCTGGCAACTGGCTTTCTCATCCGGGTCCAACAATCTTTTCAACAGAGCGGGATCACATTCCTCATCACTGTCAAGCATATCCCTTCTCTCTCTAGGGGTCAGCCTTCTGACGGCATCTTTGACATTGGCTAAACATTTTCTGAAGTGAGAAATTCCATCATCAATAAGGATTTCTGCGGGGTCAAACCTCATGGCGGGTTTCTGTTCTTCACTGTCGGGAAGGTTTTCTGGGCTTTTTGGCTTACGGGCTAACCACTCTTCTACTGTTCCTTCCGGCACTTCGACCAGTGTCTTCATCGCTCACTGTAGTAACTCTCGCGGGAACTTTCGTCTTGACTCTGATGACCAATGAGGGCAAAAGCAGGTCGGGATACTTGACGCCATATAAGAGGTATCTTGGACTCCTCCTTTGACTTGGGAATTATCAAGAAAACATCATTGTCGTCACAGGACATAAAGGGGGCCCAGGGTCGCCTCGAGACTTAAGACTCTTTCCAGGGCATCCATACATTCTTCTTCGGACAAGGTCTCAGGAGTGATTACTAACACCGTAAATGCAGTCTACTCTTCCCGATGAGAGTTTGGCTTCCGCAATGCTTACGTTTTCCGGATCGGTGGGTGGAGCCCATTTTCCTCTTTCGCCTAGGGCTTCAATTAAATCCCTCCATTCACCGACCAAGTCTTTGTAAGGAGTATTGAACTCTAGGATGTAGGACTCATATACTTGCTTCATCTAAGCTAGCATCTTTTTCCTTTTACGAGCCTTCACATAGGCTGCAAATACACTTTGAAGTGATTTCATCTCCTATTCCGTGTCGGTGGTCTCCTACCTCACCCCGCCCTTTGGGTTTCACTTCTGCTGACTCCAAGTCCATTCCTTCTACGGAACTGTCATCATCACTGTAAATCCATCCATTCCCTATTCTCGTTCCCGGCGATTCTTCACTACCACCTGCCGAGAGATAGGCAAATTCACGTGCGTTGACGAAATTAGAGAGGTCGTAGGTGCTTGGGATTCCAAAGTAAAGGGATTTGGGTTAGTGAAAGGAGGGAAAGAGTCCCACGGGGTGATGCAAAGGCTGTGAGGGTGTCGGGACCCCGACGGCTCGGGATGTTGGGGAAAGGCGAAAAGGAACCAGTCTTTGGCAAAGGATTAGGAGGATTGGCTATAGGCTAGCTCTGCTTCCCTAGTCATGCAGTTACCCAAACCGGTCTTTGTTCTCTGTCGAATCGGACATTCGACTCTCGGGTCGACCAAGCCGAGGATTCGGCGAACTGTACGAGAATTCTGCGCTAACAAGTCGGCGACCGGTGTTCTCACCCACTTCTTTCTCGGCTGCGGGAAAGGGATAGGAAAGGTTTAGACTCGGGGTAGGTGTTTAGGTGAAGGCTCGGGCAATATGCAAATTAGAATCTTCCGGTTTACTTAAAACGGTGTCTTTTATTAATATCTATTTGGTTGGAAAAGGGGTTCGCCCTTCTTTTCGTAACTACTCTAGATCCTGGATCAGTGGGTTCCGTCACTACGTCTATAAGCCCCTCGTATTCCACCTGTATTTCGACCTCCCAGGGTGGACAGCCCCGGGCGAGGGTCCTATAAGGCACGCGGATCCCACCGACCGAGAGTAAAGAACGCTCCTAACGGGTCTAGCAGGTCATAGGAACTTTCAACGCACGAGCGATGCGGATTATAGTCAAGGCAATACCGGGAAAGTCTCGTCTTTCTGCCTTGATAGGACTTTGGCAGAATTTCGCTTGAGCGAATGACGTTTTGACTTTCGGTAATGTCCGAGAAGATAATAGGCATGGGTCGGGCGGCAAAAGCCGGATGACACAGTGTCACATTGAACTTCGTTGCATACGCCGGGCGTGAGTTAGAATCGAAGTCAATGCCGGGTCAAGATCTTGCCAAGTTTTCCTTGTCGGAATTTTAGCAGAGCTTCGCTTGAGCGAAAGATCTTTTGATTTGTTGGCAAAGACTCGGTCTTGACTCTTGCGCATTCCGTGCAGGTCAAGGTCAATAGTCAATGTCGGAGTCGAGATCTCGCCAATTTTTCCTTGTTGGAATTTTGGCAGAGTTCTTCTTCCGTTATGAACTAAGGCTTGACCTTTACGAGGGTATGCAACTGGGCTATATGACACGGACTAGACCAAAAACCAACCAAAAGTCACGGTTTTTGAAACGTGTGACACGGGACCGTGCATTGGTCGACACCGGGCCGCCATAGGGAGGTTGGGATGATTCCGTGCACGCCCGGAGCATCGTAAGGCTGTCCGTGGCTGCACTGGAACCACCCTCGGGTTTGAAGGACGTGCGTGCAAAGTGTACAGGATATATCAGGTGCGCGTAGTGTGCGGTCTCCTAAAAATGTTCCTTTTTGAGTTAAAACAGAGATTTTCAGAAATGTGTTTTAAAGGAATGATTTTCGGGATGGGGAGAATGCAACACATAAGCACGTAAATTTTCTCGGGAGCCCTGGGCCATATGGAGCCGAGTAGCCCCAAGCCGCTAGGACCGCGCATTAACCATGATTTTTCCTGGTGGAATTGCCACTGAGGTCACCCGGTCAGAATCCAATGAGGATTGAGCCGTACGACTGCATGGATCAATTTTCCAGGTTCCACTCCTTTTGCTATTTTTCGGGTTGTTTCCCGTTCAAAGTATGCACAGATTCCAAGATGCAAATGATGCAATGCATGGTAAAGAAAGCAAGCATGATTAATGAAATCGGCGATGGGAGTCTAACCCGCTCAAAGGGAAAAGCTTTCTTAATTTTTTTCAAAATTGTTTTTCGAAAAGGGATACTGGTACGTGGATTGTTAAACCACCGGTTATCCCAACTCCCACGTCAGGGAGTGTACAGGAAGGGTAAGTGGTTTCCACCTATATACCGAGTATCGATTTTTTTGTTTTGAAAATAAAAGCTTTTCTCCTTTGGGATTTCCCCAGCGGAGTCGCCAAACTGTGGTTGTGTGCCCAAATTTTGTTTGTGTTGGATTCACGCGAGTTTGAAGACATCCGGTTTAATTTGAAAAACGGAGTTGCCACGCCATTTTGATTACCTCAAAACTTTGAAAAAAAGGTTTTATGGGTTCGGAGGTTAAGTTACCCCTTGGGAAGAACGTTTGGCGTTCACCCAAGGTGCCTTGCCGGAGCAAGTCTCCCATGATTTCATTAATCGTGCTTGCTTGCGTGCTTTCTTGTGTGCATGTGTTTGAAAATAAGGAGGGAATGTCCCAAGTCGTCTTCCGGACGTACAAACCATTTGTTGGTTGTCGCTCGGGATTTCTTGGAATTTATGTATTCGGGATTATGATCCCGTCCTCATCTTGTGACTTGTGATCATCGCATTTTTAACCTCGGGACCCTCGGGACTTGCGTGATCGAGAGAATGACTCTCTTTATGGTCAAAGATGAGGTTCTTTAGAAAAGGAAGGTCCTTAGCCCATCAATCCTACGCTTTAAGACGGTCGAGCTCGTATAGATGCTTCATACTCTTTCTTAAGCGATAATTGGAGATATAGGGTTCAAGGTTGTCCCTTTCTAAAGAAATATGGAACCTTTAATGGAAGGAACGATGTAAAGATAGGATCTTTTACACCGGTCCGTTCCTAGGTTGCTAATGGGGGAAATGTATGTAAAAATGACACTTTAATGAAAAGATGACATTTTTGGGTTGCAAATGATGCACTTAGTTTAAAGAAATGATCTTTATTGCAAATGATGCATAAAGATTTGATTTTTTATGCAAATGATGCATTTTTGAAGAAATTGGCATTCATTATGCAAATGATGCATAAAGATTGCATTTTGAAAAGCATATGATGCTAGTTTATGGTAAAGACATGGTCTTTAAAGCAAATGATGCTTGGAAAAGTGATTTTGGATGCAAATGATGCATTTTGATTGAAAAGATTTGATTTTTATATGCAAAGGATGCATAAAGATGACATTTTTATTTGAAAATGGGGGTTTTAGGTGCAAAAGATGCACCTTTATGGGAAAAGACTATATTTTTATGACAAATGATGTCTAATGCATGCAAAAGGGGAAGGGGAATATGAAGATATGCTCTTTAATCTACCAAGTCCCAAGCAATATAAAAGTAATGCAATGAGCAATTTATAAAGCAATTAGGATGCGAGGTTAGGGCGTGCGAGGTTACCAATGGCTTCCTTCTTCTTCGGGCGGAGCTAGGAGGAGAGGTTGGTCTTGGATCTTCAAGGAGGAGGGAGGGATCTTCTTGGCCTTCTTCTTCACCTTCTTGGATCTTCAACAGCCTCTTGGGAGTATTTCTTCGTATTATATGTGGTGTTGTTGGAAATTGTTGTTGTTAAAATGGGTAGAGGAGGGCTCTATTTATAGGCAGTCTGGATAAGGCTAATGAAGCCGTGCGGCTAAGGGCAGCAAGCTAATGCAGCCGTGCGGCATTATCCACAATGACTCAGCATTCTAGAACCATGCAAGGTGGCAAATTCTAGAACCTTCCCTCCTAATTAAGAAAAACGTGTTTCTTAATTAGGAAGGATTCCCTTCAGCCCTTATTTAATTAAAAACAGTTCCGGAATGTTTCCGGAACACTAGGAAGGTCTGGGGAATTACCGGAAAACTTATCGAAATTGCCGAGAAATTTAACCGGAAGGCATGAGCCAGATTTGGGTACTTACAGATGGTGAGAGGCAAGAATGTGTGGTATAACGGGGAGGATATAAACAATTATTATGGGATGGTGTCTCCCGAATTTGAGAATGATGCTTGTGCCTACTATTCCAATGCCAAAATTATGGAATGAAATGTGGCGGTGAATCTTGAGAAGTTAGCCCCATATTTTATGAATATTGATTTGGCCTTGTTAAGAAATGGGAATGTGATGAAGGCGCGGAATTTGGATTTTAGGATGAGAGCCTTGCACCATTTTATCTGTGAGCGCATTATGCCCACATCTCATTATGGGGATGTGCATTGGAAGAGAGCCCTATTGATGAATATTGTGTTATCCGGGCAGAGATTCAATACCGGATTAACAATGTCGATGGAGATAGTGAACACTTACAAGGGTATGGGGAGGTGTAATTTTAATTTTCCATTGTTGATTTCTGGACTGATTGAGCGATCGGGGGTCAATTTTTCCCGTCTTCGGATTGTGAGGGACATTATTTCTGTTGGGACTGCGGTTAGCAAAAAGACCCTAACAAATAAAGGGCACACATTGCAGCCAGGTGAAGGATCATCGAGAGGGAGTAGAGATAGAATTGTGGATGAGGAGATGGAGGAGCAGGAGTTCACCCCTACAGAGGCCGCATATTACATGGCGGGCCACATGGATGCTTTGGCAGGGGACATTAGGGAGCTGCGAGGCTAGTTTGATTGTTTTGGTCAGAGACTGACTAGCATGGAGGAGAGTCAGAGGCAGATTCAGTCGCAGATTACGGAGGACCTTTATGCCTCCAGTATGTGGAGGCAGCGCATGGAGGATGAGCAGACGGCCATGTTCAGTGAGATCCGGGATAGACTTCCACCACCTCCGTCGCCGCAGCACATTCCATGCCACCCCCCGCAGTATCGGGACCCACAGCAGATGATGGGGTGGTCATCTTGGGATGAGCAGCAGCAGCAGCAGCAGAACCCTGACACGAGCAGGAGTAGCTCGTTTGGTCCTTGGGACCATTTCTATCGCTGAGTTGTGGTTAGAGGTACCCCTAACCCTTTGTGCTTTTGTACTTTTTGTTCCTTTCATTAGGGGCAATGAAAGTTTTTAGTTTGGGGGGGGGGGTGGGGTATCATTGTTTTTGCTATGCTAGTTTAGGATTTTCAGTTTTTATTCATAGTTTTTGTTAAAAAAAAAAAATTAAAAATTTTTGTTCTCTTTATTTTGGGATGAGTTGGCTAAAGTCCGTGATGATTGAGTGTTGTTTGTTAATCACCGGTGTTGTCTTGGATGTGGGGATTAGGGTTACATTGAAACAATAAACTATGATTGCACCACCTCTCACTTCCATTTACCATTGGTCATTGTTGTCACTCTAGGTGCCCTTTATGGGATCACTTGTGCATTCTCGGGGTCCCTAGAACATTGTTTGCATGATTGTCAATAACACGTCAATAGGCTATTTTGATATATATGGCTAATTTCTTTCAACCCTTTTGTGTGCCTTGGACTTTCGAACCCAGTAAATAAAATTTACCACTAGAACCCCTTTTGAGCTGTTAATAAGAATGAAACACGAGACCGTCATTCGCCTTCAGTTGATGCCATTTTCCCTACCTATTTCACCTAGTGCTAGGATTCCGTACCTTTATTGGAAAGTGAACTAAGGAATGATTGGGATTATGGGTTGATTTTGGAATGATTGGGATTATGGGTTGATTTTGGGGTGATTGGAATGGCATGTCGAATTGTGGTCAAAGTGCAAAAATAATAATAATAATAATAATAATAATAATAATAAATTAGAAATGGGTATGAAACGCAATGAAGAGGGGCAGCAAAAAAAAATGAAAATGAAAAAAATAAATGAAATAAAAATGTTTATATTTTCCCCTCCATTGTGTCAAAAGCTGAAAAATAGACAAGGCCACAGAAAACAGGGAACTGTGCTCAACCCCATGTTTATTCATGTATGAAAAGTTTTAGTTTGGGGGTTGGCACAGTGGGAAGTAAAGGGTGAGCGGAGTGAGTCATTGTAGTGAGGTTGTACATGTAAAAAGAAGGCTTCTTAGTTTCACTTTCCTATTTCGTATGTCCTTACCTTCGTTTGTAACCGTGAACCTAGCCATGCGATCCTTCGCACAAATAACACTTAAAGCCATATTTTTCTATTCATTATCAATTAGCCGGGTTGACAATCGTGTAAACATGCATATGAGTGTCCCTTGTGATCATTTTTGATACATGTTATATTAGAGCATCATTTAGTGAATCCATAAACAATCCTAGAGTGTGACAATGAGCTATCATACATCACTTCATCATTCAGGCCGCGGTGGAAAATTGTGGGTTTTTGCTTTAATGTAACTTTAATTCTATGTTCATGACAGCACATCCGTGATTATTTGGTGTAAGGATCTGAGACTTGTTTGGCCAACAAAACTCCCATGATGAATGGAACATCCCAAAAATATTTTTTTTAGTTGTTTAGTTGTTTAGTTACTTTCTGTTGGATAGTGTAGTTTCATATTTTGTTTTTACTCGGGGACGAGCAAAAGGTTAGTTTGGGGGTATTTGATGGATGTGTTTTTACACACCCATTTTATATACTTTCTCACTTACTTTGAGTTTGATTTCCCGGGTTTTGTTGTGTTTTAATCAATGTTTTGGAGTTTTGCTAAGAACAGGGCTAAATGCGGGAAAGTGGCAAAGTACAAATCAATTATGGCGAAATTTGGAATCGCAAGGACTTTGGAGTAATTTTGGAGAAAGTCAGAAGAACAAAGCCATGGAACCACTGTTGAAGTGGGCGACCGCCCAGGGCTATATGGGCGACCGCCCAAGCTGAAAGCTCACAAGCATTGAAGGCTCTGTTGTCATGGGCGACCGCCCAAGGGCCAGGTGGGCGACCGCCCAGGTTGATTGAAGTTTTTGAAGGCTTAAGCGCTGCACACATGGGCGACCGCCCATGCCCCCGTTTTCAGAAATGCAATTTCCTTTTTCAAGGAGGATTTCATTCCCTTTCCAAGTTTAACACCCTCTCTTCCCCAGTTTAAATAGGATTTTAGCAGAAACAATTGATTTTATGCTTTATTTTCCATTGTCATTTGAAGGCTAGAGAATTGAAGAATTTCTTATCTTCAATCATTGGGTCCAGGTTTATGTTTCTTTTTCCAATTATTGTAATTTCTAGTTTGAACATGAGTAGCTAATTTTCTTTTTCATGGATTGGGTATAAACGGTGTCAAAGTTTTATGCTAAATATTTAATTTCAATTTTAATTAATTTCTTGTTCCGCAAAGTTGTTCTTCATTTTATTTAGGGTTTTTATTGGTTCATTAACGTGGCTAATAATTACCGGATTAAACTTTGTGGATTAAATCCAATCGGTTACGTAACTGTATCGAGAAGATTTAGGTTCTTGCATTCCATCGATTTTTAATGCAATCTTGAAGTACTGGGTGACGTAATTGAAACCCTAGTGATTGAGATTAGAAGAATTGCAAATCGTACACCAAACCGTCCCAATTCTTGAATTAGTGAATGAACCCTTGAAATTGATTAAATACCATTTTATGAATAGCATATTACTGCGACACTGTGAAATTCCAATCCGTGAATCCTTTTTAATCTGGTAAACCCCTTCAATTTTTACTTCCGTGCTTTGTTTGCTTGCTTCTTGTTTACTTGCTTCCGTCAATTCATTGTTTTAGTTTCTTGTTTTAGTTTTTAATTAATCAAAAATCAAAAACCCCCTTTGTGTTACTTTTAGCATTAATTAAATCTACTTGTTAAAACCAACGAGTCTCTGTGGTTCGACACCTGCTTGTGCATATTGCTACACCGGTAGTGAGTACACTTGCTCGGTTTTTATTACTAGAGGAATTTTTATCCATCAGCGACCATGGCAGAAGAGAGAGGGGGAGACAAAGACGCTGTTGTTTGTAGCAGAGGCGGGGATGTTTTGGGGGAAGAGAAGCGACACTTGGAGAGGAGAGGGAGTAGAGAGAGATCGAGAAGAAAGAATGGAATATTAAAGGACTCTGATTTATTTCATACGCTATTGTCCGTTATCTTTTTTGAGGATATTTTTGGGTTTCTGAATATCTAAAGGGATGTATTAACTATTAGAGAGTATGAATCTAGTCTTTATTTAGTCCAGGTGCTTGTTTGAGTGGGAAAACTAATGCTTGCACTTGCCTCATTATATAGTTATAGATAAGATCCTTGGGTATGAGTTTCTCATTCAAAAAAGTGAGAGAGCGTGTGTGGGCGGAAGTCTATATGGAAGGAAGAAAGCTGAGAGAGAAGCCTTAGAAGATTATAAAAGAAGATTATAAAGGGCTTAAACAACTTTTAAAGTAAGTACTCCGTTTGACCTCACCCTAAGTCTATAATTATTTATGGGAACCTTCGAAATTGGGAAATTATAAATTAACCCTTCACTATTAATGAACATCATTCTAAACTTTTAATTTAGTACAGGAGATCAATAAAATAGATTGTAATACTTTATATTTGATTTTAGATTTTGGGAAACAAGCTTAGGTGACTTGTATGTGTTCAAGTTTTCCTTAAAGTTGCGTAATTGAGGTAAGTGATTATACGTCCTTAGATTTATTGATTTCTTGACTTCCTTGGTTACGATTCCTATGTTTTCTTGAAAATTACCGTTTTCAAGCTAACCTCGGTTAGCATTTGCTTTGCCTCCTTCGAACTTACGTCTTTCAAATAAATCCTACATTGTTGGCCTTCGTGAAATTAAATTGTTTTCATTAATTTCACACTATTGGTTTTCATATTATTGTATTCGCTAGAGAAAACTTATTTTGTGATTCGTTATCACTTTTTTGTTTTCCTAAGTTGCAATCGTTAAATCGTTATCCTTTCATTCTTTGCATGATCATATTAAGTTAAACAACCCGTAGTGACGGGGTATTTTGATTTGGCCTATTAAGGCATTTCACTACTAAGGATTAGTAGTGGGGTGTTCCGGATACACTACTTAGTTTTTGGGGCTCTTTGTGAGCCATTTGTGCTCTTCGTGGGCTTTAGTGCTCTCTATGGGCTTTTCGTACCCTTTGTGGGGTTTAGTATTTATTGAGGTCGTTGGACCGCTTATATGATCATGCTATATACTCCCTCCGTCTCGCTACAAACCGCACGGTTACTGTTTGCGCGGGGATTAAGGAAAAAAATAATGATATAAATGTTGTGAGTGTAAAAGTAAAATAGGAGAGAGAATGAGTGGAGGGAATAGTAAATTATAATGGTGTTGTGAGTATTAAAATAATGTAGGAGAGAGAATGAGTGGAGAGAATAGTAAAGATTCTTTGCCATTTTAGGAAGTGTGCAATTTGTAATGGGATGCCCAATGAGGAAAGTGTGCAATTTGTAGCGGGACAGAGGGAGTACAATATATGTGATTTGATTATTCGTTTAGTATTTCGTATTGATATTTGTTAAAACTTCGTATTTGAGTTTATTCATTTCTTTTGTTATATTATATTCTTGGAAATCATTCATAACCGGTTATTATTTTGCGGTCACCTCTACTTAGTACCCGAAGAGGTCCGTATAAGATCTTGCTGAGCATTGTTCGCTCACCCCTTTCTTTTCTTCTCTACCTTCCAAGTTAGACGGTTGGACGAAGCCTAGGGTGAACTATTGGAAGTTGAAGATTAGTTATTAAGAATATTTGTAATAAATCTATTGTATCACAGGTGTTGTAACCCTAGACTAATAGGGATGAATAAATGTACTGTGAAGAAATTATTTTATAATAAAACTTGAGGTTATTATTTGAGATTAATTTTTGTTAAATAAGTAATGCATCTAAAATTTGGATCCTGAAATAGGATCAGATTTTGGGGGCGTTACATAAACAAAGATGTATACATTTGGACTTGATCAAGTTGTTATTCAAACATTTAATGATGCATAACCAAGTTATACGAGTTGGTTCGGTTTTTAAACATGAGTGAGCGATTTGACTCGTTTTGAAAAATTAACAAATTACGTGGTTCCGTTTAGCTAGAGGGCTGAAAACCCCAGAAAAAGTCAAACGGAATCGAACTAAACTGAAGCGTTACAGACCGAACCATAGTTTGAGACCGTGAAACCGCAGCATATAAGTGAACCATGGAACCAACTTTACTTGTAGGTCTACTGAAATGATACTGAGTTGTCAAGATAAACAAAGATGTATACCCTGGACTTGTTAATCAAATTGTTATTCGTACATTTAGTGATGTATAGAGAAATGTAAGAAAGATGTGGTTTGGGTGGTGGTTTGGATCGTGATTTGAACTATGATTCGTACCAAAGTCTGAATCGTGAAATCATATCGTGATTTAGATCAAACCCAACACAAAGGTATGGGGTTGAGGATGAAAAGGTAGTTAGTTGAGAGAAAGCGTGTTATCACCTGGACATGCTATATTTTGTATAAGGTCAATTGCAGTTCAGTTATTTTCCTTTATTTATATTTGTAAATTGATTCTCAAGATTGTATTTTGCAAACTGATTTTCAAATTTTACATGTTATTGCAATGAGGTATAGAATTGTAAGAGCGTCCATTACCTTTTTAACAGGCATTAATAGAAAACTTAACGAATTTCTTTGAAAGTTGTAATGACCACCCTTACTGTTGGAACTTATGTGGACTTATGTGTGTGCGGTAAAATGAGCATAACTTTTGATTCCGGATGAACCACGGAACGCATAGCATATCAAATTGAAGCTCTTTTTGAGACGGACAAAAGTCATCGGGCATAGCCCCATGACACAGGTTTTTATTAACATAAAGCTCGAATCTTGGCAGTCAAATGATGTGCTGAACTAATTTAATTTTTGTAAATTAATATTAAAATATTTTTTAATATTATTTTAAATTATTATTTTAGTTTTGGATAATGCCAGATTTGATTTTTGAAATGACAGTTTTAACTGTCATACCTGTTGAAAGATCTGTGTCTGAATTTGAATTTGAAAAGACATGTCTTTTCAACCTAGTCCTATATAAACACAAAACAGATTGTGTTCCTATTACAAAAAGTTTTCATCTTCTCTTTCCCTTCTATCTTTCTGAAAGCATTTAGTATATTCGCCAGGGACGAGTTCTTCTGCAAGAACTTATTCCAAAGTGTTGTATCCTCAAGCCAGACGTCCTAAACTGCAGCAGAAGCGGGGATGAATTTCTGACTTAGGACACTGCAAAGCAGGCCTCACTCTGAAGAATTTGTAGCGTTCTCAGGTTTATATTTGTTTTATAATCTGATTTTAATTTAAATATTATTGTAATTACTTTTATTGATATTTCTATTTATAGAATATTAGATTGGTTCTAACAATCTAAGTCAGAAATTCCTCTGTTTTTCAGAGATGGACCAATCTGTTGTGAAAAGTCATGCGGAGAAACCCGAAAAATTTAAGGGTTCAGACTTTAAACGTTGGCAACAGAAGATGTTGTTCTATCTGACAACGTTGCATGTGGCGAATGTATTGACCACAGAGGCTCCCCAGGCATTGCCAGAAAGAGAAGGGAGCAATGCTCCATCAAATGCTCAGAAGGCCGAGAGGCAGAAAGAAATTGAGGCCTGGAACATCAATGAATATAATTGCAGAAATTATATTCTCAATGCTCTCGATGATTCCCTTTATGATATTTATTCCAAAATTGCAACAGCAAGGGAATTGTGAGAGTCATTAGACAAGAAGTACAAAACTGAAGTTGCTTGTTCCAAAAAGTTTGTTGTAGGCAAATTTCTTAACTTCAAGATGAGCGATGCAAAGCCTGTTGTCAAGCAAGTTGTAGAACTGCAAGTGATTGTTCACGAGTTAGATGTTGAAGGTATGGGTCTTAACCCCAATTTCCTTGTTGGTGCTGTGATTGAAAAATTACCACCATCATGGAAAGATTTTAAAATTTATTTAAGACATCTAACTGAGAACATGGATTTTGAGCAATTGGTTCTGAAACTTCGAATCGAAGATGACAATCGAAAGAATGAAAAGGCTGATGCTGTGTCTTTGGAGCCTGTTGCAAACATGGTTGGTGGTTCAAACTCCAAGTTCCAGAAAAATAAAGGCAAAGGCAAAGGTGCTGGCAAGAACCCTCTCGCCCCACATAAATTCAATGGCTTCAAAAAGCCTACTGAAAGTTGTTGGGTGTGTGGGAAACCAGGGCACAAAGCAAAGGATTGCCGCCACAGGAAAACTCATGGTGGAGGAGGAGGCGGATCCGGATCTGGAAATTCAAATCAGGCCAACCTTGCTGATTCTGAAAACACTTTATTGGGGTGATTGAAGCCAATCTGGTGGCAAATGTTGTTGATTGGTGGGTGGATACGGGGGCTACCCAACATATATGCTCTTCAAAGGAGATGTTCTCTTCCTACGAACCAATCAAAGATGGTGAATCTTTGTTCATGGGGAATGCTGCTACTACAAAAGTGGAGGGAAAGGGGAAGGTGAATCTGAAACTCACTTCCGGGAAGGAACTTGTATTAGTAATGTGTTGCATGTACCTAGTATTTGTAAGAACTTGGTTTCTGGTCCTGTACTTAGTAATAAGGGATTCAAACTTGTTTTTGAATCTGACAAGTTTGTTCTCACCAAGGGTGGGATGCATGTTGAGAAGGGTTACCTTTATGAAGGGCACTTCAAGCTAAGTGTTGTAACCGCGAATGACGGTGGATCTATTATTAATAATAAAGCAGATTCTATGTACATGGTTGAGTCCTCTACTTTATGGCATTCCAGATTAGGACATGTTAATTTCCGTTCTTTGAAAAGAATGATAAATTTAGGCATGTTACCTAAATGTTCAATGAACAAATTATCAAAGTGTGAGATTTGTGTAGAATCTAAGTTTGCAAGTCATCCTCATAAATCTGTTGAAAAATCCAATAGTTTACTTGGATTAATTCATAGTGATTTATGTGATTACAAAGCAACACCTACACGTGAAGGAAAGAACTATTACATATCATTTATTGATGATCGCACAAAATTACGTTATGTATATTTAATATATACTAAAGATGAGGCTTTAAATATGTTTAAAAAATATAAAGCTGAAGTTGAGAATCAACGTGAAAAGAGAATTAAAACTCTAAGGTCGGATAGAGGAGGAGAATATGAATCCAAAGACCTTGCAGAATTTTGTACAACTCATGGAATTGTGCATGAGACAACAGCCCCATATACTCCACAACAAAATGGAGTTTCTGAAAGAAAGAATAGAACATTGAAAAATATGATAAATGCAATGTTAATCACTTCAGGGGCACCACATAGCTTATGGGGAGATGCCCGTATCACAAAGAAATATGATACCGAATAGGATTCCTCATAAGAAAAGTAAACATTCTCCTTATGAATTGTTTAAAGGTAAAATGCCTACTTTTAAAAGGATGAAAGTGTGGGGTTGTCTAGCCAAAGTTCAGATTCCTTTACCAAAAAGGACTAAACTTGGACCAAAAACTATAGATTGCATATATCTTGGCCCAGCTGAGAATAGTGCAGCATCTAAGTTTCTGGTTTATGAGTCTAAGGTGGAAAACATGCACAAAAACTCAATCATAGAATCTGCAGAGGCAGAATTCTTTGAGAATATTTTTCCTTATATAGATAAAGAAAATTATACAAGGAAAAGAATGTATAACGATACATTATCTCAAAGTGAGTGAATGGAAACGATTCTTCTACGGTTCAAGAAGAAAATATTGAACCGAGACGGAGTAAACGTGGAAGAATAGCCAAAGATTTTGGAATTGATTATATGACTTTTTCTATAGAAGATGAACCTCAAACATATAAGGCTGCTATGGAATCATCTGAAGCACCTTATTGGAAAGAGGCTGTTCAAAGTGAAATAGAATCCATTTTACAAAATAATACATCGAAATTGGTTGATTTACCTCCTGGACATAAACCAATAGGCCATAAATGGATTTTTAAGAAAAAGTCAAGACCTGATGGTACCATTGAAAAATATAAGGCTCGAATAGTAGCAAAAGGGTATCGACAAAATGAAGGAGTTGATTTCTTTGATACTTATTCACCGGTTACTAGAATTACGTCCATAAGAACGTTAATTGCTATAGCAGCTGTTCACAATTTGGAAATACACCAAATGGATGTGAAAACTGCATTCTTAAATGGTGAATTAGATGAAGAAATTTATATGCACCAACCTGAAGGTTATGTAGTTAAAGGTTAAGAAAATAAGGTGTGTAAATTGATTAAATCACTTTACGGCCTTAAACAAGCTCCAAAACAATGGCACGAAAAATTTGACTATACACTTTTATCAAATGGTTTCCATATAAATGAATGTGATAAATGTGTTTATATTAAACAATATAAGCATGGATATGTTATTATATGTTTATATGTGAATGATATGCTGATAATGGGAACAAGTAAGGATGTGATTAACCAAACCAAGAAGATGTTACATTCTTCATTTGATATGAAAGATATGGGAGTAGCAGATGTAATTCTTGGCATTAGAATTCAAAGTAATTCAGATGGATACATACTTGCTCAATCTCATTATATTGAGAAAGTCCTAAGAAAATTTGGACATTATGATGATAGACCGGTTGTTACTCCATTTGATCCTTCTAGTCAACTTAAGAAGAATCAAGGAGAAAGTGTGTCTCAGTTAAAATATACTCAAGTTCTTGGGAGTTTGATGTATATAATGAACTGTACAAGACCGGATTTAGCATATACTGTGAGTAGGCTTAGCTGATACTCGCATAATCCTGGACAAGATCATTGGTTTGCACTAGTAAGAGTGCTGCGATATCTGAAACATACAATGAACTATGGATTGCATTATACAAAGTATCCTCCTGTTTTGAAAGGATATTGTGATGCAAATTGGATTTCCAATAATTCAGAAAGTAAATCTACAAGTGGTTATGTGTTTACACTTGGAGGTGCAGCAATATCTTGGAAATCATCTAAGCAAACTGTGAATACACGATCGACTATGGAAGCAGAATTTGTAGCCTTAGATAAAGCCGCTGAAGAAGCAGAATGGCTCAAAAATTTCCTAGAGGGTATTCCATTGTGGACTAAGCCTGTTACAGCCATTTGCATACATTGTGATAGTATGGCTGCTCTTACGAGAGCAAAGAACCAAATATACAATGGCAAATCAAGGCATATAAGGCGTCGTCACAAAACAATACGAGACTTGCTGAAGAATGGAATAATTTCCATTGATTATGTAAAGTCAAAGGAAAATACAGCAGATCCTTTGACAAAAGGCCTTAACAGAGAGCAAGTAGTATTTACATCGAGGGGAATGGGCTTAAAGCCAATACAATGAGTCATTACTTGGTGGCAACCTAACCTAGCAACATTGGAGATCCCATGGTCTAGGTTCAATAGGCAAACTAATTGAGGAAGACTCAAGGAGCATATAACACACATATGCTCATTCCTATGATGAAATAAAGTGTGTTATCCGTTGATGTTTAAGGGTTGAAAATTATTCTTAATAATGCTAGTAGCTTTGAGGTGGGATATTACGGATTATTCTTGGTTAGCATTACCTATACGAGATTGATGTGGGGTCGCATCTTTGAGAACTGAAATGGCTACGTTCTCTAAAATTTTCATGAAGTAAGGATTTGTTCAAGATCGAAATGAACACAACCGTAAGAATAGAAAAATGTATAAATATGATATGTGTGATATTTATTGTCTCGAGTTATTACAAAAATGTGGCTAGTTCAAGACTAATAGTCACTATCCACAAAGTAAGTCCGATAAATACTCACTACGAAAGGTTCAAGTCCATAAGACACCTTTTCTGATGCATATCATATTTAGTTTTCTTAGAGATAGAAAAATAAGTTCCTTTTATTATCTTATTTTCTATTCAAATGTGGGGTATTGTTAGAGTTTGAATAAGAAAATGTGGGGTATTGTTGGAACTTATGTGGACTTATGTGATAAAAGATGAAAGTTAAAGGTGTTTATTGAAAAATAGAGCTTTTAGTGAAATTTATGTGTGTGCGCTAAAATGAGCATAACTTTTGATTCCGGATGAACCACGAAACGCACAGCATATCAAATCGAAGCTATTTTCGAGATGGACAAAAGTCATCGGGCATAGCCCCATGACACAGTTTTTTATTAACATAAAGCTCGAATCTTGGCAGTCAAATGATGTGCTGAACTAATTTAATTTTTGTAAATTAATATTAAAATATTTTTTAATATTATTTTAAATTATTATTTTAGTTTTGGATAATGCCATATTTGATTTTTGAAATGACAGTTTTAACTGTCATACCGTTGAAAGATCCGTGTAATCGAATTTGAATTTGAAAAGACATGTCTTTTCAACCTAGTCCTATATAAACACAAAACAGATTGTGTTCCTATTACAAAAAGTTTTCATCTTCTCTTTCCCTTCTATCTTTCTGAAAGCATTTAGTATATTCGCCAGTGACGAGTTCTTCTGCAAGAACTTGTTCCAAAGTGTTGTATCCTCAAGCCAGACGTCCTAAACTGCAGCAGAAGCGGGGACGAATTTCGACTTAGGACACCGCAGCTGAGCCTCACTTTGAAGAATTTGTAGCGTTCTCAGGTTTATATTTGTTTTATAATCTGATTTTAATTTAAATATTATTGTAATTACTTTTATTGATATTTCTATTTATAGAATATTAGTTTGGTTCCTACACTTACGACTCAACTAATTCAAATTATTTTTTTTTCACAATATCATTAATCAACATAATCCCTTAGTTTTAGAAAGATTATATTATTCTAAATATGCTCATTATTTTTCCAATTTTACTCTTATTATAAAATCCTACTTCTAAATGTACCCACGGGCGGTGGTGGTGTAATAAAGGTGGGATGAATTAATAAATAGATGAAATAGTAGAAAATTTGAAAAAGTATAATAATTTTTACAGAAATTTGTTAAATCATTATTGACTTTATGTTATGGGAATATGAGCCTGAAAATGTGTATTTGACTCCCAGGTTTCATTTTTTTTAAGAGAGTAAGGATGTGAGTATTTATTTGAATTTTGCGTGTAATCAAATACCTATAATTCAACGTCGTCATCTGACTAAATAGAATCCTAAATAGAATCCTAATCCACAACAACCGGTTAATATCAATCTTAAAAACCAACCTACAACATATTTTCTCTCTCTTTTCTTCCCCATCATCTTGCTCGGAATAAAAAAAAAAAAAAAATCTGACCAACTCCAAATTATTACTCATTAATAGAATTGAGTATGTGAATGTTAGTTTTAACTAGTGTTACACCCGTACGTTAAATGTACGGGCCAAATACTATGCTATTTCACGAAAAGATAATATTTTATGTAAAGTTAGACATTTGAAACTTGAAAGACAACAATAGATCCGAGGGAGTCAAGGACATTCTTGGAACAAACATTTTTTCTCCAAAATTGCTCTCATTTAAAATTTTAGCCTCAACAACATGATTCCCAAGCCTTGTAATTTAACTTATCAACACTATATAAAAGATATATACTATAAATGAAATGTTATAATATATACAATTAAAAAAATGATATATATAAATGAATATCTTTATTTTTTATGTAAAATTTTCTATTTATAAATTAATAATAAAGTTAAAAAAGTCGTAAAAAATAAGACAAAACCATTCTACCGTTTCGGCCCAATACATAGTCCAGGCCCACATATGAATATAACCCTAATTTGATAGTGGTTAAAAAAAAAAAAAACGAAAACCCTATCCCTAAAACTATCATAACCACCTCACCCCCACTAATTTCACTTCTCACTCTCTCTACACGGTATCTCTTCCCCTATCTCTCTCTCTCTCTCTCTCTCTCTCTCTCTCTCTCTCTCTCTCTCTCTCTCTCTCTCTCTCTCTCTCTCTCTCTCTCCGCGTGCTTAATTTGTATAGTTCTCTATTCTATTCCTCTACAAACTTCAATCGAATACAAAAAATATTGATCTATCCACTTCCTCGTTTTTCGATTCATCATTCAATTCTCCATTTCGACGCCTTGATAATCGGTAAATCTCGATTTTCCTTGCATATTTGTTCAATTTTATGTAAAAATTCTGCATTAATTTGATTTTTTTTAGCCATAACGGTTTCTATTATGATAAATTTATTCTTGTCTTTGTTATTTATTCTCGGATTCATGCAAAACATCTTTAAATTTATATTAGATTGATGATGTTTTTAATTTTTTTCTTGATTATACAATATCTAATTCGTAAAAGTTAAGATCTAAGTTGTGTATGATAGAAATTTCGTATATATTTTGTTATACCGTGTTATTATAGTCCTACATTGACTTTTTATATATAGATTTGACGAAAATAAATAGATCTAGTAAAAAAAAATTCATTTTCAGTTTAAAGACCCATTTTTCTAGTTAAATATGTAGTTTAAACCTACACCATTTAAAGAAGAGAATGGGAGATGAATGATATACAGAAAAGGAGGAAAAAGAAAACATTTAGTTCAATTAATTTGATCTGGAAGAGTTGTCAAAGCTTGTAACTGCAACGGGAGGGCTTATAAGGTAACTTTTATCTTCTTTTAAATAATAACTATTATGGTAGTACCATTTATGTTATCTTTTTGTCTTGAATACATGAAAATTATTCGTGTTTTGTCTTCTAATTGTGTTGCCTTAACATTGAATGATAAGGGTTATGGAAGACTTCAGAATTAAACCTACACCATTTAAAGATCATTTAAAGAAGAGAATGGAAGATGAATGATATATAGAAAAAGGAGAAAAAAGAAATGCTAACCTCAACATCAACTAAAAGCAGCTCAAGAGGGAGGAATCTTTAGATCATTCCCAGGTTTTATTTTCCACTTTCGTGCCAATGCCAATCTTACCTTAATCAATAGAGTAGTTAAATACATTTTATCTTCTTTGGTCGGGAATAATGCAAAGTATTTGAAAATAATTGGAAAAAGATGAAAAGGAAACAGAGTTTGAAGAAAAAACGTTTTATAAATAGAAGGAAAAAAAGGGTTGATATTCCCATTTATTAAGTAGTTAAAGACATTTTATCGGCTGAGAATAATGCAAAGTGTTTAAAAATGATTGGAAAAAGATGAAAAGGAAACATAGTTTGAAGAAAAAAACGTTTTATAATCGGAAGGAAAAAATGGTTGATATTCCAATTTATTAAATTACTGTCAAACATAAATAATTTTATTTCTTTATTTAATTGATAAAGGCAAGTTAATTAACATATTTTTTTATTTTTAGTGTGCAGATACATGGGAAAGACCAAAGGGTGAAATTTGTAATAAATTTATATTTACAACACTATTTCACATTAAATAGTTATTTCAATGTATTCAATTTGGTGAAATCTCTCGGCAACTAATGTTATTTATTTTTATTTTCGGTAGATGTAATAATTAAAGGTTTCCAAGGTTATATTTACTGCCTTTAATAACTTTTATTAAATAGAGCTTGCATGCTTACACACTCACCGAAACATAATTATTGAGGGTTATTAATAACTCTCGATTATAATGAAAAGAAAGGATATTTTCAGGTAACTCAAATATAAAGTGGTGTATTCAATAACTGACCTTGGAGGGGTAATGAATCCAGACAATATTAAGTATAGATGCATGTTTAGGCGGGAAAGTGGTGGGTGTGCTGAAGTGCTTTGCATTTCAGCTTTTATTTAGTTATAGATTATTAGTGAATTTCAGATACATAGGTGGCTATTTATAATAGAAACCCTTTAAATTAACGTTGTTGAAACCACCAAAATTTATTAATTAAGCTATAAATTAATAATTATTAATTTATATACTAATTAATATCTTGTTAACTTATAGATAAATTTATTATCAAATAATTATAATATTTTTAAAATATAATATTAATTTTTTCAAAGCACCCTTGGATATTCCACTTTGCTTCATTGTTCAATGGATATCAATTAAGTACCTAATTTATAAAACCTTCCATTTTTTTTTATGCTTCTTGTGTTTAGAGTCGTCAAGTTGGGACGGTCCCGTCGGGACGTCCCGTCTCACCATACAAATGGGACGGGATGGGACGAAATATTTTAGTCTCGTCCCGTTTTCGTCCCGTCCCTATCGTCCCGTTCCCGTCGCGGGACAACTTATTTTTATCCCGTCCCGTCCCGTTTTCCCGTATTGACCCGTACAAGTATTAGGTCTCACTTGTGAAGATCTGTAATTGGTCTTGCTCAGAACATCTTCCTTCTTTTTTAACAAAAAATATTGTTATCATACTGGACAAACCTGCAATGACATAATCTTGGAACCGAACAATCCAAATATCCTCGTTTGAACAGAGCTGTTATCAAGACATGCTTTCATTATTGCCACTTAATGTTCATGATACACATTAAACTGTTAATGTCATGTTGAATGTCCATTATTAACATAGCTACTCACGTAATTCACCAGCAGCTACAGTATGTGTTGCGATCACTTCTTAATCAGCAGCACTTCACAATCTCAACTGCCAAAGAGAGCTCATGTGCGTAGAATAAACTTGTTCTTTTTCTTCTTAGGGAGAAAGATAAACTTAATTGATGACGAAGTATTTTCGTCCCGTTTGGGTCCCGCGGGATCCCGCGTCCCGCAAATGGGACGGGATGGGACGGAGTATTTTCGTCCCGTCCCGTTTTGTCCCGTCCCGTTTCGTCCCGTTCCCGTCGTGGGACAACGTAATTTCGTCCCGTCCCGTCCCGTCCCGTATTGACGGCTCTACTTGTGTTACTTTACAGGGAAGAAAATGATGAAAGTTAACTAAGGCCTCCTGGTCTTGTGGTATGCTAATCGGCCTCTCTTTTGGGAGGTCATAGGTTCGATTCCCATGGGAATCATTTGTGGATTAAATATACCATAAGTTTCAGGATCCTAACCCATGGGAATCATTTGTGGATTAAATATATCATGAGTTTTAGGATCCTTAGGAGCCCCCCGAGGCACATTCGTGCGGTTAAGGAAGCAGCATTGCTGGGCTTGCAACCTCAACATGAGGAGTTCGAATCTTGGCAGGAAGAAAAATTAGAAATGAAATTTATTGTGATAATGATTTTAAGAAAAAACAGAAGACGCTTGAATCATTTTTCAAAAAAAATCTTCATAAATCATTAATAATGTATCTATATTATAAATGGCACCTGCCTTTTGAACAGTACTCTCTACAGTTCCAAGTGGGTGTTTTACCATTTTGCCCTCACTATTTTGTCATTTTCCCATTTTGTCCTTAAAAAAAAAAATTAAATTAAAAAAAAAAAAATTAAAAAAAACGTGGCCTTGGACATGGGCATGAAAAAAAAAATTAAAAAAATTAAAAAAAAAAAGAAAAATTTTAAAAAAACGTGGCCTTGGACACGGGCATGAAAAAAAATTTAAAATTTTTTTTTTTTAAAAAAAAAACGTAGCCTTGGACATGGGCATGTACTAGTTGAAGTATATATAATGAATTATTAATTTATATTTCCTACGTCCCATAACAACTTACTCATTTTGTCGATTGGGTGTACTATTGGTAAGTCTCCCTTTTTCAAAATGAAAAACTCATAATACTTCTTTATTAATAAGACTCGCTTTTTATACTAACAACAATTATCAACTATCCAACTTTCTCTCCTACCCACTCACAACACCTACTTTTACCTTAATTACCGTACCTAACAGTTAATGAGTAACTTGTTATGCGACTAAATGAGTATTTCGTATGGGGTCTACCTACATAGGTAATTAAAAATGTATTACTTTATAGTTTTAGCGAATATTAATTTGATACATTGTCTCCCACTTGTAATCAACTATTTTAAATTTTTATTTCCATATACGCATTCCCGCTTGCCAAATGAGACATAAGGATTATTCAAAGATTATTTCACTCATCTATCTATATATAATAACAGGATGGTCAATCTCCCGCCCAAATCAGGGGTATTTTCGTCATTTCACGCGGTGGCGAAATTGCAATTAAAACCCCAGAGGAGACATGTGTTTAGCTTGGACTTGGCGCGTGCAGAACACGCGTCGACACAGGCGCGTGAACGCTGAAAGGTTTTTCTTTTTGTTTTTTTTTATTATTTGATACGTGTCGCACTCTGATTTGATGGTTTATTTTCAGATTTTTATTTTTCATCCCATTTTTACGACCTCAATTATTTTATAAAAAAAGAAAAAAAATTTAAAAATTTTTACGCCAAAATTCATAATTTTTTTTTCTCTTTAATTAGAGACTAATTTCATTTAATTTGGACACAAAAAAAACACTCTTTCTTAAATATAAATTTCTTAATTATCCTTTCTTTATTTTTCTTTTTAATTTTTTAATATCTTTTTTTGAAAATTAATTAATTGTGAAGTATATTTTTTTATTATAAATGATGATAATAATAATCATAATTTTACTTTTTAAATATAAATTATTGTTTGTAATGTTGGTTCCTTCGTTTCAAAATTTGACATTAATTTTTTAAACATATTAAGTAATATTGTATAAAATATTCCTTTGAACGAATATATTAATTTATTTATTTTCCCGAAATATATGTCCAAAAAAATGAACATTGCTTCTTTCGTCTCAATGAACATTTTAAAAAATAATACTACCTTATTCATCTAAAAAAGTAATGTAATATTTTGAGACGAAGACACTAACATTAATTGCAGAGGCGAATGAAGTAGTATTATTTTTTTAAATATTCATTGGGATGAAGGAAATAATGCTCATTTTTTTTGGAAAAAAAAATGTAGTATTATTTTTGGGTTAATCATTTCGAATCGAAAGTAATATTCATTATTGAAATATTGTAATATTAGTGTCTTCGTTTCAAAATATGACATTACTCTTTTAAACAACGTAAGTAATATTTTATAAAATATTCATTGGGATGAAAATGGTATTTTAATTTTTTTGCCGAAGTAGTATTATTTTGTAAAAATTAATCTTTATAATGTTTGTGTCTTCGTGTGTCAAAAAATAATTATTATTTTTTGAGACAAGTAAATTCCTTGAGGCAAAGGAAGCAATTTTCTTTTGATATAGAAAGTTGTATTAATTATGGGACGAACGTAATATTCATTTTTCAATTGAAGTACTTTTTTTTCCTTACAAAATATAATTTTTTTATATGTCCAAGAAAAATTAACATTGTTTCCTTTGGCTCAATGAACATTTTAAAAAATAATACTAAGTTATTCGCCTAAAAAATTAATGTCATATTTTGAGACGTATGCACTAACATTACAAACATTAATTGCAGAGGCGAATGAAGCAGTATTAGTTTTTAAAATATTAATTGGGATGTAGGGAATAATGATCATTTTTCTGGATAAAAAATGTTGTATTATCTTTGGGTAAATCATTTTGAATTGAAAGTAATATTCATTTTTGAAATGTTGTAATGTTAGTGCCTTTGTTTCAAAATATGACATTAATTTTTTAAACAAATTACGTAATATTTTATAAAATATTCATTGGGACGAAAATAGTATTTTTTTTTTCTTTAGATGAAGTAGAATTATTTTGTAAAAATTAATTTTTATAATGTTAGTTTCTTCGTCTCATAAAATAAATAATAATTTTTTGGACAAGTAAATTTCTTGAGGCAAAGGAATCAAAAAAAATTTTTTGATATAGAAAGTAGTATTAATTATGGAATGAAAGAAATATTCATTTTTTAATAGAAGGAATATTTTTTTTCAGCAAATGCACTTTTGTAGAAATAATGAAAAACATATGATTATGACTTTTCATTGAGTTTCTTTTTTTACAAAACATTTTATATTAAGTTCTTCTCGCTCGGTTTTTTTTTTTTTTTTTTTTAAGAAACAATTCCTATGGATCTCTTTTACAAAATGATGGGTTATTAATAAAGAAATTTAAATAAATGATAAAAAAAAAAAAATTGGCAGCCATTTGATATAAGATATATTACTTTAAAGCGTAGTTGAAGTATATTAGTGAAATTAAAAATCTTATTAAAAATCTTATTATTACCTACAAATATAATTATTAGAAATATTTCATATTCCGTGAGAGGCTTCCCCATTCAACATAGAGAAGGACAGTCGATAGAAGCAATCATCCGAGGAACCTTCCTTCACAGTTGTGTTGGTGTCCACCTGATCTCGGAATGGGCTTACCCTGACTCTAAAAAGGCAACTTTCACAGCTATATGAGAGACGACTTTTGCAAGAGGCCTTAGTTCAATCCTTAGGATAAGCGCTTGCTAGACCGCCTACTCAAAACTAAGAGGGGATGCCGCCGACTACTAAAATCCCGATTTTTGCAACAGTTGCGTTCTTCTATGCAAGAAGAAGACTTAGAAAAAACAAAGAAGTTTGGATTATTAATCTTGGTTTCATTTATTTGTGCATTTTTATAAATAATATTTATGAATAATTTTTTCTTCAAATTTTGTCCTATTTTAAACGTTAAAAAATGGGTTCGGATATTAAAGAGATGAATTGTTTTATTATAAAGTATAAAAAGTTAGGTACACAGTAATTAGTGAATAGTTGTTGTGAGTATGACTTATAATTTTTTCATTGTAAATTTTTTATATTTAAAATGGGACACCTTTTATTTAAAAAAAAAAGAAGTTTAAAATCGGACGAAGGGAGCATTTATTTATTTGATAGTGAAATATTTTATCCTAATGTTAAATTTAATTACTAGCAAAATAAAAATTAAGTCGTAATAATGAAAACTAAAATAAGTAAAACTAGAAGGGAAAATTATATTTTCCGTCTCAAGTCAACTTTAAAAAATGTCATTATACGAAATAAATATTTTCTTCATTTCAAAAATGAATATTACTTTCCACTCAAAATAAATCACCAAAAAATAATACTACTTTTTTTTCCAAAAAATTGCATTATTATGTGCTTTAACTAGAAGGGAAACTTATAATATTTGTATATTATTATATACTTATTTGTTTATAATTTATTGTATTTTCTTATTTTTCTATGTCATATTATTAATTTCTACATTTATAACAAAATTAAGGGAAAAAATTGCATTTTATAATAGAAATATTAATAATTTTTTCTTCAACTTTTGTCCTATTTTAAACGTTTCAAAATTGGTTAGGATATTAAAGAGATGAATGGTTTTATTATAAAGTATAAAAAGTTGGGTACAAAGTAATTAGTGAATAGTTGTTGTGAGTATGACTTATAAGACCATTGAATATAAAAATATTAAAAAAATTTCATTTTACTTTTTTAAAACTTAAAATGGGACACCTTTTATTATAAAAAAAAAGGAACTTTAAAATGGGACGAAGGGAGCATTTATTTATTTGATAGTGAAATAATTTTTCCTAATGTTAAATTTAATTACTTGCGATAAAAAAAACATGATTATATAACAATAACATTAAAGAGATATGTAAAAATCAAACGGGGATGTAGAAGTTGAATACGGTTCAAAAACAAAATAACTTCTCAAAAATAAAATTGATGATACTTGAAAATTTCATTTCATGTAATTTGTTTGTTTGAAGAATAACTAGAGTCAAGAGTTCAGAATTGCAGTTGAAGATAAAGATTTGGAGACTTATAAGTAGATTGATTACGCTTTCCCAATCGTTGTCGAAAATAAGTGTTATTGTGGGCAACTTACGCACGTATCACGTTCAATACACAATAAATATGTTTTACATAAAAAATATGCGTTCAATTCCATAGCATTGAAAAATGGATGTCAAATGTGATATTATTGAATAGAACGGGAATTTACGTATAAAATGCGCTTCGTCCAAACTAACTATGCCTTAAATATATATTTATTTTAGTGACCTTCAATCTGATATTTGTACTAATAATATAGTTTTCAAAAAAGTTTTTTACAATGTACACAAACATTTCTACTTCCTTTTATATTTGTATGAATTTTCGTCAATATGTGTTAAAAGCTGTCCGTGCATATATTTGTTTGTATTTTCTTAATATTATTGAAAGAGTAGGTCTGCTGAGAAACGCGTTTCTCCATAACTATGGAGAAACGCGTTTTTAATAGCCAGAAGCTATACATTTAATAACCAGAAGAAAATTTCTGGATATCAATCTCAAAGGGTTCTGGATATCCAGAAGCTTTGAAACGGATATCCAGAAACTTTTGGGTGGATATCCAGAAAAAATAGATTTGAAGCCAAATCCAAGACCAGAAATTGCTTATTGAAGGTTTCTGGATATCCAGAAACCTTCAAATGTATATCCAGAAACCATCAAATGAATATCCAGAAACATTTTGAAAGTTTCGGATATCATTTTGAAGGTTCTGGATATCACTTTCGTAAAACTACGGATATCCTTTCAAAGGGTTACGGATATCCGTAACCTGAGGCATCGATATCCAAGAACATGGGGCAATTAAATGCCAATACAAAAAGTTTCTGGCTATCCTTTCAAAAGGTTCTGAATATCCGTAACCCGTTTCTTCATAACTTATGGAGAAACGCGTTTCTCCCTAGATTTTACGTTATTGAAATATGATTACTGTCTGTTTTGAGAAATAAAACAATTTATTTGATGATAAACAAAAAAGAAATTAAGCGAGAAGGATTAAGACTCTTTTTTTCATTTCCATGAACGACAAAAAAAAATTATGTTTTTGAACTCATTGCAAATTTTAAATGTCAAATTTGAGAATCGCCTCCATTTATAAATATTGATATTTTTTTTGTATTGTGCTCGCAAGAGAGAATATTTCAAATATATAATACTGAATTAATTATTTTAAAATAAATTATTAAAAATATCTATTTAAAAATAATTTAAATGATAAAATTTAAAATAGTTAAAGATTATTATTTCTACATTTTTTTAAATTCAAATTTTACTTCACGAATTACGTCTTAGTGATTTTAATGTGTAGAGTTAAATTTGTTATGTCATTTTTAACGGCTATTTTACATTCTTAAATTTTAACATTTTTGTTAATTTTTCTAACGTCCGCTTTGGTAAAGGAAAAATAATACTCCCTCCGTCCCGTCCGGCTTAGGGCGTTGCCATTTTTGCGCCCCACCCGACTGGCTGACGGCGAAATGGAAAGTTTATATTACTTTTATATTAAATGGGACCCACTTGTCATACTCACAACAATAATCCCATAACTATTTATCCCACTCATTCTCTCTCCTATTTAATTTTTCACACTCACAACACATCCTCCACTCATTCTCTCTCCTAATATTTTAATAGTATTCCTTAATCTCCGTATCGAGAGTGAATGTCCTAAGTCGGATGGGACGGAGGGAGTACATCAAAACTCATAATACAATGGCAAAATTGATGAAAATAAATTACAATGACAAATTTTATATTTTATAGTTTACCAAAAAAAAAAAAAAAGTACTGACAAAATTAAAATCCATTGGTTTAAATTGTAGGACAAAAACTTGATTATCATGGTGACATGGTATGAATATGACATGGCATATAAATTACAATTTCGAGAAAATTCTGGTGTTTTTCCAAGATTTGTCCTTGTCAAATTTATAACTAAGTCAATAACTACCAAACCTAACTCTTCCAACCAAGTGGTTACCAATTGAGAAACAATTATGAAACTTGAGGCAGGCAAAGTTCCTGTTAAACTTCAACAAAGACTTTTCCTTTTTCATTTCTTCATCTCCCAAACTTTCCATACACATATATATACATACTTGTTAGCTGGATTTTCTACTTTTGAATCTGTTAACTTTTAAACCTTAAAAACTCTTTCCGGTTGGCACGACGAAAATATTGATCACGCACACACTATATTACAGGAATGAGAAATCTCTGCTCCAAAAGACTTGCATGTAAAGGGTATGTAATTCTTGCTACTTGTTTCGGTCAAGATTTTGGTTTTACGGCTTGTTATTGTCGAATGGATTCTATTTAGACTTCCATACGTCTTAAAATATAGCCAGTGTGCTAATAATCGTAGTTTTGGTGAAGTTACAGAAGAGGGAAAATGAAGGGGAAACCAATGAGTGTGTGCAATAACGAGGAGGAAGTCGAAATGCATGAAGGAATAAAGACTATAGGGTTGGATAAATATTGTGATTTTTCAGCAAGAGCTGATCTTTGCATTTGCATTGTCACTTGGAACATGAATGGCCAGGTGAGACTTAAAACTCCCTTGAACCATATTTTTTTTTGCTCCTTCCGTCCTGAAATGAATGTCCTTTTTTTTATACAAAATCTAATTCTTCTTTAAATTAATAATGTGTGCATGAAGCTCTCGTACGAAGATATTGAGAAGCTGGTGGAGAAAGAGAGGAAGTTTGATTTACTCGTGATTGGTTTACAAGAAGTTCCGAGAAAAAAGGTTGAAAAATTGTTTCAGAAGGCACTTGCTGATACTCTTATGTAGGTTGCGTACCATACTCCTGCTTTTTCTTGTTTCTTTTGTATGATCAGATATAACAAATTCTTTTTTGTAATTTTCTTATGGTGTTTGAATATGAAATGAAGCTTGTTAGGAAGCGCGACTATGAAATCTCTCCAGCTACACGTGTTTGGTTCACAGAACTCCGAGTTCTTGATCAAAGGTTTGTTTTCGACAAAAAATTTAAATTCCTCCAGCCGATATTGCGTAATATATATATATATATATATATATATATATATATATATATATATATATATATATATATATATATATATATATATATATATATATGTTAATATATCTAACTTGCTTGATTGCAGAACTGAAGATTGATAAGCATGCTATTGGGGGCTGTGGAGGACTAATTGGGAGAAAGAAAGGGGCTGTAGCTATGATACTTAATTACAATGGAATCCTTTTAAAATTCATCTCTTGCCATCTTTCTGGTAAAATTATTATAGAACATTCTAGATTTTTTAATTTTCTAACTTTACCCCTTAAACGTCAGCAAGATGACATGGTCTGACGGTTTCACCACATAAATTTCTTATATACAGCTCATGCACATAAAGCGGAAGCGAGAAACTCAGAATGCGGGCACATATCACACTCTCTTTTCTCTAAGGACTGGAACTCCTCTTCCCGACCTGCCCAAATTACCATTTGGTTGGGAGATCTCAACTACAGACTACAAGGGATCACAACTTCTCCTGCCCGAAGCCTTATTAAGAGAAACCTTCACAGTGTAAGCTCAAAAACATTCTTCTTTTTCATTTTTTCTTTTCATGGGGGCTTTTGCAAAGTATACTGAAAGGTCAATTGTTGCATTTTTATGTGAAATATTTTTTCTTGCCGGCCTCTAATATTACTCTATACGTGTCACGGCTGCAGACGCTCACTAGCAAAGATCAGCTTTTGCAAGAGGCTGAAAGAGGCCAAATCTTCAACGGATACTGCGAGGGCACATTGTCTTTCAAGCCTACTTACAAATATAACACGGGAAGCAGCAATTATGACACAAGCCACAAGGTATTTTCAGTACCTATATAGAGCCTTTAATAGTGGCGAAGCCACATAAAAGAGATGGGTTCACTCGACCTTTGACTTTTGAGAATAATGTCAGTTTTTAAATTAGTACCTCTAAATTTTGGAAAAAGACACTAAAAATATTAGTTTTGCCTATTTTTAACCCCTTTATTTTTGTAAAATTTGTACTATGATATCATTTTGATCCCCTTTTTTTTTCCAGATTCATATATGATAAGTATAATTTCCCCCCAAACAATCTTGACCCTCTTCTCAAATATTTCTGACTCACCATTGAAGCATGCCATCAAGGAATATGATGAATGGATGAATTGTTTCGTGTTTGCAGGTTCGAGTGCCAGCATGGACAGATCGGATATTGTTCAAGATAGAAAACCCGGACAAGATCAACGCGACGCTGCACGCTTATGAATCTATTGAGAGTGTAGACAGCTCTGATCACAAACCAGTTAAAGCACACCTCTGCTTGAAAGTTAACAAAAAATGGTCACCAGAAAGACATGGAGATCAAGTGTAAATATAGAACCAACCCTAAAACTAATAGAGTTGAAGAGCTGCTAGTTATTTAATCTGTGGATAGGAACCACCTGATTGAGTTTGTATACTTCATTTATTGTTTCAAATGTTCATAAGCTAGGTGAATAAGTTGCACAATTTTAGGAGTTGCTGCTATTTTTTTGGCCCTGTTTGGATTCGCCCTTTAGATTTTTTATTTTTAATTTTTATGATTTAATTCCGAGAAAAGAGCTATTGCCACTACAATAATTACCAATTCATCATTTTTACTTCCTCCGTCTCAAAATGAATAACCTGAAATTTGCAAATTTTCTCTTGATCTATAGCAAATTTGAAATTTTTTTATCATTCATTTTGGAGAGAGATAGTACAATTTTAGTAAATAGACATAATATTTTGAGGAGTTAATGAAGTAGTTTAGGGTTATATTACATGTACTACAAGTAATTATAATACTAACACAATTTGCATTCAAAATACTTAGGTCCGTTTGGTTCGATGGAAAAAAAGTGAAGGAATGAAATGGTCAATGGAATGGGTTTCTTGAAGGAATGAAAAGTGGTCAAACCTCAGATTTGGTTGGCATGGAATGGAATGAAATTTTCATTTCATTTCTTCAACAATCATGTTTGGTTTGAAAATACAAATTATAGGAATGGAATGAAAACATATAAAATGTCCAATTTGCCCTTCTTTAAAAAAATTAATATGATTTTTTTTTTGGGGGTGTTGGGGTGGGGTAGGTAGGGGTATACAAAATGAGTAAAAAATTTTTTTTTGATGGGTGGGGTAGGCAGGGGTATAAAAAATGAGTAAAGAAAATATTTTTTTTTTGGCGGTGAGTAGAGTGGGGTAGGCAGCGAAGTTACAAAAAATGAGAGTAAATTTTTTTTTGGGGGTGGGTGGGTGAGGTAGGCAGGGGTATAAAAAATAAATAAAAAATATTTTTTTGGGTGGGGGGTGGGTGGTGTGGGTTAGGCAGGGGAGTTACAAAAAATGAGTATAAAATTTTTTTTTTTTTTTTGGGGAGCGGGGGGGTTGGGGGCGGGATGGGGTAGGCAGGGGAGTTACAAAAAATGAGAGTAAAAAAAATTTTTTTTTTGATGGGAGGGGTGTGGGTGGGGTAGGCAGGGGCAGGGGGTGATTTGGGTTGGAGGGATAGTTTGGTCATAAAATTTTGTAAAAATCTATTCCAATGGAATGGAATTCTGTAACGACCCTAAACCTAGGCACTAATTTAGCATCATATTGTGTGCTTTTAATATTATTGTTAATATTATGTGTTCATTTTTATATATACTTGATTTCTGATATTAGGATAAAATGATAAGAAAATAAAATAATGTTCTAAGGAAAAATATAAAAAATAGAAAATAAATAAAGTATGAGATGAGGTTAAATTATGGGAGAAGAAATTATAGTAAAGGGTTTAATTTTATGTCTTAGAATTTAAAGGAGATAGTCAATTATTGTGAAAGCCTAGGAATGTTGGGTGGGGAACCAATTCCCCTAAAACCCTCTCCTTTCCCCTCAATAGTCAAGGCCCCCATACCTTTCCCATGCTTTCCCCTTACTCCTTTCATACTTCCTTGTCCCTTTTATTCACCTCCTCCTTCCTTCTCAATTATTTTTCTTCTTCATCTTTATCAAGAAGCCATGGAAGCCTTCTCCAAAATACCACTTCTTCCAAGTCTTTAGAGAGTGCAATCCTCCTCCATTTTCAAATCCGAGTGTACTTTTGAGCTTGGGACAACTAGAGGAATCGATCAAGCTAAGAAGATCATCATTTTATCCTAAAATCCTAAGGTGAGTTATTATGACCTTTCCCTTCATTAAATGGTCATGAACTATTGAATGTTGTTGTTGTTGTTATATTGATTTGTTGAGTGCCTTGGAACCCTTCTTGGAATTTGGAATTGGTAATTGACATAGAATGATGCTCTTGTTCATAGAAGTGGATTTAGAGTGTAAGAAATGGATGGAGTTAGTTTAGAAGGTTTAACTTGGAATGTGTTAGGAAAAGGGGTTGGAAATCTTGTGGAAAATAAGCTAGGTTTATGTTATTGTGGGTTTAAATGATTTAGGGTGAGGTTTGAAAAGTTAGGAAACTCTTTTGGTGATCATGAAATTAAAGAAGATTAAAAAGGGAAAAGAACCTAGGTAATCAAGGGTTTGGAAAATTATCTGGCTGGACAGGGGTCTTGGGCGGTCGCCCAAGTGGTGATGAGCGGCCGCCCATCTAGGCAGAATTGGGACTCTTGGAAATCCCTCTTGGGCGGTCGCCCAAGAGGCTATGTGCGGGCGCCCAAGAGGGCAGCAAGTGGGTTGTTTTGAAAACCACTTGGGCGGTCGCCAGTGGCGTACGGGCGGTCGCCCATAATGCCAGAACCTTCTTAGCCTCCTTTCTTACTGATTTACCAACAACTTAGTGGCATGAATACTAACTACTATAAATTAATGGAACCAAATCAAATTCGGATATGAATCAACCATTCTCAACTTAGATTAATGTAGGAGTTGGGCCACTTAAGCATTGTGACTTCCACTTGATAAATTTAGCTTGAATCTTTATAGAGCCTTGTAACAGGGATTATTGTCCGGAAAATGGTTGTTAAGCTTGATTCGTACTTCACCAATGTGGTTAGAACTTGGGAAGTAGATAGTGAACTTTTATTATTGTTATCTGAGGTTGTGTAATGACTTTCACTTGGTAAAGTTAGCTTGGATTCTTATAGAGATCATTTATTATTGAATATTGTCTAAGTGTGGTTAATTACTGATACTTTGTTACTTCACTTGAATACATATTCATGGTTGGTATTATGCTTAGTGTATTACATAAATGTTGCACTATGATATTGGTTGAACATGAGTATATTTTACCATGTTGCTATGTTGTTTATCCCCTTTGTGGATTATAGTTCAAGTATCTATTATGTGCTTGAACGTGTTTATATTTTATGTGATTGGGGGGTATAATGGAATTCAATCAATTATTGATTTGTTCTCTAAGTGATTGAAGGTCCATCATACCTGTGACCTCTCCCCCTCTGCGGCCACAGACTGGGGTTATAGCATCTGTATTGAGCCGAAAGCCTTACAGAGTTGCTACTATCTTATTTGGTTCCCTGAAAAACGGGTCTTATAAGATGTGAATATGCCTAAGCAGTTCACAGGAGATGAGTTATAATCATAACTGTCTCGGTTATATGATATTGGTTCTGGTGGATATGCATTCACAGAAATAGTGGAGTATTATGCCCACAGTGATACGACTTATGATTCAGACGGGAAAGGTAAACAAAGGTAACGGAAGGTGTTTACTGTTTTACCAATATGTGAGATGTACCTTGTTATGTGTTGCATCTTACCTGGCATATTGCTGCATTCATAATAGCTTGCTGAGATTTATTCTCACCCCTCTCCCTTTAATGTTTTTAGATTCCGAGACAGGCGGACCGGCCAAGTAAGGGCGGTGAGGAGTTTGGAAGTGATTTTGGGAATTGTCGGGGTATGAATAGGTTGGCATAGAAAGTATATTTTGGGTATAATTCATTTATGGAGTTGTATTTATAAACCTTAATTTTATGTTATAACCGATGTCTTTTTGTAACTAAAATAGTTTCTTACTTTCAAAGTTGGTCAACTCTTTCTCCATTGTGGAAAGGTGAAGAGTTATTTTGAAATGGTTATTACAATTATGTTTATATTTGAAAGTTAAATCAAAGTTTTAAAAGTTAAGGAAATTTGGGTTAGTTTGAGGACGCTCCAGCTTGGGACACGTGTAGGTTCCGGGTCGGGGTCCTCACAAATTCATTTCCATCCAATTTTGGAAGGAATGAAAATCCATTCCAAGGAATGGAATTTCATTCCTTTTGGAATGGAAATTTTTTCAAAAAAATGAACCAAACATGCTCAATGGAAAAGTCAAAAGGAATTGTTCATTTCATTCCCTCACTTTTCCTCGCTTTACCACGAACCAAACGGGCCTTACCTTATTTATTATTTAAGAAGGAATGAATTTTCTAAAGTAAACATATCTATTATCTATAATTAGTGAGTAACCCGTCGGTCCCCGACGGTGATAAAACACTGAGGTAAAAGTTAAATGTAAATACAATTCAAAAAATTAATGAGATAACTTTATGTAATATATTACAACTTGTCAAGAACTTCTTTGTACACAACATTTGTAGTCATGTCATCTGACTGTTCATGACTATTACATATAAGCACTTTAAGTCCTTTCCTTGTAATTACTCTAAAAAAAAACATATAATTGTCCATGACTAAATACTGGTCTTGGAAGAAAAATACCAACATGAGCGAGCGACTGACCCTGACTTTTATCTATCGTCATTGCAAAAGAAACGGTCAGTGGAAATTGTCTCCGTTGAAACCTAACCAGAAATTTTGTTGTATCAGAAGGTGACATAATCATCCTCGGTATCAACAACTTCTTACCAACATTCTTTTCGGACAACATTATCGCCTCGACAATGTGCTTACCTATATATATATATATATATATATATATATATATATATATATATATATATATATATATATATATATATTAAAATAACAGTATGTTTTATATCAAATAATTAATTGTATAAATGTATAATTATATACTAACAAAATTAATTTGCGTACCAAGATTTATATCGATCAATCTTGTAACGTTACACAATTCTGAAGCTTGATCTATATTTCGTAACAACATGACGATGCATCCAATCTTTAGCTTCAGTATGTGATTAGGTATTCCAGAGCACTTGACGGTGTTTAGAAATTCAAACTATTTCTTTCAATGATACACTTTTCTTTCAACCTAATTTTTGAATTTGTACTTAATTTTTTAGTCTAATATAATTTTCTTAAATTATTCACTTTCCTTTCAATCTGTGGATTTCGATTTATTTTAGATATTTGATTAAATTTTAATTTCAAATGTCAAAGAATAATTTTACAATCCTGCCCTTAGCTTTCTCTAACTTGCTTTAGCCAATTAAAAAAAAAACAAACAAATATTTTGTATACGATAAACTTAGGAATACAGAAAAGATTGGCCACTAAGTTTCATTGCCGGAGGAAGCATTATCTTGACGGAGTGGACCTATAATTTTAAATTTGAAATTAGAATCATTTACATATTGAATTTCAAATGGATGATTGTGATTGGTGGATGAGGGAAAGATTGGCCAATGATATTGTGCCACTTGAAATTTTCTAGAAGCTTGAAAAACTTTTGTTATTATATATAGTAGATTTGAGATGTTATTTAGTAGGGAAATTTTTTATAAAAAGTTATATCAAAAAAGTAAATATTTTTAAAAAAATGAAAGTATATAATAGAAAAAAAGAGGGATGGACAATAGCAATTACTTTTTTATTTTTTTTTAATTTATTTTAGAATAAATAAAACTATTTGATATGATATTTTAAATTTGAAATTAGAATCATTTACATATTGAATTTCAAATGGATGATTGTGATTGGTGGATGAGGGAAAGATTGGCCAATGATATTGTGCCACTTGGAGTTTTCTAGGAGCTTGAAAAACTTTTGCTATTATATATAGTAGATTTGAGATGTTATTTAGTAGGGAAATTTTTTATAAAAAGTTATATCAAAAAAGTTAATATTTTTAAAGAAATGAAAGTATATAATAGAAAAAAAGAGGAACGGACAATAGCATTTATTTTTTTAATTTTTTTTAATTTATTTTTGAATAAATAAAACTATTTGATATGGTATTTTAAATTTGAAATTAGAATCATTTACATATTGAATTTCAAATGAATGATTGTGATTGGTGGATGAGGGATAGATTGACCAATGATATTGTGCCACTTGAAATTTTCTAGGAGCTTGAAAAACTTTTGCTATTATATATAGGAGATTTGACATGTTATTTAGTAGGGAAATTTTTTATAAAAAGTTATATCAAAAAAGTTAATATTTTAAAAAAAATGAAAGTATATAATAGAAAAAAAGAGGGATGGACAATAGCATTTACTTTTTTATTTTTTTTTAATTTATTTTTGAATAAATAAAACTATTTGATATGATATTTTAAATTTGAAATTAGAATCATTTACATATTGAATTTCAAATGGATGATTGTGATTGGTGGATGAGGAAAAGATTGGCCAATGACCAATGATATTGTGCAACTTGAACTTTTCTAGGAGCTTGAAAAATTTTTGCTATTATATATAGTAGATTTGAGATGTTATTTAGTAGGGAATTTTTTTATAAAAAGTTATATAAAAAAAATTAATTTTTTTTAAAGAAATGAAAGTATATAATAGAAAAAAAGAGGGACGGACAATAGCATTTACTTTTTTAATTTTTTTTTAATTTATTTTTGAATAAATAAAACTATTTGATATGATATTTTAAATTTGAAATTAGAATCATTTGCATATTGAATTTGAAATGGATGATTGTGATTGATGGATGAGGGAAAGATTGGCCAATGATATTGTGCCACTTGTAGTTTTCTAGGAGCTTGAAAAACTTTTGTTATTATACATAGTAGGTTTGAGACGTTATTTAGTAGGGAAATTTTTTATAAAAAGTTATATAAAAAAGTTAATTTTTTTTTAAAGAAATGAAAGTATATAATAGAAAAAAAGAGGGACGGACAATATCATTTACTTTTTTAATTTTTTTAATTTATTTTTGAATAAATAAAACTATTTGATATGATATTTTAAATTTGAAATTAGAATCATTTACATATTGAATTTCAAATGAATGATTGTGATTGGTGAATGATGAAAAGATTGGCCAATGATATTGTGCCACTTGAAGTTTTCTAGGAGCTTGAAAAACTTTTGATATTATATATAGTAGATTTTTTTATAAAAAGCTATATCAAAAAAGTTAATATTTTTTTAAGAAATGAGAGTATATAATAGAAAAAAAAGAGGACAGACAATAGCATTTACTTTTTTAATTTATTTTTGATTAAATTAAACTATTTGATATGATATTTTTTAAGAACTTTAAGTCCTTTCCTTGTAGTTACTCTAGAAAAAACAATATATAATTGTCCATGACTAAATACTGGTCTTGGAAGAAAAAGACCAATATGAGCGAGCGACTGACCCTGACTTTTATCTATCGTCATTGCAAAAGAAACGGTCAGTGGGAATTATCTCCGTTGAAACCTAATCAGAAATTTTGTTGTATCAGAAGGTGACATAATCATCCTCGGTATCAACAACTTCTTACCAACATTCTTTTCGGACAACATTTTCGCATCGACAACGTGCTTACCTATATATATATTAAAATAACAATATGTTTTATATCAAATAATCAAATAATTAATTGTATAAATGTATAATTATATACTAACAAAATTGATTTGCGTACCAAGATTTGTATCGATCAATCTTGTAACGTTACACAATTCTGAAGCTTGATCTATATTTCGTAACAACATGACGATGCATCCAATCTTTAGCTTCAGTATGTGATTAGGTATTCCAGGGCACTTGACGGTGTTTAGGAATTCACACTATTTCTTTCAATGATACACTTTTCTTTCAACTTAATTTTTGAATTTGTACATAATTTTTTAGTCTAATATAATTTCCTTAAATTATGCACTTTCCTTTCAGTCTGTGAATTTCGATTTATTTTAGATATTTGATTAAATTTTAATTTCAAATGTCAAACAATAATTTTACAATCCTGCCCTTAGCTTTCTCTAACTTGCTTTAGCCAATTAAAAAAAAAAAACAAACAAATATTTTGTATACGATAAACTCAGGAATACGGAAAAGATTGGCCACTAATTCCATTTCCGGAGGGAGTATTATCTTGACGGAGTGGACCTATAATTTTAAATTTGAAATTAGAATCATTTACATATTGAATTTCAAATGCATGATTGTGATTGATGGATGAGGGAAAGATTGGCCAATGATATTGTGCCACTTGGAATTTTCTAGAAGCTTGAAAAACTTTTGCTATTATATATAGTAGATTTGAGATGTTATTTAGTAGGGAAATTTTTTATAAAAAGTTATATCAAAAAAGTAAATATTTTTTAAAAAATGAAAGTATATAATAGAAAAAAAGAGGAATGGACAATAGCATTTACTTTTTTATTTTTTTTAAATTTATTTTTGAATAAATAAAACTATTTGATATGATATTTTAAATTTGAAACTAGAATCATTTACGTATTGAATTTCAAATGGATGATTGTGATTGGTGGATGAGGGAAAGCTTGGCTAATGATATTGTGCCACTTGGAGTTTTTTAGGAGCTTGAAAAACTTTTGCTATTATATATAGTAGATTTGAGAAGTTATTTAGTTGGGAAATTTTTTATAAAAAGTTATATCAAAAAAGTTAATATTTTTAAAGAAATGAAAGTATATAATAGAAAAAAAGAGGAACGGACAATAGCATTTACTTTTTTAATTTTTTTTTAATTTATTTTTGAATAAATAAAACTATTTGATATGGTATTTTATATTTGAAATTAGAATCATTTACATATTGAATTTCAAATGGATGATTGTGATTGGTGGATGAGGGATAGATTGACCAATGATATTGTGCCACTTGGAGTTTTCTAGAAGTTTGAAAAACTTTTGCTATTATATATAGTAGATTTGAGATGTTATTTAGTAGGGAAATTTTTTATAAAAAGTTATATAAAAAAAGTTAATATTTTTTAAAAAATGAAAGTATATAATAGAAAAAAAGAGGGACGGACAATAGCATTTACTTTTTAATTTTTTTTAATTTATTTTTGAATAAATAAAACTATTTGATATGATATTTTAAATTTGAAATTAGAATCATTTATATATTGAATTTCAAATGGATGATTGTGATTGGTGGATGAGGGAAAGATTGGCCAATGATATTGTACCACTTGGAGTTTTCTAGGAGCTTGAAAAACTTTTGCTATTATATACTCCCTCCGTCCCACAAAACTTTACACCTTTACTGTTGAGAACGGAAAATAAGGAATAATGTTATTAAAGTAGGTGTTGTGAGTGGGAGGAGAGAGAATGAGCGGAGAGAATAGTAAATTTGAAAAGTGTTGTGAGTATGACAAGTGGGTCCCATGAATAAAGAAGTATTAAAAAATTTCCTTTTTAGGAAAGTGAGACTTTAAAGTGGGACGCCCAAAATAGTAAAAGGGGTAATGTTTTATGGGACGGAGGGAGTATAGTATATTTGAGATGTTATTTAGTAGGAAAATTTTTTATAAAAAGTTATATAAAAAAAATTAATTTTATTTAAAGAAATGAAAGTATATAATAGAAAAAAAGAGGGACGGACAATAGCATTTACGTTTTTAATTTATTTTTAATTTATTTTTGAATAAATAAAACTATTTGATATGATATTTTAAATTTGAAATTAGAATCATTTACATATTGAATTTCAAATAGATGATTGTGATTGATGGATGAGGGAAAGATTGGCCAATGATATTGTGCCACTTGTAGTTTTTTAGGAGCTTAAAAAACTTTTGCTATTATATATAGTAGATTTGAGATGTTATTTAGTAGGAAATTTTTTTATAAAAAGTTATATAAAAAGGTTAATTTTTTTTTAAAGAAATGAAAGTATATAATAGAAAAAAAGAGGGACGGACAATAGCATTTACTTTTTAATTTATTTTTGAATAAATAAAACTATTTGATATGATATTTTAAATTTGAAATTAGAATCATTTACATATTGAATTTCAAATGGATGATTGTGATTGGTGGATGAGGGAAATATTGGTCAATGATATTGTGCCACTTGAAGTTTTCTAGGAGCTTGAAAAACTTTTGATATTATATATAGTAGATTTTTTTATAAAAAGCTATATCAAAAAATTTAATATTTTTTTAAAGAAATGAGAGTATATAATAGAAAAAAAGAGGACGGACAATAGCATTTACTTTTTTAATTTTTTTTTAATTTATTTTTGATTAAATTAAACTATTTGATATGATATTTGAAATTTGAAATTAGAATCATTTACATATTGAATTTTAAATGGATGATTGTGATTGGTGAATGAGGGAAAGATTGGCAATGATATTGTGCCACTTGGAGTTTTCTAGGATCTTGAAAAACTTTTGCTATTATATATAATAAATTTGAGAAGTTATTTAGTAGGGAAATTTTATATAAAAAGTTATATAAAAAAAGTTAATTTTTTTTTAAAAAAAATGAAAATATATAATAGAAAAAAAGAGGGACGGACAATAGCATTTACTTTTTTATTTTTTGAATAAATCAAGCTATTTGATATGATATTTTAAATTTGAAATTAGAATCATTTACCTATTGAATTTCAAATGGATGATTGTGATTGGTGGATGAGGAAAATATTGGCCAATGATATTGTGCCACATGGAGTTTTCTAGGAGCTTAAAAAACTTTTGCTATTATATATAGTAGATTTGAGATGTTATTTAGTAGGGAAATTTTTTATAAAAAGTTATATAAAAAAAAGTTAATTTTTTTAAAGAAATGAAAGTATATAATAGAAAAAAAGAGGGATGGACATTTACAAATTGAAATTAGAATCATTTACAAATTGAATTTCAAGTGTATGATTGTGATTGGTGGATGAGGGAAAGATTGACCAATGATATTGTGCCACTTGGAGTTTTCTAGGAGCTTGAAAAACTTTTGCTATTATATATAGTAGATTTGAAATGTTATTTAGTAGGGAAATTTTTTATAAAAAGTTATATCAAAAAAGTAAATATTTTAAAAAAAATGAAAGTATATAATAGAAAAAAAGAGGGATGGACAATAGCATTTACTTTTTTATTTTTTTTTAATTTATTTTTGAATAAATAAAACTATTTGATATGATATTTTAAATTTTAAATTAGAATCAATTACATATTGAATTTCAAATGGATGATTGTGATTGGTGGATGAGGAAAAAATTGACCAATGATATTGTGCCACTTGGAGTTTTCTAGGAGCTTGAAAAACTTTTGCTATTATATATAGTAGATAAATTTGAGATGTTATTTAGTAGGGAATTTTTTTATAAAAATTTATATCAAAAAAGTTAATTTTTTTAAGAAATGAAAGTATATAATAGAAAAAAAGAGGGACGGACAATAGCATTTACTTTTTAATTTTTTTTAATTTATTTTTGAATAAATAAATCTATTTGATATGATATTTTAAATTTGAAATTAGAATCATTTACATATTGAATTTCAAATGGATGATTGTGATTGTTGGATGAGGGAAAGATTGGCAAATGATATTGTGCCACTTGGAGTTTTCTAGGAGCTTGAAAAACTTTTGTTATTATATATTGTAGATTTTAACATAGTTTTTTTTATTTAATTTATTTATATTTTTTATCTATCCTTTGTCCATAATAAAATTACCAAATTACATACAATCCATTACCTTTTATTTCTTTTTTATACATAAGAAAAACTCAAAAATATGTGACCCAATTTAAAAATACTTGCAGAAGTTAGGAATTTGTCAATATAATTTTTAATGTTTTTAATTTGTTATAAAGAAACACATTTATTAAGGAATTCAAGATTTCTTCGCTGAGTAAATCTTATGAAAATTAGTTTTTTCAATCACATAGAAAAAACTTGTTTTCAAAATGTACATTGACATTTTCATAATTAACTGGAACTTCATTTAATACGCATGGTGACATTTTCGTAATTAATTGATACTTTTTAAAAAACAGTAATAGTGTTTTTCAGTGCCAAGTTCTAGTGTAAAATTGTGTCGATTGGTATTTGCTAGTGTAAGTGTTATTGTTAATAGTTCAGCAGTGTCATGTGTAGTGATAAAAAGTGTCATTTTTAGTTATAAAAAGTGTCAGATGTGTTAATAAGTTTCGATTATTTACGAAAATGCCACTTCATCATTTTAAAAAAAGTTTCAGTTATTTATAAAAATGTCGGCGTGAAATTTTTAAAGAAGTCTCAATTAATTACAAAAATGTCATCACGCTTTTTTAAACTAGTTTTTCCAAATTATTTAAAACTATTTTTCTCTAAAATTTTGACTTCTTAATTATTCATTAGTAATGAATATTAGTAATTATTGTTAGATTTCCATTATATTAATATATTTACCAATATATTTCAGATTTTTTTCCAAAATATTGTTTTTAAAAAATTTATTTACCAAAATAACATTGTTAAACACTTATGTACCAAACTAGCACTTTCAACATTGATTCCGGAATTGGTAATTCCAAAACAAGGTAATCCGGCATTACCAATTTCGGAATCACTTTTTTTTTTACAAAACTGAATTTAACAAAATAATATTTTCTGTAAAAAGCGAGCGATCGCGTGATATAGGTGGGGGTGATCGCGTCGAATGTATTCCGGTATTGGTAATTCCGAAATTCAATTTTATTTAAAAAAAAAAATTGGATGCAAAATTCAATTCCGGAAATGCAAATTCCAAATTCATTTAAAATTGAATTCCGAAATTGACATTTTCGAATTCATTTGAAGATTTTCAGATTTGAAGAGAGAGAGAAAGAGTTGTTGTTTACATAGAAGAAGAAAGAAAGAAAGAAAGAAAAAGGGAAAGAGGGAAAAGGAAAAGGAAGAAAGAAAGAGAAAGAGCTTGAAGGTGAAGATGGAAAATCTGAGAAAGAAAGAGAAGGATTGAAGGAAAAAATTTTTGAGAGGAAAATTTTATCAAAATTGCAAGGTTAGTTTTATTTATTCTTTTTCTTTGTTTTGAATTCTTAATTTTAGCCATATAAATTTTTCTAAGAGTTTATTTGTGCATTTTTATATAATTTGTTGTTAAAACTATTAAGTTAGGTTTAAAATCAAGTGCTTGTTAAAATTAGTTTGACAAACTTGATGCAATTTTTCTACTTAATTGTTAATTTTTAAGAGTTAAATTTAAAATTTGAGCTTAAATATAGCAACACCTTAAGTCTTTTAAATTTAAAACTTTACTATTGAATTTATGTGTTTCAGATAATCAACATGAACAACAACCCTTTATTGTTCCTGGGTCAATCGATCCACATGTATTGACTTCACAGGAGACACATAGATATAATTATATTTGGGCTGGACAACAGTTGCCCAATTTGAGACCTAGGCATGGTACAGAGCTTCCAACGAGAGTTGATTGGAGGATAGAAAATAAACTTATAAATGTTGGATTTTACAGAGTGTATTTATTAGGTCATTTACAATATGATTGGCACTTGATAGAGACTTTGATTGAGAGATGGCATCCAGAGACCCACACTTTTCACTTACTTGTATGGGAGATGACGATCACTTTAGAGGATATTGGTATATTGTGTGGTCTTCCTGTAGACGGATTGGCTGTGACTAGTTCAGAAACTAGTAGGAAAAAGGAGGAATGGGCTGAGATTATTGAGGAGTTATTTGGGGTTGCAATATCTCTCGCAGACATCAAAAAAGGTGGAATGGTGTCTATGAGATGGGTTCTAGATCACTTCCCTCTTTTGGAGCAGCTTCCCAATAATGCATCCGAGTATATGATTGAGACATATACTCGAGCCTATATTTTTCTGTTATTGGGGTCATACATCATGCCCGACTCGTCTGATAACCTAGTGAAGTTGATGTACCTCTCACTTCTTAGGGAAATTAATAATATTGGTGAGTACAATTGGGATAGTGCAGCGTTGGCCTTCTTGTATAGGGAGATGTGAGTAGCATCTAAGCACGATTCGAAAGGGTGTGGTGGATTCTTGACCATTGTACATGTATGTCAATTATATTTGATTACATTATGCTAGTTGAGTTAATCTGTTTTGTACGTACTGATAATTTTTTTATAGCTTTGGGCATGGGAGAGGCTGTTGTGTACACAACCTAGGAGACATAGAGGTGACACACTTAATGGAACATTACCATTGGGTTACTGTATGTGTTAGTGCCCTAGGCCTATAGAGATAGACCTATTTGTAATGTCATTTTCATTTATATATGAGATTATTACTTTGATTATTATATGTGTTTGCATGTTTACTTTAATAATCGTGTCCCTAGTACTTATGAAGCACTAGTATGAAGTCTAATGGATAATCATATGATGATTATATGCATGTAGATGCACATTAGATTCATGGGTACTTGTTAGAGAATAAGGTACTGGACTTGACCCATTATGAGATTTATGTCATGGTCGTATGTCATAATTAAATCTCATATAGTTATATCATTGATATCCTTTGACCTGAGATTATCATCGTCTTCCACTCGATGAATATCATGTTTGATATAGTTTAACGTTGTCTTTAACCGGATAACAATAAGGGATATTATTGGCATGATATGATTCTTGTTGGGAAGAATGATAAGTCAAGATGGAAATTTGTCCCTCGTAAAGAGAGATGTTTGCTAGGCCACTCGTAAGTAAGATTGATGTAGTGCATGGCCATGCCCGAATGAATTAATGTGATTAATATCATTCGATTAATCAATTTACTTAGTAACGAGAAAGCATTGAACAATATGAGTTGACATGGACCATGACTCATGTTCAATATAACATCGTGTGACAAAGGGATTGTGATATGTTCTATGTAGGAAAAACGAACTTGATATTATATTATTTGGGTAGGCATGATGGCTTGCTAGAGTCCGCTCATGTCTTATGAGGATCGATGTGATCGAACTCATTGCCAACATAATATAGTCCTATGGGGTCACAGGCATCGAACGAATTGTCAAAAATGGAATTATGGATTCTGGTGTGATGGGAGACCGCCCAAGTATGTCATGGGCGACCGCCCATAAGTCAATGGTTGGCTTGGGCGACCGCTCAATGGTTATGGGCAATCGCTCACATGTTGTTCAAAATTGTGCATCAGTAACTGTACTGATGGGCGACCGCCCTGCCCCGTGTGGGCGACCGCCCATGTATGATTTCGAATAAGGGATTTGAAACTGTGCTCATGGGCGACCGCCCATGCCCTTATGAGCGACCGCCCATATGAGGTTTCGAATGATGGGATTAAGCTCTGGACTCATGGGCGACCACCCATGTCTTGGTGGGCGACCGCCCATGTCCGCTGTGTGCTGAACCCGTTTTTGCTTAGGGTTTTTTAAAAGGGTATAATATCTAAAAAGTATAAATAGTATCCCTCTTCAACCCTAGCAGCCAGTCACGAATTTTGAGTTTAGAGAAACACAAAATTGAGAGGTTTTTCAATTGTGAATTGAAAATCATCACACCAATTCCATAATACATCATAGATTGAAAGGAGTTTCAATCGAGGGATCTAGCAATCCACCTAGAATTGTTCTAGGGTTCGTTCATCGCGTGGATACACATAGAGGATCTTCGCTCTTCAAGATCTTCCATTCGTGATTCAACAATCGTTCATCAAGGATTCACAAGATCATCAATCTGGAGTTGGGTCACGTTTATCAATGACAAAAGCACACAAGGTTGGTATTTCTAAATCATTCCTCTTAATTAATCATCTAGAATGGATCCTAGGGCTCCGGGTTTTCGAGTTATTTGCAATTTTCCGCTGCGCATGGACCCTCGAAACCCAACAGTGGTATCAGAGCCCCGTTCATGATGTTTATATTAGATTATCATGATAATTATGTAATGTGATTATGTGAATTTTCATGATGAATATGATTTAGAATATGAAGTTATATGGGATTTGCTTATGGAAGTAATTGTATATGTAGATATGCCATGATTATGAATTGAATTATGTGATTAATGTGATTAATCTATAATATGGGTTTTGATGTATTACTTAGTATATAGGCTGGAAGCCAAGACCTTCCCCACAGGCACTTCTGGGAAGTGTGGGATAACTTTGGATACGATGCCACGTACTAGTAATTACACATCAAATGTGATTTGTGTTGCATCATTCCATGTTCATAATTATGCTCATATAGTTTTCATGAATCAACCTTGCCATGTTAATTGATAAACATGAAAATTGAACCTTCATTGAAATTTGAGTTTGTTTATGCCACCCATGTTTAAACACTTGTGAGTACACGGATAGTTTTATGTAGGCTACGCCACAGCGAGGTACATTAATTCTATCTTTGTATGATCAAGAAGAGCAAACGGTGATTGCTATACGTTTAAAATGGTTGAACTCAATTAGGCTATCAAAACAGTTTTGGGCCTAAGGCATAAGATGGGATTGAAACATGTGACATAAGATGTCTATAATCTCATAAAGGATCTAAGAGTCATATGTTGATATGATTGATAAATGTTATCTACCTTTTTAGTTTAATTTTGAGCAGTCGTGCCATAGCCGACTTGAAATTAAATTAAAGTTGGGTCTTAGCCTATTAAATTATATTATGCATGATTGTATAAGAAGGTTATATAATTTAGTGGGAGTATTTGTGAAATACGTTAATTAATCTCTTAAATGAAATTGGTACTTATATGTGTTCATATTTGTTGCATATCTTTGTAGATCAATGGCTGTTAACACTAATCAAAATCTGTCACTGCGATCTGTCCTTGAGAAGGACAAGTTAGAAGAGAATGGCAACAACTATGTGGATTGGATTCGCAGTTTGGGAATTGTTCTCAAACAGGAAAGGAAGTTGTACATTCTCGATGGACCCGTTCCACCCGAGCCTGCTGCTAATGCAACTAAAGCTGAAAAGGACCAACATAAGAAACATATGGATGATTCTATTGATGTTGGTTGCTTGATGCTTGCTACCATGTGTAAGGCCCTTCAGAAGGACCTTGTACACATGGAAGCTTATGATTTGGGAAATCATTTGAAGGAAATGTTTCAGTTGCAAGCACGTCAGGAAAGGTTTGACACTATGAAGGCTCTTCATTCATGCAAGATGATTGAAGGACAACCTGTTGGGCCTCATGTGTTGAAAATGAAGGGTCACCTTGAACATCTTGAGAGGCTTGGATATCCTATCCAGTTAGAGCTGGCTACGGATATGATATTGCATTCACTCCCTGAAAGTTATAATCAATTTGTTTTGAATTATAACATGAATGGGATGAATAAATCTCTGTCTGAATTGCATGGGATGCTTAAGAATGCAGAGAACAATATTTCCAAGAAAACCAATCAAGTGTTGATGGTGAATAAAGGAAAGGGGTTCAAACCCAAGGTTAAAGCAAAAGTTGCTAAATCGGAGGCAAAGGTTGCCGTTGTTGAGAAGCTTAAACCCAAATCCCAGAAGGATGCGGTATGCTACCATTGCAAGGAAACTGGGCATTGGAGGCGTAACTGCAAGCTTTATCAGGAAGGGCTGAAGAAGAAGGGCAATGAGATTGCCATGACTTCAGGTATCTATGTGATAGCTATTTTACTTTCTACTTCTAGTTCTTGGGTATTAGATACAGGATGTGGATCTCACATTTGCCTAAATGTGCAGGGACTAAAGAATAGAAGGTTGCTCAAAGAGGGTGAAGTAGATCTACGGGTTGGAAATGGAGCAAGAGTTCTTTGCATTGGCCGTAGGGACTTACGAAGTCACTTTACCTAGCGGATTAATTTTAGTTTTGAATAACTGTTATTATGTTCCGGATTTGAGCAGAAACATTATTTCCATTTCTTGTTTAGACAATGAAGGTTATCGTTTTCTTATTGAGAATAAGAAATTTTCCATTTATTTGAATGATGTGCTTTATTGTATTGCTCATTCTTTTAATGGCCTTTATGTCTTGGATGTTGAAAATAATGTTGATAATATCTATCATGTAAATAAGAAATCCAAACCAAATAATGTGAATGACACATATAAATGGCATTGCCGTCTTGGGCACATAAATGAGAAACGCATCTCTAAACTCCATAAAGATGGATATTTAGACTCATATGATTATGAATCATATGATGTTTGCGAATCTTGTTTATTGGGCAAGATGACTAAAGCACCTTTTACTAAGAGTAGTGAAAGGGCTAGTGATTTGTTGGCTCTCATACATACTGATGTATGTGGACCAATGAATAGCATTGCTAGGGGAGGATTTCGGTACTTCATAACGTTCATTGATGACTTATCTAGATATGGCTATGTCTATCTGATGAAGTACAAAAGTGAAGCATTTGAGATATTTAGAATATTTCAAAGTGAAGTACAAAATCAACTTGGCAAAACTATTAAAACACTTTGATCCGATCGAGGTGGTGAGTATTTGAGCCAAAAATTTGACGATCATCTTAAAAGTTGTGGAATTGTTTCAGAACTTACTCCACCCGGAACACCACAATGGAATGGTGTGTTCGAGAGGAGAAATCAAACTCTATTAGATATGGTTCGATCGATGATGAGTCAAGTTAACCTTCCTATTTCCTTTTGGGGACATGCACTGGAAACAACTGCTTTCACACTTAATAAGGTCCCTACTAAATCGGCTCCTAAAACCCCACATGAGATGTGGCATGGAAGAAAACCTAGTTTATCTTTCATGAAGATTTGGGGTTGTGAAGCTTATGTAAAGAAATTGGTTTCTGAAAATAAGCTTGCACCTAGATCTGATAAATGTATTTTCGTTGGTTATCCTAAGGAAACGAAAGGATATCAATTTTACAACTGATCCGAGAACAAAGTGTTTGTTGCTCGACATGGTGTCTTTCTAGAGAAAGAGTTTCTCTCTAAAGAAACTAGTGGGAGTAAAATTGATCTTGAAGAAATTCAAGAACCCGAAAATGACAAGGAACCAATAGTAGAGACGGAACCAAATTCACAAACAGTTGTGGAACCAGTTCAAGATACACAAGTTCTTCGCAGATCGGATAGGATACGATCCGAACCTGAGAGATATGGATTTCTCATGACGGAAAGTAACGAAGTAGAAATCATTGAGAATGATGAACCTACTTCCTATCAAGAGGCGATGTCCACTCCTGATTCAAACAAGTGGCTAGGAGCCATGGAATCCGAGATCAAATCCATGTACGATAATCAAGTTTGGAACTTGATTGATCCACCCGAAGGTGTAAAAACCATAGGGTGCAAGTGGGTTTTCAAAAAGAAAACCGACATGGATGGGAAGGTACATACTTATAAGGCTAGGCTTGTTGCTAAGGGGTATAGGCAGACTCATGGCGTTGACTATGATGAAACCTTTTCGCCCGTAGCAATGCTTAAGTCTATTAGAATCCTAATTGCCATAGCCGCATATTACGACTATGAGATATGGCAAATGGACGTCAAAATAGCGTTTCTTAACGGAAACCTACTTGAGGATGTATACATGATACAGCCTGAAGGGTTTGTCGATCCAAAGAATTCTAATAAAGTATGTAAGTTGCAGAGATCCATTTATGGATTGAAGCAAGCTTCCCGGAGCTGGAATCTACGTTTTGATGAATCAGTCAAAGAGTTTGGCTTCATCAAAAATGAAGATGAGCCTTGTGTATACAAGAAAATAAGTGGGAGCATAGTGCTATTTCTAGTGTTATATGTCGATGACATCTTGCTCATTGGAAACAATGTTCCTGCACTTGAGACTGTCAAGTCCTGGTTGGGAAAATGTTTCTCAATGAAAGATATGGGTGAAGCGGCTTATATCCTTGGTATCAAGATCTATAGAGATAGATCAAGAAGGATGATTGGTTTGAGTCAGAGTACATGTATTGACAAGGTCCTTAGAAGATTCCGCATGGAAAATTCTAAGAGAGGGAACTTGCCAATGGGACATGGCATTACTCTTAGCAAGACTCATTGTCCTAAGACTAATGATGAGCGAAAGAGGATGAGTGATATTCCATATGCTTCGGCAATTGGGTCTATCATGTATGCCATGTTATGTACTAGACCCGATGTCTCGTATGCTCTAAGTGCAACGAGTAGATACCAGTCTGATCCTGGTGAGAACCATTGGATAGCAGTCAAGAATATCCTGAAGTACTTGAGAAGAACTAAGGATGTATTCTTGGTATTTGGAGGAATGGAAGATGATCTGGTTGTAAAGGGTTACACATATGCAAGTTTCCAAACCGACAAAGATGACTATAGATCGCTGTTTGGTTTCGTGTTTATGCTAAATGGAGGTGCTGTTTGTTGGAAGAGTTCCAAGCAAAGCACTGTTGCTGATTCTACAACCGAAGCCGAATACGTAGCAGCATCGGATGCGGCTAAGGAGGCAGTTTGGATCAAGAAGTTCGTTAGTGACTTAGAAGTCGTTCCGAGTATCACTAACCCGATAGAGCTTTATTGTGACAATAATGGTGCTATTGCCCAAGCAAAAGAACCAAGGTCACATCAACGATCCAAACACATTTTGAGACGTTTCCACCTCATTCGAGAAATCTGTGAAAGGGAGGACGTCAAGATATGCAAGGTACCAACGGATGACAACATTTCGGACCCTCTCACCAAGCCTTTGCCACAAGCTAAACATGATGGTCATGTTAGGTCCATGGGTATAAGATACATGAATGATTGGGCCTAGTGCAAGTGGGAGACTGTAGGTGTTAGTGCCCTAGGCCTATAGAGATAGACCTATTTGTAATGTCATTTTCATTTATATATGAGATTATTTCTTTGATTATTATATGTGTTTGCATGTTTACTTTAATAATCGTGTCCCTAGTACTTATGAAGCACTAGTATGAAGTCTAATGGATAATCATATGATGATTATATGCATGGAGATGCACATTAGATTCATGGGTACTTGTTAGAGAACAAGGTACTGGACTTGACCCATTATGAGATTTATGTCATGGTCGTATGTCATAATTAAATCTCATATAGTTATATCATTGATATCCTTTGACCTGAGATTATCATCGTCTTCCACTCGATGAATATCATGTTTGATATAGTTTAACGTTGTCTTTAACCGGATAACAATAAGGGATATTATTGGCATGATATGATTCTTGTTGGAAAGAATGATAAGTCAAGATGGAAATTTGTCCCTCGTAAAGAGAGATGTTTGCTAGGTCACTCGTAAGTAAGATTGATGTAGTGCATGGCCATGCCCGAATGAATTAATGTGATTAATATCATTCGATTAATCAATTTACTTAGTAATGAGAAAGCATTGAACAATATGAGTTGTTATGGACCATGACTCATGTTCAATATAACATCGTGTGACAAAGGGATTGTGATATGTTCTATGTAGGAAAAACGAACTTGATATTATATTATTTTGGTAGGCATGATGGCTTGCTAGAGTCCGCTCATGTCTTATGAGGATCGATGTGATCGAACTCATTGCCAACATAATATAGTCCTATAGGGTCACAGGCATCGAACGAATTGTCAAAAATGGAATTATGGATTCTGGTGTGATGGGAGACCGCCCAAGTATGTCATGGGCGACCGCCCATAAGTCAATGGTTGGCTTGGGCGACCGCTCAATGGTTATGGGCAACCGCTCACATGTTGTTCGAAATTGTGCATCAGTAACTGTATTGATGGGCGACCGCCCTCCCCCGTGTGGGCGACCGCCCATGTATGATTTCGAATAAGGGATTTGAAACTGTGCTCATGGGCGACCGCCCATGCCCTTATGAGCGACCGCCCATATGAGGTTTCGAATGATGGGATTAAGCTCTGGACTCATGGGCGACCGCCCATGTCCGCTGTGTGCTGAAACCGTTTTTGCTTAGGGTTTTTTAAAAGGGTATAATATCTAAAAAGTATAAATAGTATCCCTCTTCAACCCTAGCAGCCAGTCACGAATTTTGAGTTTAGAGAAACACAAAATTGAGAGGTTTTTCAATTGTGAATTGAAAATCATCACACCAATTCCATAATACATCATAGATTGAAAGGAGTTTCAATCGAGGGATTTAGCAATCCACCTAGAATTGTTCTAGGGTTCGTTCATCGCGTGGATACACATAGAGGATCTTCGCTCTTCAAGATCTTCCGTTCATGATTCAACAATCGTTCATCAAGGATTCACAAGATCATCAATCTGGAGTTGGGTCACGTTTATCAACGACAAAAGCACACAAGGTTGGTATTTCTAAATCATTCCTCTTAATTAATCATCTAGAACGGATCCTAGGGCTCCGGGTTTTCGAGTTATTTGCAATTTTCCACTGCGCATGGACCCTCGAAACCCAACAGCAGGTATATTTCAATTACTTCATTTTGTAAATGATCTGTTTTTGTATTTTATCACTTTTTTACTCATTATTTTTTATGTCAATTGTTTCATATGTAGGTGGAAGGGTCCCTTGTCGTATACTTCTATGACCGCCCATAACCTGCAAGGCTACCGAGACCAATTGTCGTATATGAACGATGATCAGGTTGTGTGGCAGCCATACTTAGGTGTGATAGCTCCGAATTATTGTCTTCAGGGGCAAGATATATGGAGGGCGGGGTGCCCCTCATCTGCTTTGAGAGGGTTGAATGACACTTTCCAGATCGCGTAATGCGGCAGTTTGGGATGGTTCAAGGTGTGCCTGATGATTGTGACACTAGTTTGGACCTGCATCAGATTAGTCGGCGAGGTCGGGCAGCCGTTAACTGGATGCAAGAACATGGTCCGCACAAAGAAACATGGAATGAACGAGAGATTAATGTCGTTGATGGAGAGTATGGTCAAGAGGATATGGGTTACCGTCATCCCTATATGATATGGTATAGGAGAATCACTCGGTCGTTCATCCAGAATTCGTCTCATGTGGAGGGTCTAGGGTTCAGGCCACGTTCAACTTGTTTTGAGGGTGTGGTAAGTTATATACTACATACAATGATTTACAAAAAAAATTACCATTTTTTTCGTATTAATTATTTTACTTAATTGTTTTGAACAGATTCAAAGCCTTCAAGGGATGCACATATACAACGAGAATGCCACATCCTTGGAAGAACTGCGCAGTTACAACCGTCAATATATCAGAAACACATTGACATCTATTAGGGAGCAGCAACGACTGGAGGCCCAAGCTCCCCCTCCAACGGTTGATCATTTTGCTGAAGAGGAGCCACAGAGGCAAAATTGGGTTCGTAGACGTGCCCGACACGTGCTGCAGAAATGATGAATCAGTTTGGTTTCACGCAACCTCATGAGATCTCCTTCACTTATAGCAACTATACTCAGACTCCTGGACAGGCATTCGGGGTTCCAGGATTTAGGCCTAGTTTTCATTTGCCTCAGGTGCAGTTTCCAGAAAATCCATCTGGATCATCCTCATCCTCATCTCAACCATCTGAATCAGGTGGTCGCCGTGTACTAAGGAAAGGGAGAAGGATTCACAATCCTCGTGTAAATTTTACCCCGTCTGATTATCCTTGACGGGTATCCTATGTGACCGGGATGTGGTCACTAATCTCATACTTATTCTTTTATTATTGTTAATTTTATTCCATGAAAGCTTGTGGTGGATGTGTTTTTACACATCTAAATTATGTACTTTCAGACTTATTTTATGCTAAATTCTCGGGTTAATTGGTGTTGTGATATGGTTTTCTAGTATTTTTGTAATGTAGAAAATAAAAGAGAAAAGATTGACTTTGGACTGATATATATATGATGAATTAAGGTAAAAAGTGGAACGGACAGTCAAAGCAAAGAAAAAAAAAAGGGAAAACCAATATTTGAGAGATCGAGTGATCGCCCCATAAGACGCGCGGTCGCCCTCTTTTTACAGAGAAAAGGCGCGATCTCTCCCTATATACCGGGCGATCGCTCCCTTTGCGGGATTCCCAAGAACCCAGTTTTCTGTAAACCTTCCCTTCTCTCAAACAAACAAACCCCTCTTTTCTCTCTACCCAGCCGCCCCCTACTCTCTCTCTCTCTAAAATTTCATCCCTCAAATCACTAAATCAACAACTTTCACCCACAAAATCAACCTTCCTACTTCCAAATCTTCATTCAAGGCTAAGGGGTGAGCTTCATACTCCATTGAATCCAGTGAATTTTTGAGAGTATTTGAAAGAGATAATTCCGGCCAAATTCTGGCCACAATTCCGGCCAAATTCCGACGACTCCCAAGTAAGCCTCTTTTTGTGTATTTTTGAGTTTTGAATTTCTATTATAATGTCGAAAAGAGCACGAAACACTACCACCCCTCCCGTCGGTCCCCCGTTTGATAGAACCAAATTTGTTGGGGATAAAGCTCAACAGTTTTTTGAGCTATACGAATCCAAGTCCTTCAACCCGGAGAGGGAATTTGATTTTGAAGGCTTGTATATCGACAACTATGTTAACCTATACAAATGGGAACACGGGGGTGTCGTTTGTTCGGGGATTTGAGGTAAACTACTCCAGGGAGGTGATTAATGAATATTACGGGTTAGACTCCGACATGGAGGAGGATGGGTGTGAATATACGAAGGAGATGGAGAGGATTGGGATGAATTATAAGGAGAATCTGGAGGTGCTAGCTCCGACTTTCGGGGAAATTGACCTGAATTCTGTGAACAAGGGGACTATTATAAAGGCCCGGGACATGGACTCTTGGATGAAGGTGATTCATAGATTTATTTGTGAGAGGATCCTCCCCTCCTCGCATTTTAATGAGGTGAATTAGAGGCGTCCAATTCTGATGCACATGGTTGTTCAAGGAAAAAAAATTGACTTCGGGAAAATAATCTCTAATGAGATATGGCACACAGCTAAGAGTATGGCCAACTCCGACTACAATTTCCCGTAGTTGATCATAGCCCTGATAGCGAGAGCGCGAGTCAACTTGACCCGAGTGAACAAGGACATTAAAACAGGTCCTAAGATCAACAAGTTCACCCTCACCACTAAATGTCAGAATGAAAAGAGAGGTGTGGGGTCATCTAGGGGATGTCAGGTTGAAGATGATGATGATGAGGAGGAGGAGGAGGAGGAGGAGGAGGATGAGGCTGAGGAATGGCGAGCAGACCCGACCGAGGGTGCTTATTTTCTGTCGCAACAGGTTGGCGCTCTGGAGAGTCAGATGAGAGATCTGAGGGGAGATTTCGGACCGCTATTCACCCGCATGGATACAGAGATTGAGGCATCACCATAGTTATAAATACCGTCCCAGTCAGCGCACCGGCTTTGCCATTGGGACGGGACGTACCGGTACCGAAATGCACCGGTGCACCGTACCGGGTTTACCGCACTTTTTCTGTATTTTTTCACTAATTATATCCCTAGTATATGTTAACAAAAACATAACACTTTTTCTGGTACAAAGTAACTCATTAATTATTAAACTATAAGAATGTTAGCTATTACCATGTTTTTACACCAAGTAATAGTAATTTTATGAAAGAAATGAAAAAAAATTGATTTTTTTTCATTATTTTCATTTTTCATGGATTTCTGGAGAAAAAAAAAATTGATTTTTTTTCATTCTTTTCATGGATTTCTGGTACAATTGTTAAAATGACATTAAAAAATTGATTTTTTTTCATTCTAAAAAAAAATTGCGTCCCAGTCGAGATATCCATCTCGACCGGTTCGGGGCGGTTCGGTCCGGTACAGAGCGGTTTTTAGACTGGGACGGTATACAACCTGTTTCGCACCGTTTTTCCATTGGGACGGGACATACCGGCCAAGACGGACCGATACGGGACATGATTTATAACTATGGGCATCACAGGATTTGAGGGCACATCAGACTTTATAGTTAGAGGAGCAGACTCGGTTGCTCCAGACTCTGCTCGGATGGATGCCACCAGCACCGGAAAGTGGCTCGAGCCATTTTGGCCAGGATTGAATAGTTCCATAGTTTGTTTTCATGTTTTAAATTTCTTTGCGATTTCAATTTAGTGAATCTGTTTGTTAAATTTTGAAACTCGTTGTTAATTTCTTTGTTAGTAGTTATTTTCTTTGCAATTTCAATTTAGTCTAATCAATCAAAAACAAAAATCCATTTGGTTACTTTACGCTATTTACTTTAAATTAATGGGTTATATATTTACGGTCAAATTCGGCACTGCCAATGCCGGGCTTATCTTAACTGTCAAATCCGGCACTGCCAATGCCGGATTTATCAAATTCGGCACTGCCAATGCCGGATTTATCAAATATGAATTTCAAGATTACTTCCCTTTAAAAGTACCAGTTTCATTAGAACCTGATTCAAACAAAACCGAAAAATGGATCCTAGACTCCCCCGCCATTCCAATCGCCGTCCTCATTCCTCTGGCCAAACATCTGCCCCTCAACCCTCTCACCTCTCTCAAATCAATCTCTCTCAATCCTCTTCAGAGCATTTGATTCCTGGTCCCGCTGGTGTCGTGCAGGCCGTAATGCGCCAGAGAAACCTCGATCGTTAGAGCGTTTTCTCTCAGGAACCTCTGATTACGACACAAGAGTATGTAAGGAGAGCAATTGAAGATCCCGGGGAGGATAAATATTTCCAACGTAGTCCTTGGCTCTCCGCAATTGAACTGATCATGGTGATGGTATGATTCCTGCTACCTTTGAATACTATCAAGAGTGGATGTGTCAACTTTGATAGGATTAATGTTGTTGTTCCTGTTGTCAAGACCTACACACCAAATGAATTTGGTGATCTTATGGTGACTTTGAAGGTTAGCATATGAGTTTTCTATGTTTTCTAGCATGATTAGTATGTGTCTTATCTTACTAATTAAGGTAAAATTGATAGGATCCTACGGGAACAATAGGTGCTTCAATTCATCAGAAAGTACTTTCTGAGAGTGAGTTCACAAATGACATATCTGTTGGTTCTGTTATGATACTTCATCAGGTATGATGTATTAAATTATATCAGTTAGTATACTTAAGAATAACCCCTCTATATCTTCCATACAGGAATGTGCCATCAACAGAAATAACAAGACGACAATGAGAGAATGCTTCCACACAAGTGCCAAATGCCCAGAACACATGATCAAACATACCTAAAGCACCGTGAGGAGGAGAATCAGAATGCTCTACAATGGTTATAGGGTTCCACTTTTGGATGACTGCTAACAAACGTGGCAATCTTATGTAAGATTCTTCCCAGTCTCCATATGCCTCTGCAATAGCTTTTTGTTTGCCACACCATGCCTTCCTATATGAAACATCCTCCCATGGTCAGTTTTTATTGTCGCCTTCACAACTGCAATCTTCAACTCGGAATCAGCCTTAAACCAGTTCCAAAACTTCTTGCCCTATGAACTTAGCATCTAGGTTTTGATGATCTTGGCTAATTTATGTTCCCAAACAAGAATGAGGACCCTTGTATTTGGTAACTTTCCAATACCCGGCATTCTTCAAACTCACATTCACATAAAAAATTGCACGGAAAATCTTTCACCAAACACTCAATAGTCCACTTTCGGGTTGTGCTCCGTTTTACCTTGAAGCGCGGATTTTTCTTAATATGAAACAACTTCATTTTATGATGCACCTCTGTCTTCTTTGAAAAGTGAATACCTTTGGCAATTTCATCATGTTCTGCATCCCAATCAGCAAAGTTATATTGGTTTTCATCATAAATCTCTGATCCTTCTCCAATATCACGAGAAAATTGATACCCGGCTCTCTCATGCACATGATGTTGTGGTTCTTCGTAAGCAACCAAATGTAACCCCAAATCTTCCCTCATCCCAGCATCACTCTCATTCTCGCTATCATCGGTAGGACTACTGCAATTATCATATCCATCGTCACGATCTTCATTTAGAAGCGACCCAATATTTTCTTCATAATTTGAATCATTATCATCATCAATATACAATTCCTCACCCTCACCCCCTCCCTCTTCCTCTATCTCTTCCTCCCCTTCTTCCTTTTCCTCTCCCTCTTCCTCTTTCACATATGTTTGTGTACTTGTTCCAGCATCCCTCTTACTAGACATGACCGATCCGTACCCGGATTTGACCCGTCAGAACCGGAACTGTGTAAGACCCGTGAACCGTTGGATCCGTACCCGTACAATTGGCGATTCGGTTCCGGTTCTTCTTTTTCAAAACCCGTGACCCGGCAAATCCAACCCGTGAAAACGTACCCGTTACGACCCGTAAAACCGTACCCGTGAGACCCGCATCAGCAACACCACCTACTGCTAGGATTTCCCACTGGTGAACACAATTCTAACCTTTACACCCCTGTGATAAAGATACTTAATCTCAATATTGAAATTCTTAATTAATAATCATTGCAGGCATTTGAAGCAGCATTGGAAAACTGTTGGGAATCACAACTCCAACTTGACAACAAACCAAAGGGTAAAGTTGTAAAAGTCACTGAATACGTATTTGTTGATGAAAAAGGTACTTGGGGTACTCCTCTTGTTTCCGTGGAGCGTGAGCCTGGGCAAAATGATGTTGGCATGGTAGCATGGTGTTTGGAGATGCACACGCCCGAGTTTCCTTCTGGAAGGACAATATTGGTAGTAGCAAATGATGTCACCTTCAAGAATGGATCTTTCGGCCCTCGTGAGGATGCATTTTTTCAGGCAGTGACTGATTTGGCTTGCACTAGGAAACTGCCTCTTATCATTTCTCTTTAGCCTTTAGGTAACAATTAAATTTGAAAAAAACATAATTATTTTGGACCCGTGGGAATCGTGTACCCGTACCCGTAGGATCCGTACCGAAACCGTACCCGTACCCGTGCATCTCACGGTTCGGTTCCGGTTCTTCATTTTCAGACTAGTGACCCGGCGGGTAGGACCCGTACCCGTACTCGTACCCGGATTTGGCCATGTCTACCTCTCACTATAGCAGCTTAAAGAACCCATCTGAAAGGTATTCATGTCATTAACATACTCATTTTGTAATGGCTCCTCATGGGTTTCAAACTCCTCAACATTCACATTAACAACTGAATTCATCTTAACATACAATTGTAAGCTACTCAACCCACCAAACTGAGCAGAAACATCAAACATGACTTCCATACCCATATCATTATCGATTACAAATGAAATGTAATTTGCAACCCCGGGAGCGACAAGATGAGGATATCTACAAGTAACTTGCAATTGAACATTAGCTCGATCTACCCCAATTTTCTTAGCTAACTTTTTAATCAACTTCTTGTAACTCCACCGAGTTTTAGTCCTAAGTGCACATTTTGGTCCCCTTTCAAAATGTTCACCTTCAAACGGGTGTTCATCATCTCCTCCCCAATAACACATGAAAACAAGTGAAACTCCAGCCATATTTATTCCCAAAAATTGAAAAAAAAAATAATTATCAAAAATCTAATTTAACAATATCACTACATTTATAAAAAAATCAAATAAACACTAATTTTAAATTTCAAACAAAAATTAAGAGAAATTAAAATGTACCTTCTTTTTTTTGTTCTTCTTATGTTCACTTTTTTGAATTTTTCAGCTTTTTTTTTTTTTTTTTGATAAAAACTCACCTCCCTTCTCTTCTTCTTGAACTTCTTAATCAACTCCTTGAATTTTTAGATTTTTTTTTTAAAAAATCCACCTCCTCTTCTTATTCTTCCTTATTTTTTTCTTCTTCTTGACTGTTTTTCTCTCGTGTGTTTACAGAGTTGTTGTGTTAGGGAGAAGAAGTAAAGATTCTTTGCAAAGCAAATCCGGAATTAGCATTTCCGGAATTGAATTTTCCAAAAAAAATATTTTCTTAATTCAGTTTTTTTTCTAAAATAAAAAATTGAATTCCGAAATTACCAATACCGGAATACATTCGGCGCGATCGCCCCCACCTATATCGCTCGATCACTCGCTTTTACAGAAAATATTATTTTATTAAATTCAGTTTTGTAAAAAAAAAAAGTGATTCTGGAATTGGTAATGTCAGATTACCTTACTCCGGAATTATCAATTTCGGAATCAATGTTGAAAGTGCTAGTTTGGTACATAAGTGTTTAACAATGTTATTTTGGTAAATAAATTTTAAAAAACAATATTTTGGGGAAAAAAATCCACTAAAGTCTCTAGCCAAGTTTTATACTTCCGTTAACTTCACCACTTTGTCTAACACATTGTCTTATTCTTCTTCTTCCTGACAAAAAAGAAAAAAAAAGAGAAGAAAACATATTTAAAGAACTATGAGAAATACAATAAATTCTTTCCTATCATAAATCTGTATGCATTTCTAAGTTTTTATATAAATATTTATTTCATTTTAGCATGATTAAAATAAACTATCTGGAGATTAAAAAAAAAAAAGAAGAAGAAGAAAACTAAACCTTACCGAAAAATGAATATAGGTGGATTATCTGACGATAAGATTATCTAAATATTATGCATATTTCTTTGTATATACATATTAAGTAGTCAATTAATAACCCCACCCTCTGATTTATACCAAATTCGATATCTCTTGACATCATTTCCATAATCCATGAAAACTCTTTTTCTATCCCTCAGTTATAACTTTCCATCATACACATGATAATAAGCAGTACAACTAAAAGATTTTAAATTAAAATAATTAACAGGTTTGCCTGACCATACCTCATTGGAAACTTTGAGAACGATACATGTGTGAGGTCCGCGATTTATCAAGTAACATGTTATATTAGCCGCTTCTGCCCAGAACCGTTTAAACAACCCTTCATTGGAGAGCATACACCTTTCTCTAGCCAACAACGTCTGATTCATGCATTTTTCGACACCATTCTGCTGTGGTGTACCCCTGTTAGTGAGATGTCTAGAAATTCCCACTTCTTTACAGAACTCATCGAACTTAGTACTGCAAAACCCCAACCCATTATATGTCCGGACTCTCTTGATATTCTTCCCTGTATAATTCTCCACTAATGTCTCCCACTGTCTAAAATTTGTTAGAGCCTCACTCTTGTGCTTCATAATATAACCCAATTCTTCTTCGAGTAGTCATCAATCATAAACAAGAAATACCTGTAACCCCATCAATGATTCATGACGTGAAGGTCGCCAACAATCTGAGTGGATGTAATCCATACTACCTTTCGTTCTATGAACACCTTTTGGAAACTTGCTTCGCTACATCTTCCCAAATACACAATGCTCACAAAACTTAAGGTCCTTGATCTTATGGTCACAAAGAAAACCATGATTAGTCTGTATCTGCATCTCTGTGATGCTCGTGTGCCCAAGCATAATATGCCACATCTTTGTCATATCCTCCTTGACCACCTCAAATAATGCAACCAATAATGACTTAGAAAGCGTTCTACCTCGTAGGAAATAAGCCCTGCTTAAGGCCTCTCAGAATCACTTCAGAACCTTTACAAACACAAACTATTCCACCTTTACCTTTGAAATTGTACCATTTGATGTCTAGCTGACTAAGAGAAATCAAATTCTTCGTCATAAGAAGAACATGTCTTACATATTTCAAAGTACAGAACTTACCATCATGAGTCTGCAACTTCATAGAGCCAATACCAACTACCTTGCAAGTAACATTGCTAGCCATATGAATATTACCCCCACTTACCTGCTCAGAAGTTGTAAATCACTCTCTCCTCATACTAATATGGTAAGAAGCTACAGAGTCAAGAATCCACGCATCTGACTGTCGTGCAGATTCTTCTGTTACTAGAGCATAATCCTCATCAGAACTGCTACTATCTACTGTGGCAGCATTAGCTTCAGAATGAATAGGAGGCTCGCCTCTCTTCTTCCTAGGACAATCGGTCTTCCAATGTCCCTTTTCCTTACAATAGTTACAAACATCCCAAGGTTTCGGAACCTTCTTGCCAGAAGCTTTCTTCTTCTTCTTGCTTCTAGAACCCCTGCTGCCTTCCGCAACCAAACCTGCTGACTGGTTATCTGTACTACTATTATCACTTGCCTTTCGACGCAGCTCTCTAGTGTTGAGGGAGGATTTCACCTCCTCTAGAGTGATCGTCTCCTTACCATTGATAATAGAGTCAACATAATGCTCATATGATAAAGGCAATGAAATAATAAGCATTAATGGAGCATCCTCATCCGCAACTTTAGCATCTATATTACGAAGTTCAAGTAATAAATATGTAAATCTATTTAAGTGATCCCTAATGGGCGTACCATCCTTCATTCGAAGAGTATACAACTTTTGCTTCAGATATAACTTGTTGGTCAATAATTGTGTCAGAAACATATCTTCCAACGCAAGCCACAAAGCACCTTCGGAATCAATATTTGCAATATCCTCTAGATTTTCATCATCTAGACACCTTATGATTTTAGAGTAGGCCCTCTTATCTAGCGTAATCAGATTTGTTGCTTCCTTCTCAGCTGCCTTCTTGTCATTCTCCGAACTTTCTACTGTTGCAGCTGTAATAACACCTGTGGGGATGGCTTCTGCTTTGCCCTTTGAATCTTGACGACCCCTGATTGTAGCAGCCATTGGATCCCACAAACCCTTATCTCTCAGCATGGCTTTCATCTTGATTTGCCAAAGACTAAAACTATTCTTTCCATCGAACTTGTTAATTGGTGATTCTATTCCTAATCTCATCTTCTTCTGCAGTGGAATACCCCTCGACCTTTCTCAACTAGAACTGACTATGATACCAGTTTGTTAGAACATTGTCAATAGAAATTAGCAATCAAACAGTAATCACACAACACAACGATATACGTGGTTCAACAACTTGGTTACGTCGACGGGCAGAGGGAGATAATATTATTATCACTTGAGAAATCACATATTATAATCTGTAAATATGTTGCACGAATTCTTGATCACAAGAATTCCTGACTGTGCAAACCCTAATCTAGAGAAATAGATGAGCAACTGAACTTTTGAACCTTAGAATTATAGATCTTTGTCACACTAAGATTACTTCTGATTGTTAGGGGATAGGGGAGTATTTATACAACCCTATTCCTAACCCTGCAATTTTCCACTCCTGCCCTGAATCCAGCCGGCCCAAAGCCCAAACCACGATGGCATGATCATGCATTCTGACCTGCACGACCGTGCAACTTTAGTTGGCACGGTAGTGCCCTTTGGTCTGCATGGTCATGCTTCATCGGATCTGACGAAACATCGTCTGGCTCGATTGTGCGTTGAAGCCAGCACAATTGTGCAACTTCTGCACGATCTTGCCAATCCTCAAAATCTCCGAAATCACGAATTTTGCTTGTCTTGATCCATAATTAGGCATCAACAATCCTCAAATGCATCAAACCCAACAACTTCTTAAATTTCTTAACATGTAGGCAAATTTTTGTCCATAAGTATGCTTTTGAAAATGCATTTTTAAGAAAGCAAGAACATGACAAATATTTAATTAAAATATAGGCCCCAAAGTTTAGGGGGAATTTAGAGGGATTTACTTTAGGAACCTTTTTTTTGGGCAGAGTGACTTTAAGGAGAGTGAGGATTTTTGCACCTTTTCTGTATACAAAAATATGAAAAGTGTAGTGAGAGTGTGTTTATGAAAAGATTGTGCGAAAGTTGTGTGCTTTTAGAGGATGTAGTCTGAAAGAGATTGTGTGTAAGTTGTGAACACTTTCGTGTTTTCTAAAGAAGTGAAGGGTTCCTTTTATAGGTGGAGGGAAGGAACGGTTACCTGATTTGGAGCTAATGTCGTAGAAGATCGTTCCCACGTTACATGATAATTGGGGATTATATTTAGGGTTTTGGGATAAACCAACGTAAAAAAAAAACGTGTGAAAATCAACTATGACACAGTCAAGGCGGTCATAGCCGTTCGGCCGGCTAGGACTGCTTTTCCACGTGATTCTCACATTTCTCCTCATGTGCAATTCACATGATGGTGGGTGCTCAAAAAGGGGTGTGCATAAGGGATTTTAGCTAAGTTTGGGGTATACTTAGTATATGTGGGTGCAAGATAAGGTATGGGTGTCAACACCAACCTTCCAATCACTTTTCCCTCAAAGACCTTGGACCTCTCTCATATTTCTTATGTATTGAAGTCACTCTTAATGCCCAAAGACTTGTCCTCTCTATACATCTATGATCTACTCACCCGCCATATAATGATTGACTCCAAGCCTCTACCCACCCCAATGGTTACCTACCCATCTCTCACTAACTCCTCGGGCACCCCAATCTCTAACCCATCAGACTATTGGGCCATTTTCGGTGGCCTTCAATACCTACACATGTCCGGACATTGCCTTCCCAATCAACAAACTTGCATAATTCATGTAAAACCCACGAGACACTCATTGGACTGCCTTGAAGCGTCTTCTCCGCTACTTACATGGTACACTTCAATTGGGTCTTCATCTCTACCATGACAATCCCCTCTCTTCATGCCTTTTGTGACGTCGATTGGGAGGTGACAAAGATGGCTATGTCTCTACCTCCGGCTACTTAGTATATCTTAGACGTAGCCCAATTGCTTGGGCAACCAAGAAACAACGAGCACTTTTCGCTCCTCCACATAAGCTGAGTTTTGAGCTGTAGTTGATGCCACAACTGAGGTCCTATGGGTTTACGACCTCCACACTAAACTTGCTCTGACACCATCTCAGACACCAATCATATATTGTGACAACCTTGGAGTCACTCACTATTCAACAAATCTAGTCTTTCATTCTCAGATGAAACATTTTGCCCTTGCTTTCTCACTACCAGAAACAGGTGGTTTAGCGACGGAATTATCAGCGACGGATTCATTCCGTCGCTAAATAGCGGCGGAATATAAGCTTTAGCGTCGGAATTATTTTGGCGTCAAATTTAGCGACGAAATTTAATTCCGCCGCTAAATTCCGCCGCTAAAACGAATATTCCTCGAATATTCGTTTAATTACCGCCACTATTTTCGCGGTTGATTTACCGACGGATTATTCCGCCGCTAAATCTTTATCAGCGACGGAATTATTCCGCCGGTAAAAATATATCATTTTTATATTTTTTTATTTATCAGCGTCGGAAATATTCCGACGGTGAAATTAAAATATTTTTTTTTTAATATTACACCGACGGAATATTTTCGCCGCTGAATAATTAATTTTTTTTAATTTATCAGCGTCGGAAATATTCCGACGGTGAAATTAAATGTTTTTTTTAATTAAACACCCACGGAATATTTCCGCCGCAAATAATTTAATATATTTTTATTTATCAGCGACGGAAATATTCCGTTACTGATAATAAAATGTAATTTTTGTTTATTTTTAGAACTAATTAACAAAATAAAAAACTAAAAAACATTAAAATATCATAAATATTTTTGATATTTTTGAAAAAATAAATAAATCATAAATATTTATTAATTTTAATTTAATAAATATCATTATTTTTATTTATATAAAATATGAAAGTTATTTTAAATTACTCTCAAAAAAATAAATATGAGTCAATAAATATTATTTTTGAAAAAATAAATAAATTCTAAACCCTAAAGCTAATACCCTATATATACACTATACACTATACACTATACACTATACACTATACACTATACACTATACATTATACCCTATACCCTATATCCTATACCCTATACCCTATACCATATACACTATACCCTATACCCTATACCCTATACCCTATACCCTATACACTATACACTATACACTATACACTATACCCTATACCATATACCCTATACCCTATACCCTATACCTTATACCCTATACCCTATACACTATACACTATACCCTCTACCCTATACACTATACCCTATACACTATACCCTATACCCTATACCCTATACCCTATACACTATACACTATACCCTATACTCTATACCCTATACACTATACCCTATACACTATACACTATACACTATACCCTATACACTATACACTATACCCTATACCCTATACCCTATACCCTATACCCTATACCCTATACCCTATACACTATACACTATACCCTATACCCTATACCCTATACACTATACCCTATACCCTATACCCTATACCCTATACACTATACCCTATACACTATACCCTATACACTATACACTATACACTATACCCTATACCCTATACCCTATACACTATACACTATACCCTATACTCTATACCCTATACACTATACCCTATACATTATATATCCTGTACCCTATACACTATACACTATACCCTATACACTATACACTATACACTATACCCTATACCCTATACCATATACCCTATACCCTATAAACTATACCCTCTACCCTATACCCTCTACCCTATACCCTATACCCTATACCCTATACCCTATACACTATACACTATACACTATACACTATACCCTATACCCTATACCCTATACCTTATACCCTATACCCTATACACTATACACTATACCCTCTACCCTATACACTATACCCTATACACTATACCCTATACCCTATGCCCTATACCCTATACACTATACACTATACCCTATATTCTATATCCTATACACTATACCCTATACACTATACCCTATACCCTATACACTATACACTATACCCTATACCCTATATCCTATACCCTATACCCTATACATTATACACTATACCCTATACCCTATACCCTATACACTATACACTATACCCTATACCCTATACCCTATACACTATTCCCTATACATTATACACTATACCCTATACCCTATACCCTATACACTATACACTATACACTATACCCTATACCCTATACCCTATACCCTATACCCTATACCCTATACACTATACCCTATTCTCTATACCCTATACACTATACCCTATACACTATACCCTATACACTATATATCCTATACCCTATACACTATACACTATACCCTATACACTATACACTATACAATATACCCTATACACTATACCCTATACATTATATATCCTATACCCTATACACTATACACTATACCCTATACCCTATACCCTAAACCCTAAACCCTAAACCCTAAACCCTAAACCCTAAACCCTAAACCCTAAACCCTAAACCCTAACCCCTACAATGTAAGGGTACTGGAGAAACTATCAATGACAAGGACCGCTGCCCACAATGCAAGGGCAAAAAGGTTGTACAGGAGAAGAAGGTCTTGGAAGTGGTTGTGGAGAAGGGTATGCAAAATGGACAGAAAATTACATTCCCAGGAGAAGCTGATGAAGCTCCTGACACTCTTACTGGAGACATAGTCTTTTTACTACAATAGAAAGAGCACCCAAAGTTCAAGCGAAAGGGTGATGACATATTTGTTGAGCACGCGTTGACCCTTACTGAGGCATTATGTGGCTCCCAATTTATCTTGACTCATCTAGATAATGGCACTCCTCATCAAATCCCAACCTGGAGAAGTTGTTAAGCCAGATCAATTCAAGGCAATAAATGACAAAGGGATGCCAATGTACCAAAGACCATTCATGAGGGGCAAATTATACATCCACTTCTCGGTCGACTTCCCAGATTCCTTGACATCCGAACAATGCAAGGCCCTAGAGGGTGTGCTGCCTCCTAAGCCTTCATCGCAGATGACAGATATGGAGCTTGATGAGTGCGAGGAGACAACCCTTCACGATGTAAACATTGAAGATGAGATGCACAAAAGACAACAGGCGGCGCATGAAGCTTACGATGAAGATGATGACATGCACGGTGGTGGGGGCCAGAGAGTGCAGTGTGCTCAGCAGTAATGATGTGGGTCTTTGTTTTCTGGATATCTTAGTTATGACTTATGAGACAATAATCTCCAGAGTGTTGTCTAATAGTTGGTTAGTTCCTAGTTTTGGACTAATCTTGTTTTTGTTTTATTTTGGATAAAAAAATTAAAATTGTATGCAATTTACCAATTTAGGAATAGCTCCAAGAACCCTTGCAATTCTTATATATATGGTCATTTTTTCTATTTAAAAAAAAAAAAAACCTAACCCCTAAACCCTAAACCCTAACCCCTAAACCCTAAACCCTAACCCCTAAATCCTAACCCCTAAACCCTAACCCTAACCCCTAAATCCTAACCCCTAAACCCTAAACCCTAAACCCTAACCCCTAAATCCTAACCCCTAAACCCTAAACCCTAAACCCTAAACCCTAAACCCTAAACCCTAAACCCTAAACCCTAAACCCTAAACCCTAACCCCTAAACCCTAAACCCTAACCCCTAAATCCTAACACCTAAACCCTAAACCCTAACACCTAAACCCTAAACCCTAACCCTAAACCCTAAACCATAAACCCTAACCCTTAACCCCTAAACCCTAAACCCTAAACCCTAACCCTTAACCCCTAAACCCTAATCCCTAAACCCTAAACCCTAACCCCTAAACCCTAACCCCTAAATCCTAACGCCTAAACCCTAAACCCTAACCCCTAAACCCTAACCTCTAAACCCTAACCCCTAACCCCTAAATCCTAACCCCTAAATCCTAACCCCTAAACCCTAAACCCTAAACCCTAAACCTTAAACCCTAAACCCTTAACCCTAAGCCCTAACCCCTAAACCCTAACCCCTAAACCCTAACCCCTAAACCCTAAACCTTAACCCCTAAATCCTAACCCCTAAACCCTAAACCCTAACCCCTAAACCCTAAACCCTAACCCCTAAACCCTAACCCCTAACCCCTAAACCCTAAACCCTAACCCCTATAGTGTATGTGTGGTATCAGATATATTGTATGGGTATAGGGGTATGTGGTATAGATATACACAGATATAGTGTATAGTGTATAGGGTATAGGGTATAGGGTATATGGTATAGGGTATAGTGTATATGATATAGTGTATAGGGTATAGGGTATAGTGTATAGTGTATAGTGTATAGTGTGTAGTGTATAGTGTATAGGGTATAGTGTATAGGGTATAGGGTATATGGTATATGGTATATGGTATAGGATATAGGGTATAGTGTATAGTGTATAGTGTATAGTGTATATATAGGGTATTAGATTTAGGGTTTAGAATTTATTTATTTTTTCAAAAATAATATTTATTGACTCATATTTATTTTTTTGAGAGTAATTTAAAATAACTTTCATATTTTATATAAATAAAAATAATGATATTTATTAAATTAAAATTAATAAATATTTATTATTTATTTATTTTTTCAAAAATATAATAAAAACAATTATATTTATTAATAATAGCGGCGGAAATTTCCGTCGCTGAATTTAAAATCACGGCGGAAATTTCCGTCTCTGAGCGTGCCATGTCATCGATCCATGTGAACGGACGTATAGGTTAGCTGCCGGATATCAGCCGACGCGAATATTCCGCCGCTAAATATTAATTATAGCGTCGGAATTTAAATTCCGCCGCTATAATTAGTATTTAGCGGCAGAATATTCCGTCGCTGGGAGAAATTATAAATACTGGTTTTATCATTCTGAAATCAATTACGCCATATTTCCCTCTCTCTCTCTCTTCCCGCTTTCTCTCTCTTCCCGCTATCTCTCTGCGACCTAGAAAGAAGAAGAAGAAGAAGCTCTCACGCCGCCGTCCGTCCACCTCTCCACCGTCTCCGTTCGAGCTGCTGCCGCCGTCTCCGTCCGTCCACCTCTCCACCTCTCCACCGTCCGTCTCGAGCTCTCACGCCGTCGTCTCCGTCCGTCCGTCCGCCTCCTTCCACCGTGTTTCTCTCTTCTCTCGTACTCAACTGTGTATTTCGATTCCCCTCTTAATCGATTTCTAGATCTTGTTTTTTAATCGATTTCAAGAAATTTAAGCTAAGTATCCGAAATCTTGTCTTTGGTCCCCATTACGAAGAGTGATTTTGGCCTTAAGATTTTAGTCTGTCAAGAAATTTTAGTCTGTCAAAGCAAATTGTTTGGATTGAGAAAATTCAATGTACAGATTTTTATTGGCAATGAAATAGTGCAAATATTTGTTTAATTTGTTTTACTAGCTCTCTCTCTCTCTCTCCCCGTTGACTATTCCAGTTCTTGTCCCTCTGTTGGACAGGGATCACTGGGATTAATTTATACTCCCTTCCTTCCGTCTCATCATATATATACTCAAATTCTTGCTCAGTAAGTGGATTTTACTCTATTTGAACTTATAATGTGCTCAATTTTTTTTTTGAAGCTGTCTGTGAACTTATAATGTGCTCAAATTCTTACATATTTTTAGGTTAAAATTAGATCTGAGTTGGATTTTGTTTATTAATTAAGAGGGAATTTATGCTAAAGATGATTACAACCATCTGTTTATTTGATTAATTGAGTTAAAATTAGACATTGGATTTGGTTCAGTTAATAATGACTCGTTTCAGAGTATATGACCCCCTCTTTGAGTGCTTAGCATGAATACTTGATGATCTTGTGGTTACTCACGTTTTTCGTGACCTAATTGAATCCTAGAAGTCGAAAGACGTTCAAGTTTTCAGGATTTGGTTTCTGTGCTCCATTTATCTTTTTTTGATTTTGTTGTAAGCTTGTTTTAATCTGTAAAACTCTTGTTTTCGTTTGGGCTATTGTTGTTTGATGTTATAAAGTTATACTCCCTTGGATCTAATAGAAGATGTGGGTATTCTTTTAACGTCTGTCCCATATCTAACATTTACTTTATGGATTATCTTTTTTTTTTCAACCAATTGTGTATGCCAACATCTGTCCTGCCTAGTTTGAATTTCAAATTTGACCCCTAGTTTGAAATGAAATGTTTTAGGTGCAATTAAGATTATTAGGCAATTTCGAACCATTTGCTTCTTAGACAATTGTTACTTTGTTTTTGGGACATAGATTGTTCTAGAAATGATTTTAGGATATTTGGGTTTCAAACCTAACAGTTGTTCTCTCGTAGCTTTAGACGATGTGATTTAAACCGCACTAGTCAAAGAAAAAAGGTTGATGTGGCTGAGTTACGAGTTATGCGTTAGCCGAAATTTATTTTCCCGTAAAGAACACGTTGGGATGTAAGTAATGTATATCACTGCTTCTAAATGGAGTATGATTTCATTCGTAGGTAAAACTAATGGGAGGAATTAGACAAGGTGTAAACTTAGTATTATTTGCTTCAAGCATACAAACAAATAAGTAAGAAAACGTGGATGAAAGAGTTTAGGAACATCTAGTTCTAGATCTCATTTTGGGGCAATGACGGCATCGCGGACGGTGATTATGTCGCCTACGTTTAATCCAACTCCACTACTATCACGTACAACCACTACCGTGGGGTTAGGCTGGAGTGGAAAATCTCAAGTTTTTGCACAAGCATTAGGTCAAAGATTGAAACTTTGAAAGTAGATTTAGCAATTAATCGAAAAACAAGAAAATCCCCAACTTCAGTTGTAGAAGATACAAAACTGGAGTTGGGGATTTTCTTGTTTTCTGATTAATTATAATAGTAAATCTACTTTCAAAGTTTCAATCTGGCACAAATGCTTGTGCAAAAGACTTGATATTTTCCACTCCACCATTATAAATGTAAACCCTCTCTCTCTACCCTCTCTATTTTGTTAATTTTGTGGTGGTGGTGGCGGTGGTGGTATACGTAGTAGTATTAGTAATAGTAGTGGTAGTAGTGGTGGTAGTAGCGGTAGTAGTGGTAATAGTGGTGGTGGTAGTACGTAGTGGTGGTGGTAGTAGTAGTGATGGTGGTAGTGGATTCTTTAGATGCACCTTAGGGTATTGTGGTTGGTGGTTAACATCTTAAAATATAAATAAGATGAGAACCTTTCTCACCCACAGCTATCAAAATCCGTCCATCTTTGATCAAGAAAGATAGAGCCTCTTCTCTCTAAGGATCTCAAACATCACAGCCATGTTTGTGACATTGCCTGTTTTACTCTTCACCGATGTTATACGGTCACAAGTAAAAACAAGATAACAGTATAACACCAGTGAAGAGAAAACAGAATCTTTCTCAATTTTTTCAATCTTCACATTCCATTTACTCAAGCTCATGAGGAAGATTCTGCAATCAGGATCTTCCTTAAATAAATGGAAGGTGGAGATTGAAAAAATTGGAGGACTTGTTTGCTCTGTCTTATCCTTTGCTCAAACAGTCGAGAACTTGTTTGCTCGTCTTTCTTGGTCTAAGATGAGATAGGGTTTTGATAGTTGTGGATGAGAACGACTCTCATTTTGTTTATAAATGTTAATTTAATTCATCATTGTAAAATTATATATTTTACAACAAAGAATTAAATATTAATATTTAAAATTATTCACAATAGTAATAATTTAGGTCTATCTAATTTTCAAGTCTTTTAAAGTCAAAGGGGGAGGAAGGGGGGTGAATGTCTCAATAATGTAACATATTCAACTGCATACTACCTTAGTGGTTCTAGATCCCATTTTGGGGCAATTGACGACATCGCGGACGGTGATGTATATCGCCTACGTTTGAGCGCCTGATATCAATCCTGGCACCCTAGATGCACCTTAGGGTATTGTGGTTGGTGGTTAACATCTTAAAATATAAATAAGATGAGAGCCTTTCTCAATAATGTAACATATTCAACTGCATACTATCTTAGTGGTTCTAGATCCCATTTTGGGGCGATTGACGGCATTGCGGACGGTGATGTATATCGCCTACGTTTGAGCGCCTGATATCAATCCTGGCACCCTAGATGCACCTTAGGGTATTGTGGTTGGTGGTTAACATCTTAAAATATAAATAAGATGAGAGTCTTTCTCACCCACAGCTATCAAAATCCGTCCATCTTTGATCAAGAAAGATAGATCAAATAAGTTCTCTACTGTTTGAGCAAAGGATTTTCTGTTTAATAAGAGTTTTTCCAGCCCACTCCTCTTCTTCTAAGGATCTCAAACATCACAGCCCATGTTCTTGTCGCTGCCTGTTTTACTCTTCACCGGTGTTATACGGTCACAAGTAAAAACAAGGTAACAAAGATAACACCAAATGAAGAGAAAACAGAATCTTTCTCCAATTTTCATCTTCAACCTCCATTTGCCCACAGACATGAGCTGAGGTCGGCAGCTCAATCTCGCCGCTGCTTCGCACCGTGAGATTGAGGGCAACACCGCGCCTTTCAAGCTCATGAGGAAGATTCTGCAATCAGGATCTTGGGTAAATGGAAGGTGGAGATTGAAAAAATTGGAGGAAAACAGGCACTGTCAAGAACATGGCTGTGATGTTTGAGATCCTTAGAGAGGAGGACAGTGAAACCGGAAAAACCTATATTAAAATGTAGAAAATCCTTTGCTCAAACAATGAGAACTTGTTTGCTCTGTCTTTGTTGGTCTAAGCTGAGATAGGGTTTTGATAGTTGTGGATGATAACGACTCTCATCTTGTTTATAAATGTTAATTTAATTCATCATTGTAAAATTATATATTTTACAACAAAGAATTAAATATTAATATTTAAAATTATTCACAATAGTAATAATTTAGGTCTATGCAAAAGCCGAAATTTCTTTATTTTCGATTATAAAGCAAGTAGACAAAGTGATATTTGCATTTCATATAATCATGCATTTCGGGATGGGATAGGTTTATCAAACATGCACTTAAAGGACAGAGTAGGTGGTTAGGTAGGGACACCATTATCCTTTAGTTTAGTTTGAACTAGAGCTCAAGATTTGTTGATACTAAGAAGCCAACCCCAATTCTAAACCTAATTTTAAATATTAACAATTTACAATTATTCACAATATTAATAGGTAAAAAATCCCAGCAGCCCCAATTTAAGGCAGCATGGAGCATTACAATGGAGAAATTGTTTCCCGAGAGTATCAATTTCAACAAGACTTTCTTGAACTCTCGCGCTTTCACCAAAAAAAACACTGGAAACTTATTGACATGAGGTATAGCATGCCATGCATCTGGTCTCTAAAAGATTGGAAGATTGATTGAGATCTGCTCCGAGCTGCTTCGTGCTTTTGGGATTCGGAGCGACATGTGTTCACCCTATCGTACAACGATCTGAGGCCAACGATGGAGGATTTTCGAGCACCGATCGGTGTGGCCGAGTCCGAGGACTGTGGCATTTCCTCGAGACAGACGATCAGTTACGGAGCAACTATCTGAATTCTTGGGATTATCAGCAGACTGGGTATCGGGCATTGTCGTTGACGATAGATTCATAGACTTGACTCATATAGCCAGATTGAGTCAGACCAGCCCCTGACTGTTTGATCTATCCACTTCCTTAGATATATTCATGTTGCTCATTCTGTCTGCGCACTACTTCTGTGCCTACATCGGAGTGTGTCCAGCTACGCTGTTAGAGATCATCAGCACTGAGAGGTGATCGAGGAGTTGACATCCGCATATTCAATCCGGGACAGGAGCGATGGACATCATTCCACTCTGCTAGTGAGACATACCACGGCATTGATAGATTAGCCTGAGGATCCGAGTACATGGGTTCAGTGCAGCTCTGCATTACTATCATTGTGGCCGTATGAGAGATTGCGTTGATCTCGCCACCGCTGCAGGGGCGACGGCATTACCTTGGGTGACTGGACAGCGCAGGATATTGAGGGATGCCGCCACCGAGAGTTGGCATAGGAGGTTGGCCTTGGCCCGACATGAGACCGCAAACCCGTACTATTGGATTCCGGCATGGGGATTGCAGACTATGAGAGATATTCAGATGGGCCGTTGATTGTCCGACTTCCGGACTACATGTATCATCCTTTGCATTCCATCTCTAGTGAGCAGTACAAGACGGATACCCGCAGCAGACCATTCTGACTTTGAGAGAGCAGCTTGACGACTAATACCATGCCGATGATTATGACCGAGCCTCGTACTACACATTTCTTTGGCAGAGCATTTCTAGAGGGCTTTCTTCCGATACGACCACTACTCCGTCATACTAGAGGTAGCACATTTCGACCACCGAGTATCCGATATGGTACGAGGAGCGCAAGGTCCCGTACAATGATGATAGAGGCTCGACGCCGAGAGTATTTTGGGGCGTACTATTCTTCCAGCTGACATTAAGAGACATAGAGGCCAAGAGCAACCCCGATGAAATCACCGGCGACATTGCAGCAGACATGAGAGACGAGAGCTTCTGAGAGATGCTTTGAGAAATGATCCCGAAGTGATAGCTCGCAGGAGGCCTCGAGGCAGAAAGAGCAAGATCGAGAGCTACCAGACCGATTGATCCACCGTCTCACACGATACCCGAGCCAGACGAGGTCGACCGACTTTTTCAACATACCTAGACCAAAGACCTCCTGGGACCGAGGCGGAGGAAGAGTAGAGATTCGAGTTCGGGAGCGGGAACGAGTTCCTAGACACTTTAAGAAGACCTCGTTAATATATTGTTAAATATGAGTTAGAAGCTTTATATTTATTTTAAGAAGATCCGTGTTGCTTTTAAGTTTGTAATTCAAATTTAGGGAATGATAATACGTTAATTACTTCTAAACTGTTAATATATTATGAAATCCAATAATTATTAACATCCCAATTTTGTTTCATCCGTCGATTAAATTGAGTGTACGTATAATATATGGATTGCAATGCAGAGTGATGTCTCGTTAACGATGATCGTAGTTGGATGTACAAGCGGAAGTTGCCGAATCATTCCAAAAGATCAATCCCGAGTTTTATAGAGGGTCACGGGGTTTATTGAATTTGCTCAATCAAATAAAACCACTACATGGATAAAGATGGTAAGATTAGGTGTCCATGCACCATCCGTTGTAATGTCAAGTATCTAAGCTTGATCGATACTCAAACATCTTTTGCGTAACGGGTTTGAAGTTGGGTACAAACGGTGGACCCGTCATGGTGAGCCGAGGTTGCGCACAAATGTTGCGAATAATCCCCCGGAATATTCATGTACCTCCCGAACCCGAACCTATTATTCAGACAATGAAGAACCACCTTTGAATATGGAAGATATGGTTAGGGATGCATTGGTCCTTCCTTCGATTGGTCGAGAACCAACAAAGAAGAACCAACCCCGCAGCCAAGAAATTTATTGATGCTATGGACTCGCAAAAGAGAAGGTCTATCCAGGTTGCGAGATCAATGTGTTGGAGGCCGTGGCCGAGCTCCTTAACATAAAGGCCGATTGCAATATTAGCCGCCCGCTTATAATCGTATCATGAAAGCAATTAAGCGGATGTTGCACGAAAGAGAATAAGATGGTTACAAACTTTTATGAGACAAAGAAGTTGGTCAAGGGCAGATTGGGCTATGTTATGAAAAGATTGATGCGTGTAAGAATGATCGCATGCTATTCTACAAGGAAGATTCACGTAAGACAGAGTGTTCAATTTGCGGACAAAGTAGATATAAGCCAAATCGGAGGGGGAGTTCAAAACACAAGAAAAAATGACCACATAAGCAAGCCATGCTACATGCCGTTGATTCCAAGATCGCAACGCCTCTACGCGTCTAAATCTACCGCAGAGGCAATGCGTTGGCATAAGGAAAGTTTGCGTGAAGAGGGTGTGTTGATTCATCCCGGTGATGGGGAGGCATGGAAACACTTTGATGAGACTTATCCCGACTTTCAAGGTCTCAAGCAAGAAATATACCTATGCATCCGCTTCCGATGGTTTCAATCCGTTTGGTCCTGGGGCAAAATCTTACTCTTGTTGGCCGGTTATAGCCACCGTCTACAATCTTCCGCCCGGTTGTGTATGAGTGATCCCTACATGTTCTTGTCGTTATTCATCCCCGCCCAAATGTACTCGGGAGGAACATTGACGTCTATCTCCGACCTTTGATGGACGAATTGAAGCACTTTGGGAGGATGGGGTCGAAACGAGGATGCTTTCAAGCGAGAGAATTTCAAAGCATGAAGGCTGCGTTGATGTGGACAGCTAATGACTTCCCGCATATGGGATGTTATCGGGTTGGAGCACCCACGGGAAGTTGGCCTGTCCGTATTGTATGAGTGACACAAAGTCTTTCACGCTCACGCACTCGGAAAACCATGTTGGTTCGATTGCCATAGACAATTTCTTCCTGAGGACCACCCATTCAGACCCGTAAGAATGCGTTTAAAAAGAACAAGATTGACCATGATGAGGCCCCGATTCGTTTAAGTGGTGACACGGTCTATGAGAAGGTATCTACATTGCCCGATCCTCGGTGGGGAAAAAGTTTTCGAAGACCAAAATACAAGGGTTTGGGACTACCCATAACCGGATCAAGAGGAGTATATTTTGGGAGCCGCCATACTGGAAAACAAATCTCATTCGACATAACCTTGACGTGATGCACATTGAGAAGAATGTATTCGATAATGTTTTTAACACGTTGATGGATTTCAAGAGAACAACTAAAGACAACGAAAAGCTCGAAAGGACCTTAAGGAAATCTGTAAGCGGCCGGCCTTAGACTTGGTATACGTCAATGGTAAAACCGCTTAGACCGATGGCTCAATACGTGCTTACAAAGGAAAAGAAGCTCCTCCTCCCGAAATGGCTCAAGGATTTAAGGCTTCCAGATGGTTACGCGTCTAACATTGGTAATCGTGTCAATGTAGAGGAGGGGAAAGTGCAGTGGCTCAAGAGTCACGATTGCCACGTTTTGCCGGATAGGCTACTTCCGATTGCTCTCGGGGTCTCTTGCCCGACAATATCTCGGGGTGGCGCAACAGTTAAGTGAGTTTTTCCGAGCGTTAACATCGACCACACCGCGTGTTGATCACATGAAAAGCTTCGAGGAGAGCATCGTAGTGACTTTGTGCAAACTTGAGAAGATATTTTCTCCTTCATTCTTTGATTCTATGGAGCATTTACCGGTCCACTTGGCATACGAAGCTAGAGTCGGTGGTCCAAGCTTCAATACAGATGGATGTATCCATTTGAGAGGTATCTAGGCCAATTGAAAAGGAAGATGAGCAATAGGGCCATGGTCGAGGCCTCAATTTCAGAGGCTGTTATTATAGATGAGATTGTTGCCTTTGTCGGAACATATTTTCCTCCTGATGTTGATACGAGATTGACTAGGGTTGGCCGCAATTACGATGGTGGTTTTCCGTCTAAGGGAAACATCTCGTATTTTCATCCTCGGTCGGTTCCTCGGCAAACGGGTTGGTACGCGTACGTTAATCGCTAAAGAGTTTGCCACGGTCGAAACGTATGTTCTTCTTAACTGCGACGAGGTTGGGAAATATATCAAGTAAGTCATTGATGTTATGTTTACGCCTCTTCGATTAAATTATGCATGTTTAATTACCTCGCATATGAAATGCCTTGTTTAACCCTATTGCGTAATGTTTGAAGATTTAGCTCAGGATTTATCTCCGTAACTCATCGCAACTAGGACAGAAAGAGAATTTCCAAACCGGCTAAGGAAATATGTAAATATTTCTGTTTCATTCAAATTTATTCTATACACTTCTTTAAACATTCAATCTTAAAATTGTATTAAATTGGTTACAATATTGTCTTATAGATAGCCGAACATCCGGTGATGCCAAAGCCGCGAGGTTAAGACATTTAGCATCAAGTCCGTCCTTGAACGTTCATTTATACAACGGTTATTTTGTGAATGGCTATGTGTTTCATACCAAAGCTTACGGGGGCTCTAAATTGACGTGGAATAGCGGTGTGAAGCTTAAAGGAAACCTTGATTATTATGGCGTCCCGAAAGAAGTAGTCGAGGTGGAGTATTTGGGTAGAAACAAAGTGTTGTCTTGTTCAATTGTGATTGGCGGGATGCTGTGCGAGGTGTTAAGAAGCACGCCATATTTGACATCGTCGATGTAAAGGACTCATCCAGACATAATGGCGACGACGTCTTCATCTTAGCATCTCAAGCACAACAGTATACATGACTCCCTACCCTCGTCCGCGACCCGACGGATGGTGGGTCTGTCCGGATGACCAAGGCTAGGAGCATGATTGACAACCTACCCTCGTCGACAACTACAGAGTCGTCATTAGAAACACCCTATCAAGAGGATGAAATGCCGTGCCACCTAACGTTTCATCGCCTAATCATCCATTAGATGATGTCACTCATATTCCTCAAAATGTTGATGAACCCGAGGAGGATATCTTACCAGCTGAATTTGCCAACTCCTCCGCCTCGTTCGTGTCATCTCGCGCACATTGATATTGATGAATCAGAGGAAGAGGAAGAGGAAGAGGAAGAGGAAGAGGAAGAGGAAGAGGAAGAGGAACCGCAGTTTGATTCATCGTAGTCCGAAGACGAAGATGAAGAACTCGAGTTTTGTAGTAATTCGTAGTCCAAATGATGATGATGGGGACGAAGATTAATAATAGTTTAAAGTTTAAAATTGTATTGTGAATGCTTTAGATTATTAGAACTTTAAAGTTTTATATGTATTGTGAATGCTTTAGATTATTAATACTTTAAAGTTTTATATGTATTGTGAATGCTTTAGATTATTAGAACTTTAAAGTTTTATATGTATTGTGAATGCTTTAGATTATTATTAATATCCGTCGTTTTATATATATTGTGAATGCTTTAGATTATTAGAACTTTAAAGTTTTATATGTATTGTGAATGCTTTATATTATTAATAGTTTAAAGTTTTATATGTATTGTGAATGCTTTAGATTATTAGAACTTTAAAGTTTTAGATGTATTGTGAATATATTGTTTCCTATTGTTAAAGTTGTATATTTTAATATTTTTACCGTAATACGTATATGAGTTCTAGTAGAAAGGGTAAGGGTAAGAAGACTAAGCCCATCTACACATTGATTACTCGGGACGCAACCGTCCCGATCCGGTACCGATGATGTCGACCCTTCACGCAGCAGTACTAGCTCCACCTCTCGGGGCCGGTACTCGACTACCGTCGATTCCGATGGGAGGATATTTGTCCTGATATCGCCACATTATGACCAAAGAAGTAACTCTTCATTAATTTGATATAAGTTGGTTCCTTTTTGTTTTATATATAATTCATTATTTAAGTTAAAATGTTATTGTATAAATATACTTGGCAGTTTGTAGGTGGATACCCCACCACAGGACTAAGATCGGGCACATCGGCGGTCTCGGAAAATGACCGAGTATTGGCCCAACTGGAAAACATTGCCACCGAGCCAGAAGGAGGATGCGTGGGAGGAGTTTAAGGTAATGTGTTAATGGTTTTTATTTAAAACTTAAATGTTAGTTTGTTATTAAAATGTTATAATTAATAATGATTATACTCTTTTAGTTTTGTAATGTTATCATTATATGTTGTAGGGGAAATATTATTGGGCGCCGGAAATAAGCGAGGCGACGGCTAGATATGTTTTCAATGAATGTGCTCACAAGCTATTTAGGGATCATATTGGTAACATATTTATCTATCCTTAATTAGTTTAATTAACAATGATTATACTCTTTTAATTTTATAATGTCATCATTATATGTTTACGAGATATTCATATTTTTATAGGTACCACGAAGAGAAATTATTATACTAATCGGCTCGCGGCGGGACAACAGCCCTCGACACCTACTTGGATGACCGAGGAGGTGTTTCGTCAATTTTGCGAATATTGGGGGTCGGATGCGGCGAAGGCTATATCCGAACAGGCTAAGGCCAATAGAGCAGGCTCCTGTGGTCGGCGACGATGCATACCATGGGGACGATCCCGGTCGCCGAGCATCACGACCGCATGGTATGTATGTTAGTTTAAATGTAGTAGTGTATGGATGCTTTTAAATAGGTTTATGTACGTATGTTAGCTGGGAGCCATGTTGATGCTATGAAATCCATGATTTTAGTGTAAATGTAGTGTATGCATGCTTTTAAATCAGTTTAAATGTTGCATTTATACAATTTCAAAGTAATAATCTCGCTTATTTTATTTATAGGAAAGGGAGTATGGCCGTAATATCGCTTTGTGGATGTTTACGCTAGCACCCATCTTCGGAATCCTACAGCGCCCGATCAACCTCCGCAATGGGTTGACGATCGATCTGCTAATGCCTTTGTAAGTAAACTATCATTAAATGACTTGATTTTGAATATGTAAATTTATTTATGTACCTTACATTGTGTATATGATTATAATTGTTTATTTTATTTTGACAGGATGCATATCAAGCCGCCGCTCTTCCCGAAGGAACGCCTCCCGGCGAGCCCGTCCCCTTCGTGCCTGATGTTTGGCACTCGGTCACCTCTGAGGGACATCCAAAGAGAGGAGCCCGAGTGTTAGGGATAGGGGATTACGGGCGGCAATGCCCGTCGACCAGCCGTCGGCGAAATGTCGACTCGCCCACGTTTCATGATCCGAGGGTCGACACTGGAGGCCGTGTTGGAGGAGGAGAGACGCGAGCGGGCAAAGCTTGCGGAGGCTCATGCGGAGACTCAAAGACAATTGGCGCCGTTGATGGCTCATATCGGCCAGACTCCTGTGGTAATTTCCTACGCCCCGAGTTGATTACGGACTATTTTAGACTTGTTTGTACTATTTTATACTTGTTTGTAAACATTTGAGACATTTGGTACCCGCGGAGCCCCTCCCCCTCTTCCCCCCCTCTCCGCCCTCTCCCCCTCTCCCTCCCCCTCTCTCCCTCTCCCCTCCCGATTTGGTACGGTGATATTTAGTTTTTATTTGGTACGTTGATTTTTGATTTTTAGTTTTTATAGTTTTAGTTTTATAAATTGAAATGTTATATCGTGTACAAAAATTTTGGTTTATTGGTATTTTAAATTATTTTTTTTAATTTATTTTAATCGCCGACGGAAATTTCCGTCGCTGAAATTAATTTATTTAACTTAATTTTAATTACAGCGACGGAAATTTCCGCCGCTATCTCAATTAATTTTAATTTAATTTTTGATTATAGCGGCGAAAATTACCGTCGCTGTAATTAATTTATTTTAATTTAATTTTTATTACAACGACGGAAATTTCCGCCGCTATCTCATTTAATTTTAATTTAATTTTTGATTTCAGCGGCGGAAATTTCCGTCACTGTAATAAAAAATAAATTAAATTAAAATAATTTCAGCAACGATAATTTCCGCCGCTGAAATTAATTAATTTTAATTTAATTTTTATTACAGCGACGGAAATTTCCGCCGCTTAAATTAATTTAATTAAATTAATTTTAATTACAGCGACGGAAATTTCCGCCGCTGAAATGAAATTTTAATTAAATTAAATTGATTTAACGGCGGAAATTTTCGCCGCTGAAACCTTTAAATCACCGGCGGAATTAAATTCCGTCGGTAAAATCAAAAAATATCGGCGAAAATTGACCCGTCGGAGCACTGCGACGGGCTGGTAGCGGCGGACCACCGACGGAAATTTTCCGTCGGTATTTTTTTTTAGCGACGAAATTTTAATTTTAGCGACGAAAATTTCCGCCGCTAAAATACCTTTTTCTGGTAGTGTCTACTTTGTTCATGAACAAGTACAACTTGGCACTCCATGTGTTCAACACATCTCCGACAACGATCAACTTGTCGATGCTCTCACCAAGCCATTGCCTCGTGCTCATTTCACTTTCTTAGTCTCCAAGATTGGAGTTATCCAAGTATCGTATATTTTACGGGAGTCTGATAAGATTATGTAACTATTATTATGTATATCTCTATGTATATATATTAAGTAGTCAAATATTCTAGGCCTAGAATCATGGTTGGATAGGCTAATTTTTGTATTTTAGACTATAAATATAGGTTGTAACAAAAGTTGATTTTTTATCAATAAAAAATTTTCTCTCGTAGTATCTAGTCAAGAATCACTTCGCGTTTAAACTCAGGGCTTTTAACGACACAGTGGTGGAAGTGAACGGAGTTCAACGTGGTTCAACTAAAGATCCAAACTATGCCTAAGGTTGAAATTCCAGCACGTTTCATGGCATAATCATGATTTTTTTCAATTGCCATGGTTTTTATCATGCGTTTTTGACTAATCAACATTTTCCAACATTAATGGTTAACTTCAAATAACCGCACAAAATATTCTAGACCACCAAATAAAGTTTATAAACTTCGCGTCTCATTTGAAATTGCAAAAAAAAAAAAATTGGTACATATTAAGAAGGAATTTACTAATATTAAGGTGTTGTGAGCCTGGGTGTGGGTAATGGGATAGAAGAGAAAAAGTGGGTAATTGTTGTGAGTAAGACAAGTGAATCCCATTATTTAAAAAAAATTTAAAAAAAAATTCATTTTGAGATTTTGCAATTTTAATTAATACACCCAAAAATAATAATTTTTGCAATTTTAAATGGGATGAATTTTAAATGGGATGAGGGAGTATATAGTTTTGAAAATCTATAGGAGTCTAGTTTCTAACAAGCCAAATCCTTGTTCAAATTTTTCTAAAAGAAGTTATGACCAATTTACTAAAGGGTGGTTATCATGAGAATTCACATTTTGTCTTTAGAATTCACATTTTGTCTTTAGATTCACTAGTAAATTGCCCGTGCTATATGCACGGGTTCTAAAAAAATTTAGGTCTCTAAAAGAATTTGCATACTCCCTCCGTCCCGCTGATTACTTCACCCTTTTGGTTTCGGCACGCAAATTAAGAAAGTGGGCGGGAAGAAAAAATGTTGTGAGTGTAATTTGAAAATAGGAGAGAGAATGAGTGGAGGGAATAGTAAATTATAATGGTGTTGTGAGTATTAAAATAATGTAGGAGAGAGAATGAGTGGAGGGAATAGTAAAGATTCCTTTGCCAAAAAAGGAAAGGTGAAGCTTTCAATGGGACGCCCAAAATGGCAAAAAGTGAAGTTATCAGCGGGACGGAGGGAGTATTTTTAAAGGACTTTTACGGAAATTTGAGAACAAATTTTGAAGAAGCGAGTAATTGACTCAAACGTTTTCTATCTTTACAATAACCTGCCGTCGCATCCCATTATCATCTGTTTGTGTTTGGGGTTATCTATTGCATTTAGTTTCTCAAACTGATCCTACAGATGGCGATATTAATGGGAGAGGTGTAGGTTAGGTTTTTAGGGTTTGATTACAATCAATTACTCTCCTTCTCCTGCTTTCAATTGCAGACATCAATCATGTCGATTTAAGAGGCGACCGTTCTCCTGGACGAAACGACGGCGAGTGAAATTACCCGGATCGCGCGTGCCGTGGCGAGGGGTTCTTTCAAATGGACTTCACTTGGGAAAGAGAGTCGCCACGCCGTTTTGTATTATGAGCCCAAACTTTGAAAATGGCTTTGAAAACGTGTCGTTTTGTATTTTGAGCCCAAACTTTGGAAATGGCTTTGAAAACGTGTCGTTTTGTATTTTGAGCTCAAACTTTGAAAATGGCTTTGAAAACGTGTCGTTTTGTATTTTGAGTCCAAACTTTGGAAATGGCTTTGAAAACGTGTCGTTTTGTATTTTGAGCCCAAATTTTGAAAATGGCTTTGAAAACGTGTCGTTTTGTATTTTGAGCCCAAACTTTGGAAATGGCTTTTAGGATCAGAGATTGTTAGGTTCGAAGGTCACGTTACGTTTCGGGAAAAGTATGTTGAGATCACCCGAAATGCCTCGTATGACGAGTCTTTCTACCTTTCTCGAAATTGTGTGCGTGTGTGTGTGTGTTGCATTTTTTAAAAGAGGGGCTTGAATGACAAGCTTAATCTTGGTTTGGATGTCAAACGTTGATTTTATGATTTTCTGAAAAAAGCGAGCGTTTAAATGACAAACGTCGATTTTGGGGTTTTTTAGGAAAAAGGTGCGAGTGACGAGTTTAAATCTTTAGCTTGAGTGTCAAGCGTTGACTTTTAAGAAAAGAGCGTTTGAATGTCAAACGTCGGGTTTTGAGTTTAAAAATGATCGTTTGGATGCCAAACGTCACTTTTGCGCGTTTTGAAAGGGAGCTCGAATGACGAACTCCGGTTTAGAACCGGGCATTACATTGTTAGCGATTTTATGAATAAAACATTAAATGAGATGTGATCAACGAGTCGTTTTGCGACTCGGACTTTGATAAATAAATACTATCACAAGCCAAACGGCTCGGACTTGTAAATGACAGTATTTAAAATGCGGTATCGACGGAATCAAACGATCCGGACATTAAAGATGCGATCAACGAGCCAAACGCCTCGGACTTGTAAAGGTGCATAATTTAAATGACAGTATCGACGGATCAAACGATCTGAATTTTGTAAATGACTATCACGAACCAAACGGTTCGGACTGTAAAGTTGCGAATCAACGGATCAAACGATCTGGACTTGTAAATAACATAAACGTAAAGAACGGGGCCGGAACGCCGTTTTAACCCGAGATTACTTCTCTTACGGGAGAGAAGATGATCTTGGGGTAAAACTTATCGGACCCCGTAGACGGTGTTACGTCTACATTTCAATGATTTTGACCGAAGCGATTATAACGTTTGACGCATAAATCGAGATGGAACGAGTGTTTAGAGAGAGAGAGTGTTACTTGTGGCTAGGGGTTGACTCTTTTGGCTCGATTGACGTATACGGGATACAGTTTGGTATTTGAAAGGGTTTTTTGAGTTTGTTTGGTTCGTGTTTGGTTGAAAAATGAGGTTTTCATGCAAATCGAGACAAAATGGGGCTCGGGAGGGGGTAGAACTGGTCTATGCCGTGGGCTTTTGTGAAAGTGATTAATATTTTTCCCCTTTTTTTTGAATTATTTGACATCCCTTGTATTTATAGGTAATTTTGCTAAACAGTCCGGACGGACTCTTCCTCAATTTGGGAAGGTTTTTTGGTATTTTGGAAAATTGGGGGACTTGTTTGCAATTCTGATTTTTCATGTAAAACAGTCCGGCCGGACAGTCACTCAATCTCAGGGGTATTTTGGTCCTTTCACCTTGGAATCTGATTGATGTTGATTGGAGGGCATTGGCATGCGTGCCACGTGCCCCTGTGACTCACCTAGGCGTCTGAACCTAAGCGAAACTGTTGTGAGGTGTCTGAACCTAAGTGAGACTGTTTCGGGTTTGACGGAAATATTTTTGAAAGTTCCGGGTTCGACGGAAATGCTTTTGAAAGTTCCGGGTTCGATGGAAATGTTTTTGAAAGTTCCGGGTTCGACGGAAATGCTTTTGAAGGTTCCGGGTTCGACGGAAATGCTTTTGAAAGTTCCGGGTTCGACGGAAAGGCTTTCTTGAAAGGTCGTTGTGCGGGCTTACGTTGATTGGCCTCTCGCGTCTTGTCTGCTGGGGATATGGTGTTCGGGTTTATGATGATGGCCGAAGAGAGATTGTTGTGCAGGATTACCTTGATGGCCGCTGAAATGGGATGGTCGGGCTTACAATTGACGGCCGGAGAGGTGAGCGTTCACTTGCTGGAGTGAAAAGATATTTGGGCTTACTAGGGCGGCCGAAGAGGGATTGTTGTGCGGGCTTACCTTGATGGCCGCTGAAATGGGATGGTCGGGCTTACGATTGACGGCCGGAGAGGTGAGCGTTCACTTGCTGGAGTGAAAAGATATTCGGGCTTACTAGGGCAGCCGAAGAGGGATTTAACGTCCGAAGACAGAATGTTAGTGAGAACTAACGGGAAATTTAACGTCTGGAGACGGAACGTTAGTGAGGACTAACATGAAATTTAACGTCTGGAGACGGAACGTTAATGAGGAGTCTAGAGCCGTCAAGTTGGGACGGTCCCGTCGGGACGTCCCGTCCCGCAATAGATTTGGGACGGGATGGGACGAAGTATTTTAGTCCCGTCCCGTCTCATCCCGTTCCCATCGCGGGACAACATGGTGCGGTCCCGCCCGTCCCGTTCCCGTCCCGCATATCTCGGCCCTGTATATATCTCTGGTTTCAGTGTTATCAATATGGATTCCACTAAGCCCTGTATACCTCTATGGTCTTTGATCTTACAAAGGATACAACCTGCTCTCTCGAAAATAGTCACCTACAGCTTACTGATGCGTGGTCTTTGTCAAGGCAAAAAGATAGACATGGCTCAGAATCTGTGGTGCCAAGTTGTTGAAAAGGGTCTCAAGCCTGATGTAATTATGCATAATATAATAATCTATGGTCTTTGTTCTGCAGGCAAAGTGGGAGATGCATTGAAGTTATATCTAAGGATGAGTCAGTGTGATTGTGTTCCAATTCTTGTTACCCTTAACACTTTGATGGAGGGTTTTTACAAATCTAGAGATTGCCTTAATGCATCAGTGATCTGGGCCCGCATTTTGAGAAGTGGGCTTCACTGTGGCCTTGGAGCCTAGTCAACGCTTATCCCTCCTAGTCAACGGGTCCCGCATGGGTCCCGCGGGATCCCGCCTTTTTGTCCCATCCCGTCTTGTCCCGTTCCCGTCGTGGGACAACATAATTTCGTCTCATCCCGTCCCGTATTCCCGAATTGACAGCTCAAGTGAGGACTAACAGGAAATTTAACGTCTGGAGACGAAGATTGTAATTTAACGTCTGAAGACGGTTTGAGATTTAACGTCTGGAGACGGGTTTGTGATTTAACGTCCGAAGACGGTTTGAGATTTAACGTCTGGAGACGGGGCATTAGAAATGTCTAACTGCCATTTATCCTCGGGGGAGAGGGTGTTAGAAAGGTCTAACTGGGGAAATTTTACACGTTTGAGGGCCAAAAGGGGTAAATTCGAAATTATGGGAAGCTAAGGGACCAAAGTGGCAAAGAAACTTTTAGGGTGTAAAAGAGTCCGGCCGGACTGGGATTCAATTTGGACATATTTAAAGCAGCGTTGTGGCTGACGCTGAAATGGTCAAACTCCATCATTTCAGGCAAGAGAGAAGAGAGAAAAGAGAGAAATTTCTCCCCCTTTTTGCGAGTTTTGTTCGAATATTCGCAGGATAATCATTATGGAAGCCGGATTAGGGCCACGGGGTCGGCACAGGAGGACCGACAATGAGAGAGCGAGGTTGAGGAGGACGGTGCGGACCACCGCTCTTCCCATGGATCCAACCGAGTTTTATTCGGCTCGGGACCCTCATAAATCCAAGGAAGGGATCGCGAGGCAGGTAAGCATCTTCTAAATTCCGTTAATTTTCAGAATGTGCATTCTTGAATTTTAGGAATTTGATTAGAATTGAGTTAGGGCTCTTGGTGCCTGGATCCGGGCTTTTGACTTGGCGATGCCCCTTCGTTCGAAATTGACTAGAGCTTAGTTCAATTGACATTACGGGTAGATAACATAAAAATTTTGGTGGCAAAATTCCATGTCTAGAGGTGTTTTCCGAAATTAAAGTAAGTTTAATTCTGGAGGAGTAATTCTTTGAAATGTTTGAAATGTTTGAAAGTTCCGATTTCGACAGAGTTTTCGAAATGTTTTGAAAGTTCCGATTTCGACGGATTTTTCGAAATGTCTTGAAAGTTCCGATTTCGACGGAGTTTTCGAAATGTTTTGAAAGTTCCGGTTTCGACGGAGTTTTCGAAAGGTTTTGAAAGTTCCGAATTCGACGGATTTTTCGAAAGGTTTTGAAAGTTCCGAATTCGACGGAATTTTCGGAAGGTTTTGAAAGTTCCAAATTCGACGGATTTTTCGAAAGGTTTTGAAAGTTCCGATTTCGACGGAGTTTTCGAAATGTCTTGAAAGTTCCGATTTCGACGGAGTTTTCGAAATGTCTTGAAAGTTCCGGTTTCGACGTATTTTTCGAAAGGTTTTGAAAGTTCCGAATTCGACGGAGTTTTCGAAATGTTTTGAAAGTTCTGATTTCGACGAATTTTTCGAAATGTTTTGAAAAGCTTGAACTGTGAATATTCTGACTGGGACAGGAATATTTTTAGGAGGAGATAGCTATATCTGTGTTTCATCATCTTGATATGCGCCTGTGCATTTTGTGGATGTTATCTCTGTAGTAACATACTTTCGCCGTGTTCACCTGCAGGGACGAGGGCCGGTTGATGTACATAACTTGAAGAGCAGGGGAGCCTTTGAGGCAGTCCATGAGCTGTGGGAGATACTCCCAGACGAGGCTCGGGATGGAGAGAGGAGTCCACGGCAGTTCGTGGTTGACTCCGGTCTGGCAGGATTCATTAGCACGATAGCCGAGGTGGCTTCGACGCAGAGGGCGAGGGTTCTGCACGTCGCTCTAAGCGATTAATGGTAGGATACGACCCACACGTTCCATTTCAAGTTGGGGGAGGCGACCGTGACTCCCACTGATTTTGCAGCGATTACTTGGTTGCCATTCTGGGGCAATACTGTTGAGTGGGTGGATGGCTACACCTAGGAGTAGTTGTCGGAGCTGCTTGGTTTTGACATTACCGATGCCAGGGACTTGGGTATTCGGTACAGGCCGATAGAGGCTCATCTGAGGAGGGTCATTGAGGCGTATATGGCGGGGTCCCTGAGGATGACAGCAGAGTGCCTGGCTCGAGGGTTTTTATGGTTTGCTTTGTCAGCTACCCTGTTTTCCACTGCTGACACGTCATGTCATTTTCCTCTGCTCGGCTCACTGACCAACCTGGAGGCCGTGAGAGGGTTTGCTTGGGGAGAGGCCTGTCTGGCCGAGCTCTATCATGCTTTGGATAGGTTCTCTCGGGGAGAGGAGAACACTTTAGGCTGTTTTCAGTTTGCCGTGGATGTAAGTTCCTTTCTTTTTTTTCTTACTTGTCTCACTCGTACTCGTATGTATCTGCTTTGTAGCTGATATAACTTTCCATGCATTTGACAGGTGTGGTTCTTGGAGGTGTTCCACCTACATAGGTGGGAGACCAGGGAGGAGTATGCGCTCTTGTTCCCTGCCATGTTGATTTGGCAGAAAGCGGCGAGGAAGCCGGCAAAGTCGAGGGAGAGCACTCGATTGTCTTATGAGGAGGTGTCTTTGGCCATGGACCGAGACTTTTCTCCGCGGATCCAGCTGACTTGGTGGAGTCGGATTGATGCTTTTGTAGTGCATGCTGCTGGGGATGTTACACGTCGGCGAAAGCTACTGGTGGGGCTTCATTGCAACGCGATGTACTTGGGCGAGAGGGTGACTTGTCAGCATGGTCCGGGGTCCATTCCTTTGGTTCCGATGGACCCGCCTCCTCACATGCATCATCCTATGCTGTTACCGATGGAGGAGTTGCATCGGTACAGGCAGGGTGTGTCCTATGCCGAATTTATCATAGAGGATGTTGATTATGATGCCTTCCGGAGGATGAGACTGAGGAGTCCGCAGGTGTTGCACAGAGAGGGCGAGGGCCCTGCATATCCCCGGGACTACCTGCTCCCTCGCACTCGGCTGGCGTATGAGGGTGCTGATGATTCCCTCAGGGGGCTGATGGTCCCCATTCCGGAGGAGGCGAGGCCTCGGTACAGAGTGGATCCCGATGCTTCGGTGAGTGCTTTGTTTCGCGTTTCTGTACTTGATAGTAGCATTCTGCAAATGTTGCATTTGTGCTGTCTGTTTGTCTTTTGACGGCTTTCCTGATTTGCAGGTGTCTGGCCGTACTCACAACCAGGCCGTGAGACGTCTGGATGGGATAACCAACTATGCCAGGAGGCTCGTGGAGTTCCTGCGGTGTAGTTCCCGAAGGAGCGCGGCTGTGCATGAGCCGATGCCGTCTAGGCCGTTTGCGGCGAGAGACTCATCTGCCTCCACGACTGGTGGGGCAGATTCTACGCAGGGGTTCAGCCAGTTCTCTGGTGAGATGGCGGGGTTCGGAGCTTGTCACTCTTCGTATTCGGGATACGAGCGAGGAGAGTCCTCGGGGACACAGGCGCGGAGGCGGCACTTCTCGTATTCCCGCCTTGAGGAATTTGGGGATTACCTGTCCTCTGTGGATTCGGCTGCGGCGGGGCAGTATTACGAGTGCTCGGATGACGAGCAGGAGTAGTCCTTTTATTTAGACAATTGTGTGTATTGTCCAAACATTTGAGTTGTATTCGAAAGGGCCTTTGAGGCGGATCCTTGTATCTTGAATATTTATTCAGGGATTACCTTCCTTTATTTTTGGCAAATAAGCAAGTAGGTTGATCAAAAAAAAATGATGGGACATGCATAAAATTCGAACTGGTCAAAATTTATATCTACATGCACTGTTATTTAATTAATTGCACTGTTGCATGAGCACGGGGCGGATGTGGTGTCGGCAGTGGATGATTAATCATACGGATGCATGTAATTTAGAAAAGGCTTGAACAGGAGATGGTTTGGAAATTTTCCTGAGTTTTGAGGCAGCTGGCTGCAGAGTTGACCAAGTCAGCTTGAAAAAACAGTTCGGCCGGACTGGGCTTCATTTCCAGATTGTTTTAAATTGCAGTCCAGTTTCTGCAATTTTGAAAACACTACGCTTGCTTTTGATCAATGCTAATTTCTCTCTTGAATTCTTGGAGGTTTCCTTTGTTTTTCATGGCTCCATTTCCGAGGTTATCATCTCAGATGCAAGAGCGATATTTGGATAGTTTCCAGTCGTGGGTACGGCATCACACGAGGCAAAGCAAGGGATTTTTTGAGGGCTGTTACAGGATGAAAGCGGTTTGGGCTTTGAAGGAGCTCATGCCGAATTGGGATCTCTTGAGAGCTGTGGCTCGCTTCTGGGACGTAAGGAGGCACGTGTACAGCTTTTCGTACAACGAGATTACGCCCACATTCGAAGATTTTCGGGCCATACTTGGAGGACCTGAGGCGGAGCAACTGGTTCTTCCTTTGACGGGTGGCCTGACCACCGTTGAGAAGTTAGTGTCCTTGCTTGGCGTCTCAGCTGAAGAAGCATATGGGATGCTAATACCGAACACGGATTACGTTGACATTTCGGGGCTGCCCGATAAATTTGCCGATGTTGAAGGGAGCATTTCCGCGTGGGATGCTTTTACTCTGTGCATAATCGCCACTTTATTCACGTTTACATCCCTGGGTATGTGCCATCACAGTGTACTGGACCTGGTGAGGCAGTGCCGGAATGGAGGAGACATCGTGCCTTTGATCTTGGGCGAGACGTTCCTTGGCATAGGTCAGATGGCGAACGGTAGCCGATACATGTGGGGAGGGGGTCCCGCTATGCTTACTCTGTGGTTGAGGGAGCGATTGCATATGGTGCCTGAGGTGCCAGTGTCATATGATCCCTGGTCCTTTTCTCGACGTCCTTTTGTGATAGGGGGCGATCAGGCTGAACTGGAGCTTTGGATGGCCAGACTCCGCACGCATCATTTGCGATGGTGGGTTCCTCATTGGAAGTTACAAACTTGCCGGACCGCTCAGGAGGGTCTTCTTGTTGTCAGAGTCCCGGGGGTGTCCCAGACTTCTTTCTATATTCCATCATTGGTGCTGCGACAGTTCGGGCTGGAGCAGGTGCCGTTGACGGGTTTGGGTAATGCTGCTACCTTCGAGGTGGGATCTCTTCTGATGGAAGATCCTTCGACGCCATTGCTTCTCACACGGTTGTGGCAATACACGTCCTTTCCTGCCAGGGTTCTCTTTCACCGGAGAGGGGGCACTGTTCTTTCCATGCAGTATTTGAACTGGTATGAGGAGTGTATGGGGGAGACACAGATGACTATTTTGTGGAGATGGAGAGAGTTGTTGGGCCTTGATTACCCTAACGGCTCGACTTTGAGGAGGGGCGAAGCGGCGGCTAACCCTCAGGATTGTACTGGGGATGATATGGCTGATTATGAGGCCAATGCTAGTCGGGCGACCGATCAGAACATGGATATGATGACTTGGAGAGAGGCAACTCGTGACAGTGCTAGGGAAAGGGCTGCGTTGGCAACTGCAGGTTTGACGGAGGCATCGGGAAGGGTTCCAAAGCCAGGTAGAAGGACTACGGGGATATTTCCTGTGAAGGCGAAGAATACCCGTCGTGGAAAAGGGAAGGGGAAGAAAGACGAAGGACCAAGTACAGGGGACTAGGTTGACCTTGCTGTCCGAAATATCCACCCACTGTCATTGCAGACACATTAATTGATTAATGTTTATTGTTGTTTTGCTAGAGCGTAGCGAGTCAAGAGTTGACCGTGCTTGAACTCATCAAAGATTGTTTTAACCGTCATTAATCTGTAGGTTAATTTAAAGAGTTTTTCGAAACACAAGCGATTGGTGCTTATTTGTTTTTTTTTTTGTTTTTGAGACCGAACCAATGATGGATGCCTACGTTCCCCTTTTACAATTGGACTAAGGGGCTCAAGTCACCGTAGTTTGACACTTTAGGTGAAATTTGAGAAAAGACAAAAGAAGTGCAACCCTGTTTTTTACCTGGATCATTTTCGGGAATGTATCCAGTTGGGTATTACTCTTTTAGCACTTTTGATTTTACTGAGGGGTAGTGTATGGAGAAGGAGAGTTGACTCGTGTTCTTCCTCAAACAAAGTATCTGCGGAGCTTGCTTCCGTTCACGGGGTTAACGAAAGGGTTTCCATCCAAATCTGCTAACTTCATGGCTCCTCCAGAGAAGATTCTTTGTACCACAAACGGGCCTATCCAGGTAGGTTCCCACTTTTCGAGGGGATTGGTCTGTGTAGGAGGCTTTTCCTTAAGCACCAAGTCGCCTTCTCTGATGTCTCGGATCTTGACTTTCTTATCAAATGCTCGGGCCATTCTGCTTTGGTAGGCACGAGTATGCTCCATGGATTTCAATCTGCGCTCGTCGAGTAGAGCTAGTTCGTCGTGACGGCTCTGGAGCCATTCGACTTCATTGATTCCGTTTTCCAAGAGGACTCGTAGGGATGGAATTTCCAATTCCACTGGTAACATTACTTCCATTCCGTATGTAAGTGCGAAAGGAGTCTCCCCTGTGGCAGTTCTGACTGATGTTATGTATCCCCAGAGCGCTAGATGTAGCTTCTCGGGCCAATCCCGACCTCTGACGGCCATTTTTCTGATTATCATTGCAAGAGTCTTGTTTGCTGCCTCTACTGCACCATTAGTCTGTGGTCTGTAGGGAGAAGACTTGTGGCGCGTAATTCTGAACTCGGTCAACAGTTGGTCACAATCTCCTTCAAAGTGGGTCCCATTGTCGGATATGATCTCGTTGGGCACCCCGTATCTGCACATGATGTTCTCTTTGATGAACTCGGCCACCTTTTTAGAATTCAGTACTTTGTATGATCTGGCTTCTACCCATTTGGTGAAGTAGTCAACTGCGACTAATATGAACTCGTGACCATTGCCCCCTGGCGGAGTGATTTTGCCGATGACGTCGATTCTCCATGTGGCAAAAGGCCATGGTGTGGTCATGCAATAGAGCTCGTGAGGAGGGATGTGATTGAGGTTGGAGAACCGTTGACATTTGTCGCAGCTTCTGACGAACTGGATGCAGTCTGTTTCCATTGATACCCAATAGTAACCCATACGGAGGATGATCTGTGTCAATGCTCTGGCGTTCTTGTACGGACCGCAGGTTCCGTTGTGAACTTCATTCATTATCTCGCTGGCTTTTTCTTTATTTACACACTGGAGGAGTGGTCCTTGGTGGCGCTTCTTGTACAACATACCTCCCAAAATGACGAAATGGGATGCCAGGCGTTTTAGGGCCATCATGTTTTTGTCTTTGATCCCTTCTTTGTATTTTCCATCTTCATTTGTGAAGGAAGCTTCTCCATTTTGGAGGTACTGGTAGATTTTATTGTACCAGGGTTCGTCGATCGGTTCATGTTCAACTTCGATCTCGCAGCAATAAGCGGGTGTTTCCCGTTTGTCTATTCTGAGGGGTTTCACTGATTTCCCTTCGGGAATTTCGACAAGAGATGCTAGGGTGGCCAGGGCATCTGCGAAGCGGTTTCTGTCTCTTGGCAAGTAGTGGAAAGAGATGTCCTTGAACTGAGCAATGAGTTCCTCCATGTACGTGTGGTACTTCTGGAGGCCAGGATCTATTGTCTTCCATTTGTTGGACACTTATTGATGATCAATATTGAGTCTCTGTATACTTCCAGTTCTGAAATGTTGCATTCAAGAGCGGCCTCCAGGCCGGCTGCGCAAGCTTCATACTCTGCTGCATTGTTGGTTGCTTCAAAATTCAGTTTGATGGCTATGGGAGTGTGCTCATCTTTAGGATCGACCAAGATCATTCCAATACCATTTCCCTTCTTGTTGGCTGCCCCATCGAAGAAGAGTTTCCAGTGGTTTGCGTTGTTGAGTGAGAAGATCCCGTCATCTGGAAACTGCGGATCAGGACCCTTGAGTTCACTTCCCTGAAGCTTTCGGCTTACGAAGTAGATTGCATGCTCAACTCTGGAATCTTTCTGTTCTTGCGCTAGCATAGCCAAAATTGACGTGTCTATCACTGTCAGGTACAGGAGGAGTGGCTTATCTTTGTGTGGCAGGCACAGGATTGGGGGATTCACCAAGTATGTCTTGATTTTCTCGAAGGCTGTCTGGCATTCGGAGTCTCATTTGATGTCAGCATTTTTCTTCATTAGTTTCAACATTGGCTCGCAGAGAGATGTCAACTGGTTGATGAAGCGGCTGATGTACTGAAGTCTTCCCATGAAACTTTTCACTTATGTCAGTGTCTGTGGTGGCTTTATGTCGATGATGGCCTTGATTTTCTTGGGATCGGCTTCGATGCCTCTTTCTGTAACCATGTACCCCAGTACTTTGCCTCGCTTGACGCCGAAGGTGCACTTTGCAGGGTTCAATCTCATGGAGTGCTTTCTGAGTTTGTTGAAGAACTTTCTCAAATCTGTCATGTGCTGCATGTCTGATCCTCTAGAGTGGATGATCATGTCATCGACATACACTTCGATTTCTTTGTGAATCATGTCGTGGAAGAGGGTTGTTGCAGCCCGCAGATAAGTAGCCCCATCGTTCTTCAAACCGAACGGCATGACCGTGTAACAGTATGTCCCCCACTGAGTGGTGAAAGGAGTCTTGGCTTGATCTTCCTCGGACATCTTGATCTGATTATATTCGGCAAACCCATCCACGAAGGATTTTTCCTCGAAATTTGTTGTGGTGTCGACTAGCATGTCTTTGTTGGACAGTGGGAAATCATCTTTAGGGCTGGCCTTGTTGAGATCTCGGAAATCCACACATCATCTGACCTTTCCATTGGCCTTGGTGACTGTCACAATGTTGGAGAGCCAGGTCGGGTATTCAATTACTATGATGAAGCCGACGCGGAGCATCTTCTCAATTTCTTCTTTCACTTGCAAGGACCACTCTGGCTTGATCTTGCGCAATTTCTGCTTGATAGGCTTGGATTCAGGATCCAGAGGAATTCTGTGCTCCACGATTGAGGGATCGAGTCCTGGCATGTCCTGATATGACCGGCGAACACGTCAACATATTCTTTGAGAAGATTTATCAGGGCTTCCTTTTCTGCACCGGCGAAGAAACTACCCACTTGTGTCTCTTTAGGCTATTTCACAGACCCCAGGTTCACTTTAGTCATAACCTCTTCGGCAGCTTGGGCCCGATTGTCGTCTTGGTCTACTACACGCTTGAGAACTTCTTTAATGTATTGTTCATTTAGTGTGTCTACTTCTTTATCAAGTGAGTCATTATTAACGTCTTTTAAGTTATTTGTTAACTTATCAGTTGTTAAAGTGGCAATGAGGGGATAATTCGAAAGGTCAGACTTTTCATTAAATGCGAATGGAAATACATTGTTGGCCACATTATCATAGTCTTCCGGCGTGAGGCCGTCAGACGACTCATAGGACTGGACTTTGACAATGACTGACTCAGAGGGTTTGAGACCGGGGGAGATGTGGGTGCAGGCCCAGCTTGTCTTCCATTTCTATCTGGCTTGCCCTTGGTCCGGTGAAAGTTACCCAGTTTTTCAGTGGTATTGCTCGATGCTTGGTGAGGGTTCGGGGGTCGAGAGGCTTGGCTTCCGTTGTCCCGATCATGGAGATCATGCTGTTTTCGGAGCCCAAGTCAATCAGGTTTGGCACCTCCATGACTTCTTCAAAAAGACTCTGTAGAGCGGGTCCACTGAGAGCATCTTCTATGAATTCTGGTTCCTTCTGCTTTGGAGTTACTGTCTCGAATGTGGCCTCGGCGGTATGAGTACCCCGATCCGAACCCATGATTTGGATCCACTTTAATTAAAATTTGGGCTTATATAAATTGCTAAAAGGCAATATTTAGTCCAAATATCCCAGCAGCCCAGCAGTCCAATGGGCCTGCCAAGCTTTCGGCCCAATATGGCCAAAATGTGTACGCTGTCGTCCGACAAGGGACACTAAGGCGGTTTAACTACCTATGTCGTGCGACATAAGACGCCCCATCAGGATGCCTATAAATACAAGGCATGGCTGATCATTTTAAGGGGAGGCAAGGAAGAGAGCCAAAGTGAGGATTAAATTCTGAGAGCAATATCAGTAAAATAGGGGGAAACTCTTGCCAAATAGAGTCTCTCTCTCTCTCTCTCTCATACACACACACTCACCTCCCTCCTCACACACACACACTTCAAGGTCAAGACTCCAAGAAGCTTCCTTTGTTGGTGATTGAAGGGGTAGACACCATACTATTGGTGATTCTACCTTGTGGACTACAATAGGTAGCCACTAAACCTTTCACCCTCTTTTAATAAAGTCTTTAAATATACCTTGCATGCATACTTGCTCTCATACCATGTAGAAATTGGGATTTTGCATGATAAAGGTGGTGGAGGAGTGAATCTTCAATATTCACTTCTCCCCACCTCAGATCTGGACATTTGGTGGTACACACACCAATAAAGTTTCAATCTTTGCCTAGCTACATTGGGTTAGGAAGTGATGGCTACTTCAAAGTGGCCATAAAACGTGTGATTTATCACATTTGGTCACTAAAGCCATGTGATCTTCCCATAATACCCATATTATAGTATTATATTACTGTCTACAGTCAATAAATATGCTTGGTTTGCTTGGGGAACAAAGGAGGAACCAAACAGACTGAAGGGCACTGAAACAGGCTCCCCATGTCGTGCGACATAGGTCTCCATGGAGATCCTGTGTCATACGACATGGGACTCCCAGAAGGCTGCAATGCCATTCTTGGACTTCAGATCTGCTAGGTTTATCCCCTTTGTGACTCAAAGCCTACCTAAGCATCTTCTGGCTCATAAGCCACTATTTGGGTGCCTAAACTCAGTTTGGGGTGCAACCTATTTGATGGAAGAGGATCACCGTATGACATAGACGACATCAAAGGCTCTATGTCATATGACATTCGTGTCGACAAAGTCTATCGTGACTTTGTCCACTCCCACCAACCCCAAGCTGGGTCCTAGGCCACTAAATAGTGTCCTAAATGAGCAAAATAATGTCTTTTCATTTCCAGAGTAGCTTTACCTCTGTAAGAGACAATCTGACCAAGAGTCCTTATGTCGCCCGACATCCTCATTAAGAGAAGTCCTGTGTCGGATGACAAGGGAACTCCCTGGGCAGACTGTCTCAAGACCTCTGCTTGGTGATAAAGGATATCATATGTAAAAGGGTGTGGCCCCCTATCATGGCTTACAAGTTGTATTCAGTTCCATACCATCAATGAAATCTAAGCTTGCACACTTTACTTCTTGACACACATCGCACACACATTTTGAATGTCCATAATTGTCCAAACGTTGATTGAAAGTCTCAAAAGAGGCGTGTTGGGTGAACTCTCTAGTTCTTCCCAACACGTAACCAGACTCCCGAACCCAAAATCTCTTAAAATAGGTTTTTCAATGTTTTCCTCTAAAAACGGGGTGGCGACTCCCAAAACAAATCGAGAAACCCCCCTTTTTCGCTTCAAAAGCAAAAATAACACAAAAAAGGGAAAAGCATCACATTTTTCTTAAAAAGGATGTTTCAAAAAATGAAAAGAAAGATCTATAGACCGGGTGTTTTTCGGGCGAGCGCTCATTCAGTGGCGACTCCGCTGGGGATTTACATTGAAAAACTTTTTTCAAACAAAAAGAAGTTTTTTCTTAAAGAGAGTCTAACTTTCTTCAAATCAACTTGGACAATTTCTTCATTCTCCTTGTGTGTGCATTTGTGTCATGTTATGTGCTTTGCCTCGATTCCATGCCTATATGCTCTATCATGCTTTGGTATGTGATACTATTGAGAGCCGGGGCTCTTTTCCCTTTTTGCTACTTGCTTGTTCCGTCAAAACAGAATGTGGCGAAAAGATACGGGACTACGACTCTTTGGTAAGGTTGGACATTTGGGGCAGTCCCCTTTTGTCATGCTTTGAATCCATTTTTTTTTATTTTTGCCTTTTTTCTTTGCATATTGCATAAAAAAAAATATCTTTTGGAAAATGGCAAAAAATATGTTTTCTTAGAAAATTGCCTTCACACTACTCGCACGCTACCCGCACATAGAACTAGAACCCGGGGGTGTACGGACGGCATCGCGGAAAGCGACCTATTTCGCTGACGTTTGAGCGCCTAAAGTCCCCCCAGCCTGTGAAATCAGCCAACACTTGTCCGTGACACACTTTACACCGTGACCGGTTGGTTTTTGGCCAATACTTTTCAAAACGTCATTCAAAACTCGGTTTTCAAGATTTTTCACAAAGTCCGAGTCGTATCCCGTCTCCAAAATCTCGGTACGCTTTCCCCTCTTAGTATCGAAATTACGACATAACCCAACGTGAGTAAATGTCAAGACTTTGACATATCTCAACGTAGGCACGTGTCGATCTCACGGTTTGACTCCGCATGGAATCATAACGCGTTTTCGACATGCGCCAAATGCGAGACTATTCTTGACACATACTGACAAAAGGTTATGCCAGAATTTCGCCACAAAGCAGTGAAGGGCCATGCCAGATTTTCAATTCGAAAAGAGGAAAGGTCACGCCCAATTTTGCCAGGATCTTACCTGCAAATTGAGGTCTCGTACATTCAAACGTACTTCTCGACCCTCTCTCCTCCCGAGTTTAGACGTCGACTTGTACTTGGTTTTGAAAACCCCGAGTTTGACCCGTTTTGACTTGTATGCCCATAGGCTCGTTCTCCTTTTCGGTTGGTGAGTCCCACGTGCCCTATAGGACCTCTGCCGGGATTGTCCGTCCCGGAGGTGCAATACAGGTGGAATACAGAGGGTCTATAGACGTAGTGATGGAACCCACTAATCCAGGAATAGAGTAGAATGCAAAAAAGAAGATTTCCCCCTTTTCCAACCATTCCTAGGACAAATAAAAATCATTTTTATAAAAAAAAAAGGAAACCAAAAAAATATTAAAAAAAAAAGAGGAGCATATGCATGAGTCCGTCCTCAGCCCATCCTCTCCCCTACCTAAAAACTGTTCTCTCCCCCTTTCAGCGAGCAAGTATTGGGTCAGAGTTCCAGGTGGTCGGTTAATCAGTCTTTCTCCAGTCAGGGATTCGTTCTCAGCAGTCTCAGAAATGGCAGATTCGCAGGTTTCAGCAAGTTTGGGTCCGAACGCAGATCCACCTCAGAATCAGAATATCAGTCCAGGTGCAGGGCCGGATCAGGGTCAGAATACGGGGCCAAACATAGTCCTGGGTGCCTCTCCTAGCAGTGGTTACGGCGTGGGTCCTCACATGACACCTCCGGGAAGTCCGTTTGTTAACCCTCAACCAGGTTTCAACTTCTCTCAAGAAACTTCCCTCCGTGCTGCCCTCGAAGCCTCTCGAGCCCGTGAAGAGGCCGGTTGGGCTCGCTATGTCGAAGTAATGCGCATGCAAGGTGTCGCAGTAGTCCGTCATCCAGATGGGTCCTACGAAGAAATCAGGGAAGAACCCGATGTTACCATCACTGGAACCGGTTTTGTTCCCCCATCCTCACCTAGGCATGGCTTTCACAACGTGTCTCCACCAATCTCCTACGATGTGCCTGGCCACTTCCCGATGCCAACTCATGGGGGTATATCAAGACCTCCCCCTATTCCAGTATCTACTCATGGCGGGCAATACGGACTGAGAGGCGAACCGAGCTCCCTCCCGAATGTCAGTACTCGGGACCAGTTTGTATTTTACCCCCAGAACCCGGTCCCGGCCGAGTCGAACCTGGTGGTATCAGTCAAGAGCAGCCTGGGTATGCCCAGAATCATTCTAGGGCTCAGGAGCAAAGTCCCTATGGCAACACAGGTCAGCCTGTCAATCCAGCCTTCAATGGTCAGTTTGTTGCTCCTCATAATCAGTCCGATCATCAGCAGAGCGGATACCGTCTATCAGGGAGCCAGATTTGTCAGGATCAGATTCTGCAATACCCACAAGCCCAATTCCAAGGCAACGTCCCTCAGCCTACGGTTTGTTCTCCTCTCACCCAGCACCTGTACGGTTCCACCCCGTATTCAGCACCAAGCGCCAGTATCAGAATCCCTGCCCATGGTCAAGTCAGAAACCAATCAACACAATTTGGGCCCCAGAATCCCGGCGCTCAATTTAATGGATACGACATGTTCGGAAACAGAATCCCCAGCCCAGTTGGCTTAACGGACAGCAATCCTAACATACCCAGCACTCTCGGTCTTCCTCCGGCTGCCTTACCAATCAGACCCGCGCCAGAGTTTCCAGTGCCATCCTCAACAGTAGCTCCAGCCGTAGGGCAAACCCCGTCTTCCGAAGTTTCAAACTTGAAGGAAGAACTAAAATATGTGAAAGAACAATTGCACAGAATGACTTTCGGGTCCAACATGGTCAGCTCCGTAGAACTCAAGGACTCTAAAGCCCTCCCGAAGAACTTCAAAATGCCCCCCATAACCAAGTTTGAAGGCTCTACATGCCCTAAAACTCACATGAACAGCTACATCATGTCAATGGGTGCCAAAGGGGCTACCGAAGAGATGCTAGCCCTCTACTTTCACTTATCCCTCGACGATTCCCCGCTAAGATGGTTTCTCGGCCTTAAACCAGAAGCAAGGGCTACGTGGTCTCAGATTAGCGACGCCTTCCTGGATAAATACAAAGGAAGTGTCGAATGGTACACCACTCGTAGTGACTTGATCGGCACCATCCAGAGACACGACGAGTCCGTGACAGATTTTTATAAAAGGTGGAACAAAAAGCTCAATGAATTGGTTCACCCTATCCCCATCTCCGACGAGAAATCTATCTTCCTTTCATGTGTCAAACCGGCTGTCAGGGAAGCCATTGGCCGGGGATATTATCCGAACCTGTGAGAAATGGTGAGCGCAGGGGCCAAAAGTGAGAATGCTACCTACTCCATCGTTCCAACTCCTGTGTCTGGCAATGCTCCAGCTCCCCGCTATCGAGTTCCAAGCTCTGCCCCTGTTGTTTCAAAAGGCAAGGAGACTGCAGCCTCTAACACCGTCAACTACATCCAAGGGGAAAACAATCAGTCACCCTGTAAGTACCCAAATCTGGCTCATGCCTTCCGGTTAATTTTCCCGACAATTCCGGTAATTTTTCCGGTAATTCCCTGGATTTTCCTAAAGTTCCGGAACAATTCCGGAACTGTTCCAAGCCTTTTAAGGGCTGAAGGAAATGCTTGGTGATTAAGAAACACGTTTTTCTTAATCCCAAAACCCTTCTAGAAGACTGCCACCTTGCATGTTTCTAGAAAAATCCAGATTTGGCTACTTATGTCGTGCGACATAACCAGCCAGGAAGAGTTCTAGAACCATGCCACCTTGCATGTTTCTAGAAGAATCCAGAAGTGGCTACTTATGTCGTGCGACATAACCAGCCAGGAAGAGTTCTAGAACCATGCCACCTTGCATGTTTCTAGAAGGAAAACGGTTATGGCTTATCATGTCGTGCGACATAACAAGCCCATGCAGGCAGCCTATAAATAGAGGCCTTCACCTCTCATTTTAACACACCTCCCCCACCCCTCAGTCCCCCTCTATAGAGAATACGTCCAGGAATCCTTCTCTTTCCTCACATACCCTCCAAATCACCCCAATCCTCCCAAATCAATTCTACACACACTTCCCACGCACACACTTCTCACATACATCAAGAAATCAAGGAGTTCCCAAGGATCCAAGGCCTGAACTCAGTCTCCGGAGGAGGACGCTAGAAGGCTCCTATATCTAACTTGATATAGGAGTTGTGGATCTTCAAGGGTAACGAGTTTCTACCCCTTTTCCACTCTCTATTTTCCTTTGGATATGAAATCTATGTGTTACATGCATTGATAATGTAGTATTCTGATTAAAGTTGCATACTTTAGTGTTATTACCCAGATCCACATTTTATTTCATTACATTTCATATAAAATCTCCGTTTTGACTTGGTTTTGCATGAACACTCCAAGATGAGTGTGGATCCCTCAGATCCACACCCTCTTGAAGTGTTCATTATTGATAAACATGCTCTCGGAGATTTGTTTGTGAAGTAACTTGGCCATTTTGGTGCCTTGTTACCTCTGCAAATCTCGGTTGTAAAGCCTCGCAAAATGGCTAGTTATGTCACGCGACATGGCGGCCTATGTCACGCGACATAAGTAGCCGGTTGCGAAGCTTCACAATTTCAAGTCATGTCTGATGTTAATCCCCATAATGCTATAATCGATGTCTATATGCAATTTAGATAACATCTATGTACATAATGTGTCATCTTTTTATTAAAATACCATTTTCATACATAAAGATGCATCCTTTGCACTTAAATCTCATTTTCATGCATAAAAATCATCCTTTTTGCATTTAAAATCCCTTTTCACATTAAAGATGCACTCTTTGCACCCAAAGACTCATTTTCATACTCAAAATGCATACTTTGCATTAAAAATCATTCTTTGCCCATTTTCATGCATCATTTGTGCATTAAATGCTATTTTCCAACATAAAAATGCATTCTTTGCATAAAAATCTTTTCTTTGCACAAAAAGCATCCCTTGCAACCAAAAGACATGCTTTACACTCTAAAATGCCATCTTTTCACTAAAGTATCATTTTTACATGCATTTCCCCATTCCCCCATTAACAACCTAGGAATGGACCGGTGTAAAGTTCTTATCTTTACATTGTTCCTTCCATTAAAGGTTTCATGATTTCTTTAGAAAGGGACAACCTTGAACCCTATATCTCCAATTATCGCTTAAGAAAAAGTATGAAGCATCTATACGAGCTCAACCGTCTTAAAGCGTAGGATTGATGGGCTAAGGACCTTCCTTTTCTAAAGAACCTCATCTTTGACCAAAATAGAGTCATTCTCTCGATCACGCAAGTCCCGAGGGTCCCGAGGTTTAAAAGCGATGATCACAAGTCCAAGATGAGGACGGGATCATAATCCCATATATATAAAATCCAAGAAATCCCGAGCGACAACCAATAAATGGTTTGTACGTCCGGAAGACGACTTGGGACATTCCCTCCTTATTTTCAAACACATGCACACAAGAAAGCACGCAAGCAAGCACGATTAATGAAATCATGGGAGACTTGCTCCGGCAAGGCACCTTGGGTGAACGCCAAACGTTCTTCCCAAGGGATAACTTAACCTCCGAACCCATAAAACCTTTTTTTCAAAGTTTTGAGGTAATCAAAATGGCGTGGCGACTCCGTTTTTCAAATAACTCGGATGTCTTCAAACTCGCGTGAATCCAAACACAAAAATTTGGGCACACATTCACAGTTTGGCGACTCCGCTGGGGAATATCCCAAAGGAGAAAAGCTTTTATTTTCAAAACAAAAATCGATACTCGGTATATAGGTGGAAACCACTTACCCTTCCTGTACACTCCCTGATGTGGGAGTTGGGATAACCGGTGGTTTAACAATCCACGTACCAGTATCCCTTTTCGAAAAACAATTTTGAAAAAAATAGAAGAAAGCTTTTCCCTTTGAGCGGGTTAGACTCCCATCGCCGATTTCATTAATCGTGCTTGCTTTCTTTACCATGCATTGCATCATTTGCATCTTGGAATCTGTGCATACTTTGAAACAGGAAACAACCCGAAAAATAGCAAAAGGAGTGGAACCTGGAAAATTGATCCATGCACGTCCGTACGGCTCAATCCTCCTTGGATTCGACCGGGCGACCTCGGTGACAATTCCACCAGGAAAAATCATGGTTAATCTGGCGATCCTAGCGGCTTGGGGCTACTCGGCTCCATGGCGGCCAGGGCTCCCGAGAAAATTTACGTGCTTATGTGTTGCATTCTTCCCCGTCCCGAAAATCATTCCTTTAAAACACATTTATGAAAATCTCTCGTTTTAACTCAAAAGGAACATTTTTAGGAGACCGCACACTACGCGCACCTCGATATATCCGTACACTTTTGCACGCACGTCCTTCAAACCCGAGGGTGGTTCCAATGCCGATCACGGACGGCCTTACGATGCTCCCGGGCGCGCACGGAATCATCCCAACCTCCCATGGCGGCCGGTGTCGACCAATGCACGATCCGTGTCACACGTTTCAAAAAACCGTGACTTTTGGTTGGTTTTTGGTCTAGTCCGTGTCATATAGCCCGAGCTTGCCAGATACCCTCGTAAAGGTCAAACCTTAGTTCATAACGGAAGAAGAACTCGCCAAAATTCTGACAAGGAAAAATTGGCGAGATCTCGACTCAGACATTGACTATTGACCTTGACCCGCACGGAATGCGTAAGAGTCAAGACCGAGTCTTTGCCAACAAATCAAAAGATCTTTCGCTCAAGCGAAGCTCTGCCAAAATTCCGACAAGGAAAAATTGGCAAGATCTTGACCCGGCATTGACTTCGATTCTGACTCACGCCCGGCGTATGCAACGAAGTTCAATGTGACACCGTGTCATCCGGCTCCGCCCGACCCATGCCTATTATTTTCTCGGACATTACCGAAAGTCAAAACGTCATTTCGCTCAAGCGAAACTCGCCAAAACTTCTGTTAAGGCAGAGACGAGACTTTCTCGGTATTGCCTTGACCATAATCCGCATCGCTCGTGCGTTGAAAGGTCCTATGACCCGCTAGACCCGTTAGGAGCGTTCTTTACTCTCGGTCGGTGGGATCCGCGTGCCCTATAGGACCCTCGCCCAGAGTGTCCACCTGGGAGGTCGAAATACAGGTGGAATACGAGGGGCTTATAGACGTAGTGACGGAACCCACTGATCCAGGATCTAGAGTAGTTGCGAAAAAGAAGGGCAAACCCCCTTTTCCAACCAAATAGAAATAAATAAAAGACATTGTTTTAAGTAAACTTGAACAATTAATGTAATCATAATTGCATGGTCCTGTCTCTGAAATCCCTAATCGAGACCTCCTCGGTCCGATTTCCTATCCCGACCTTTCATGGTCAAACCCCTAATCGAGACCTCCTCGGTCCGATTTCCTATCCCGACCTTTCATGGTCAAATCCCTAATCGAGACCTCCTCGGTCCGATTTCCTATTTTCCTATCCCGACCTTTCATGGTCAAATCCCTAATCGAGACCTTTTCGGTCCGATCTCCGATTTTCGATCTTGGCCTTTCAAGGTCCAATCTTTTCCAATCAATTAGGATTAGGAGAAAATGAGTTAAGCGATAAGTGCATGTTACTTAAGCTTTCAGCCTAAACACTTGCCCCCGAGTCTAAACCTCACCCATCTCCGAGTCTAAACCTTGCTTGCCCCCGAGTCTAAACCTCACCCATCTCCGAGTCTAAACCTTGCTTACCCCGAGTCTAAACCTTATCCACCTTCGAGTCTAAACCTCACCCATCTCTAAACCTTGCTTACCCCGAGTCTAAATCTTGCCTACCCCTAGTCTAAACTTTACCTATCCCTTTCCCGCAGCGAAAAAGAAGTGAGCGAGAGTACCGGGTCAGCAACTTGTTAGCGCAAAATTCTCAGACAGTTCGCCAGAATCCTCAGTTTTGTCAGTTCAGAGAGTCAGAATGGCCGATTTGACAGAAAACAGCAGTGGTTTGGGTAATCAGATGACTAGGGAAGAAGAGCTAGCCTTAGCCCTGGAAAAGAGTCATAAGGTCCATGAGGAACAGCAAGCCATGATCATTGATGCGCTCCGTAGCCATAGGGTTCAGATAGTGGTCAAAGCCAATGGTTCCCTGGTAGAAGATGAAACTCCAGATGCAGCAATTTCAGCTCCTCTATCCTATAACCAATGCCCTCCTCCATCCACATATGATCCCTTGCCAAGGACTACCCCTTTGCAGTCCTTTCCAATGTCCCAAGCCATCAGGGTCCCGATGACCTCACCTCCTCGAGATAAGACCCGGCTTTGTTCACCACCAACGAGAGAGCAAATGCTACGGCTCCCCCGATTTCTCGGCCCAGTCGGGTTCAGTCATCATCTTGGAATGGGTCGGTTTACCGCTTCACGGCCCAGTCGAGGTTTAGGTCATCATCTTGGAATGGGTCGGTTTGCGGCTTCCCAAGCCCGACAGTTTGACATGACCCCGCAAACCAATTTGGATCGGTTCGCTCCTCAGGCTCCAAGCTCTACCCCTCTCCTCCGGTTAGGAAGTCGGACAAGGTCAAATGCTCCTCATCCAATTTCGCACTCACTGCATTACGCAAGTTGCTTCGCTCACCAAGTACGGTATACATATTGTTCTTCCGAGTCACGTCCCTCGGTGTGGTCAAGACACGTTCGGTCCTACTTTTATGGTGCCTCGAACCTCATGTCTTCGCAGTCATTTGGATCGGCGCTCGGTACTCCTCGGTATTCAACTATTACGAGCCATATATCCCCGTCTTCGACATTTGTCGGACCCTATGAGGCCCCTTATGAGTCTCACCACTCCCCGATCCTTTGGTTCGTATTCCTATGCTTCAAGTTTGACTTACAAGGAAGGTTACGGTCACGGTCACGCTTTGAATGCTCGGTGTCATCTCTCCCACCAGGGGTACTTCCCTCTTGTGGTTTCATTTGCGATGCCAATCTTGTGGCGGGGTCGTGTGGTCCTAATGCTCCTATTGACTCGTTCGAAGGAATATTGGTAGAGCCAATTAAGAAAATACGGGAAAAGCCTAGCGGCGAAAGTATCGACAATCGCTCGACTCAAGCCATCTCACCCTACCAATCTCGTGCATCTCGACACAAAGGAGTCGAATCTTGACGCTTACATTGATGATTACATAAAAAGGGTTCGTGCACGGGAAGCACTTCGGTTTGAAAATGTCTCGCCGCTATAGACCTTACCCTTCCAACACGGCCGCAACATCTCGGTAAAGGAAAGAAGGCATTGTGTACAATGGACGACATCAAGAAGGTACCAATAAATAGTGGTCCTCCGAGACAACGAGAACATTTTTGATGATTTTGGGATACCCGTGGGCTTAATCTTCAAGGCTTTAGTAAAGCTAGGCCTCTGGAGCCCCTTAGAGACTACCATCCAAAGAGCTCAAATACACTCCTCGACATGAATGAGCATTGCACCTTCCATAGTCATTATGGCCACACAACCGACAACCGTATAGCCTTGAAGAGAGCGGTCCAAGGGTTAATCGAAGCGAGGCAAGCTCGAGCGGCCCAATGGACCAAAACCGACGGACTACATTCGAATGGTGACCAAGTCAATGACCAAAGTTCGGATCAAAGAGCATCAAGAATTTACTTCCAATGCTTTGAAGGGTAGAAATGTAGTCCAACCCGCGAAGAGTAGCTAGACTAGGGTCTACCTATCCTTAAGTATAAAAAAAAAAAAAAAAAAAAAAAAAAAAAATGTAGTGCAAAAAGAGTAATACCCGGCTAGGCCGAATATCCCAAAAAAGGGCAAGCCTAGGCAAAAACAGGTTGCACATATATAAAAAAGAAAAGGAAAAATCTTAGTGCAAAAGAGTAATACCTAGCTAGACCGAAAATCCCAAAAGGCAAGCTAGGCAAAAACAGGGTTGCACATAAAAAAATGAGGCCAAGGACCCGGCAATATCAAAAGCTTGACGGACGGTGCAAGACCAAAGCTCAGAAAATGAAAGTTGTCGATAACAACGGGACGGTCGAAGCAAAGCCATAGCCTGTAGGCACGTGCAAATCTTTTCTTCCCCAATGAAAGAGGAAGCAATCAGAAGCAGCCGTCCAAGAATGACTTGGTCAAGGAATCATCCCGAGGCCCAAGCCTCACCATCCAATCTTCTCATCCTAAGCCTTTTCACTAAAGGAATCACAAATCCCAAAGCCTGAAGCAGTCCGGCCAAGGCCGAACTACGGCGACCTGAGCTCCTCACAATGAGGGGAACGTAGGCAACCAGCAATGGTCCGGTCATAAGCATATCCAAATTACCGAAAACCTGGTCTCATCAAATGACCTCTCCCATGGACACAGTCAAATCCCAGAAAACCCGGTCTCATCAATGACCTCCTTATACACAAACCTTTCTTTCACACCCAGCCAACCTTGATCCGCGACATTGGTTGACTTTCTCCTCATGATTAATAAGAATGTTTGTTCATATCGAGATTAGTGGTTGAATAACCCGAACATTAATAAAGGGTTTTAAGCAATCTTGTGATCATTGTAAATAAAACAAGTTTTCAGATGTCTTGACAAGTCTTCCTTTTCTACATCTTAGGAAAGATAGCGCTAAACACTAATTTTCTATCGCCAGGGCTTCCATACACTTTTACCAACCTTTCTACGCTTATGCTCTCTCAAAAGAGTCAAACCTAAAGCGAGTTTTTGTGCCTACGTCAAATAAGGCCGTCAAAATAACACAAAATCGGGATTATTCCCACCTTTTGAAAAATATGCCCCTGCATGTACATATCTTCCTAAAATTCTTCTCTTTGTCTGCGTCTCCTTAAGGTTGACTGGTTGACTAAAAAAAAATAGAAATAAAAAAAAGAAAAAGGATAGGTTTTCCCTCTTCTGCTACAATTCGCATTAGACCGCCTCGAAACTCTTCCAGCCTACCTGGGGCTTTGCCAAGTCATTCCTTTAAACTGGGGCTTCTTTAGCCATGTTTAGGGTTCATATCGGGTTCTTCACTAGGTCCCTAGATGGATTCAGTCTTGGTCAGATCAACTTCAGAATCACGTTCGCAATACCAATCAGATTGGGATTTTTGTTAGGTCACCAGACTGGGGCTTCACCAAGTCACTTTGCTTGCTCAGCTCATTCAACCGGTTCTTTGCCAAGTGAAAGGATCTTTCCTTGCTTTAGTAAGACATGGGGCTTTGCAGAAAGCTTTTCCTCAGACCGGGGCTCCGATAAGTCACATCCATCCCTAGAAGAGAGGTTTGGTCACTTCAACATCTGCTTTGGTTATAAAAGCACTCGGCATCGGCTTCAAGCGCCGTAGTTTAAGAAAAGGACCTTAATCAAGACCCGAGGTTTAAACCTGGCCTCAAATTTCAAGAAGGAATTCTAGTCCACGTTGACAACATCTCAGCAACAACGGCAGTTCTGTCCGCACCCGAGGGATACGACCCCACCTGCTTGAAACCCGTCTTAAACAATTTTCAAACACATTCCATATGTACATCCAGACCCAGTCCCTACCATGTTTCCAAGAAAAGAAAAAAATCACCCCTAGGCTCAAGTAACGTGCCAATTGCTAGTGATAACATTTTCTCCCAAAAGCGCCTTCGTTACTTTCGTTATAACAAGATAGCGCCAGGCGACAGTTTCCTAATTGTCAAGTTTTCCAAACTTTAGCTACCCATATCTCTGATTCGAAAGAGATTGAGAAGTATGCTCAAGTTTTTCCCAACTTTAGCTACCCATATCTCTGATTCGAAAGAGATTGAGAAGTATGCTCAAGTTTTTCCAAGCTTTAGCTCCCTCTATCTCCGTCATAAAAGAGATAGCGCCGTAAGCTTTAGCTTCGTTAAAAGGAAATAATTTTTAGGTGACAGCCTCCGGTAATTGTCAAATTAGGTGACGGCCTCCGCAATTGTCAAATTAGGTGACGGCCTCCAAGAATTGTCAAAATTAGGGCGACAAATTTCCAAGTAATTGTCAATTAGGTGACGGCCTCCGGTAATTGTCAAATTAGGTGACCGGCCTCCGCAATTGTCAAATTAGGTGACGGCCTCCGGTAATTGTCAATTAGGTGACGGCCTCCGCAATTGTCAAATTAGGCGACAAATGCCTCCAAGAATTGTCAAATTAGGTGACATCCTCCGGTAATTGTCAATATTAGGTGACCCTCCAAGAATTGTCAAATTAGGTGACGGCCTCCGAATTGTCAAATTAGGTGACCTTCCAGTAATTGTCAATTAGGTGACGGCCTCCAAGAATTGTCAAATCAGTGACATCCTCCGGTAATTGTCAATCGTGTGACATCCTCCAAGAATTGTCAATCGTGTGACATCCTCCATTAATTGTCAAAATTTCAAGGATCCTCGACATCGTTCTTAAACTATCTAGTGATGCTTGAACTACGACTCCGGCTTGATTCCCAGGGATACGTAGGTAGCCTCCGTAGGTTCGCCCAATTTGTCACATATGACACCCCCTTTCCCAGTGAATTCCGAACTACGATTATGGCTTGATTCCTCCGGGATACGTAGGTAGCCTTTCATGAAAGGTCCGGCCACTCGACCAACTTGGTCACCCAATCCGTCTCGGCATTCGCCGCATTGGATCCTTTTCTATCGACAACCCCACTCGCCCCGCAAGTGACGTTGCCGAGGGCTTCGTAAGTACCCAAATCGGCTCATGCCTTAGGTTAATTTTCCCGGCAATTCGGTAATTTTTCCGGTAATTCCTGGATTTTCCTAAAGTTAGGAACAATTCCGGAACTGTTCCAAGCCTTTTAAGGGCTGAAGGAAATGCTTGGTGATTAAGAAACACGTTTTTCTTAATCCCAAAACCCTTCTAGAAGACCGCCACCTTGCATGTTTCTAGAAAATTCAGATTTGGCTACTTATGTCGTGCGACATAACCACCCAGAAGAGTTCTAGAACCATGCCACCTTGCATGTTTCTAGAAGAATCTGAAGTGGCTACTTATGTCGTGCGACATAACCGGCCAGAAGAGTTCTAGAACCATGCCACCTTGCATGTTTCTAGAAGGAAAACGGTTATGGCTTATCATGTCATGCGACATAACAAGCCCATGCAGGCAGCCTATAAATAGAGGCCTTCACCTCTCATTTTAACACACCTCCCCCACCCCTCAGTCCCCCTCTATAGAGAATACGTCCAGGAATCCTTCTCTTTCCTCACATACCCTCCAAATCACCCCAATCCTCCCAAATCAATTCTACACACACTTCCCACGCACACACTTCTCACATACATCAAGAAATCAAGGAGTTCCCAAGGATCCAAGGCTCGAACTCGCCTCCTGAGGAGGACGCTAGAAGGCTCCTATATCTAACTTGATATAGGAGTTGTGGATCTTCAAGGGTAACGAGTTTCTACCCCTTTTCCACTCTCTATTTTCCTTTGGATATGAAATCTATGTGTTACATGCATTGATAATGTAGTATTCTGATTAAAGTTGCATACTTTAGTGTTATTACCTGATCCACATTTTATTTCATTACATTTCATATAAAATCTCCGTTTTGATTCTTGGTTTTGCATGAACACTCAAGATGAGTGTGGATCCCTCATATCCACACCCTCTTGAAGTGTTCATTATTGATAAACATGCTCTCTCGAGATTTGTTTGTGAAGTAACTTGGCCATTTGGTGCCTTGTTACCTCTCGCAAATCTCAGTTGTAAAGCCTCTGCAAAATGGCTAGTTATGTCACGCGACATAGGCAGCCTATGTCACGCGACATAAGTAGCCAGTTTGCAGAAGCTTCACAATTTCAAGCTGTAATCTGATGTTAATCCCCATAATGCTATAATCTGATGTCTATCTGCAATTTAGATAACATCTATGTACATAATGTGTCATCTTTTTATTAAAATACCATTTTCATACATAAAGATGCATCCTTTGCACTTAAATCTCATTTTCATGCATAAAAATCATCCTTTTTGCATTTAAAATCCCTTTTCACATTAAAGATGCACTCTTTGCACCCAAAGACTCATTTTCATACTCAAAATGCATACTTTGCATTAAAAAATCATTCTTTGCCCATTTTCATGCATCATTTGTGCATTAAATGCTATTTTCCAACATAAAAATGCATTCTTTGCATAAAAATCTTTTCTTTGCACAAAAAGCATCCCTTGCAACCAAAAGACATGCTTTACACTCTAAAATGCCATCTTTTCACTAAAGTATCATTTTTACATGCATTTCCCCATTCCCCCATTAACAACCTAGGAATGGACCGGTGTAAAGTTCTTATCTTTACATTGTTCCTTCCATTAAAGGTTTCATGATTTCTTTAGAAAGGGACAACCTTGAACCCTATATCTCCAATTATCGCTTAAGAAAGAGTATGAAGCATCTATACGAGCTCAACCGTCTTAAAGCGTAGGATTGATGGGCTAAGGACCTTCCTTTTCTAAAGAACCTCATCTTTGACCAAAAGAGAGTCATTCTCTCGATCACGCAAGTCCCGAGGGTCCCGAGGTTTAAAAGCGATGATCACAAGTCCAAGATGAGGACGGGATCATAATCCCATATATATAAAATCCAAGAAATCCCGAGCGACAACCAATAAATGGTTTGTACGTCCGGAAGACGACTTGGGACATTCCCTCCTTATTTTCAAACACATGCACACAAGAAAGCACGCAAGCAAGCACGATTAATGAAATCATGGGAGACTTGCTCCGGCAAGGCACCTTGGGTGAACGCCAAACGTTCTTCCCAAGGGGTAACTTAACCTCCGAACCCATAAAACCTTTTTTTCAAAGTTTTGAGGTAATCAAAATGGCGTGGCGACTCCGTTTTTCAAATAACTCGGATGTCTTCAAACTCGCGTGAATCCAAACACAAAAATTTGGGCACACATTCACACACCCGGCCGCGGTGGAGGACGACCTCAAAGGTCAAAGTATGATGATTTGGGGATGCCACTCGAGGAGGTATTTGATGGTTTGGTGAAAACAGGGATGGTCAAACCTTTGGAAAACTACCCTACTCCCAACACCCCGGGATTGGATCGTAACTTGAAGTGTCGTTACCACCAGAATTCAGGACATACTACCAACAGTTGTTTCACACTGAGGAGAATCGTTCAAAGCCTGATCGACCAGCGCAAGATTGAGAAGCCGAATATCGTCACCAATCCTTTGCCCAACAACAACGGGGTCAACGCGATCGAATTCGTCAATGTCATAGAATTCGGTGGGGCTGACCTCAGCAAAGGTGTCAACGAATCTGAGGCTATGATGCCCACAAACCATGTCACAATCAATGCTGATGACCAAGTGTTAGCTCCCTCGGCTCAGCCCATACCCCACATCTGGTATGATGTGTGTGATTGTGAAGATTGCGTGGAAAGTGCCTATCAAGACTGGATCAGTGAGGACACTCCCCCAAGAAGGAAAAGAAAGTCCGCGCAACAGAAGCTGAAAGACAGATACGAGGCCGGAGACAAGACGGTGGGAACTTTGGGGGAACCTTCAGGCAAATTCGACTATTACGTCAGCTACGCTAAACAACCTGCCAAGGAGCCAATCAACAAGGACCAGGTTGACCCTCCCACTAGCCACACAAATGAGGTTACAACACCAAAGATCGAGGAAATCAGCAAGACAGACCTGATCCTTCAATCAACCAGTCCGGATTGGCTAACCAAGGAATTGGGCCGGGTTGCCCTAGTCCCCTGCACCATCTCCCCGAATTATCGGCTCACCAATGATTTCCGGCAAGTTTCTGACCAGTATGAAACCCCAGACCCTCTGAATGATGTTGACAAGACCACAACTCCCCGAGGCAACGACATGAAAAAGTAAAAGGCCGACCCGTGTCAAAAGCTTTGAGTCAAATAAGTAGTGTAGGGTCCTGAGTCAGTCAGAGTCTTTTGTTATCAAAATCGAGTTTCTAGATATGTCTAGTACTCTCACGACTAATGATCATAGTCGTATCTCTGTCTTCCCTTTTACATTGAATGAAATGGTTGACCTTTTTGCGTATCCCTTAATTGCCACTTTAACAAATGATAAGTTAACTAAGACAAATCTTAATGACTTAAAAGTGGTTAACAATGATTCATTTAAAGAAGACACAGACTTTTTAGATGAAAACTTTTTAAACGATAATATAAAGCAGTTTTTTTTTATCGAGACGACAATCGGGCCCAAGCTGCCGATGAAGTATTAACCACGGTGAATTTGGGAACTGCGAAAGAACCCAAAGAGACACAGATTGGCGGCTGCTTCACCGGGGAAGAACGGGAAGCCCGCATCAATCTGCATACCCCCATCGCTATCAAGTTGGACTTCCCGGCTACTAACAACGCCGCAGAATACGAAGCTTGTATAGCTGGCCTCGAGGCAGCCTTAGAGCGAAATGTCGAAAAATTGGAGGTTTACGGAGACTCTCAGCTGATCATCAATCAGGTATCCAATAAGTGGAGAACTGTGGATCCGTACCTACAGATGTACTATGCCTACATGGAGGACCTGATCAATCAATTCAAGGAAGTTACGTTCCACTATCTACCCCGGGACAAGAACAGGTTCGCAGATGCCTTGGCCACTTTGGCCTCTCTGGTAGAAATTCCAGAAGGAAAATCAGTAAAACCATTCAGGGTCGGGAGGTGCGAGAACCCCGCCTACTGTTGCCAGATTGAGCTAGAAAAGGTCGATGACCTATGGTACAGTCAGATCTTTCAGTACCTTAAGCATGGCGAAGCTTCATTCCCTACAGAAGAGGATGGTAGGCTAAAAGAAGGTCTCCGCGCAAAAAGCTTGCAAGCTTTGAAAAGGTTGTCTGCACAGTACGTTATTCTGGGGGATGACCTGTGGAAGAAAAGGCATCGAGGGCCACTTTTGCTCTGCATCAGCAAGTCTAAGGCCAGAAAAGTCATGGAAGAAGTCCATGGTGGCGCATGTGGACCACATATGAACGCCCGAGCCTTGATGTTCAGCATACTCAGGATGGGCTATTATTGGATCTCCATGGAAACTGACTGCATTCAGTTTGTGCGGACCTGCGATAAATGTCAGCGGTTCTCCAATCTCAACCATATGCCTCCTCATGATCTCTACTGCATGAGCACTCCTTGGCCATTCGCAACTTGGGGGATCGACGTCATTGGGAAGGTAACTCCGGCCGGTAGCAACGGACACGAATTCGTGTTGGTCGCCGTAGATTACTTCACCAAGTGGGTTGAAGCAGCGTCCTACAAGGTCCTGAACTCCAAAAAGGTAGCCCGCTTCATAAAAGAAAACATTCTATGCCGGTACGGAGTTCCGAACGAGATTATCTCAGACAATGGGTCACACTTCGAGGGACATACCGACGAACTGCTCGCAGAATTCAGAATCAAGCGACACAAGTCCTCCCCTTATCGCCCTCAAACCAATGGTGCTGTCGAGGCCGCGAACAAGAATCTAGAAAGGATCATCCGGAAAATGGCTGAAAGGAGCCGGGATTGGCCTGAGAAGCTTCACTTGGCACTCTGGGGCTACCGTACGTCAGTAAGAACTGCCACCGGTGAAACCCCATTCGCTTTGACATATGGGATGGATGCCGTTCTACCCATTGAGCTAGAGATACCCTCTCTACGGGTCCTGCTTGAAAATGAAGTCAACGAGATAGACTGGCTTCAGAGTCGACACGACGAGCTAGCTCTTTTAGACGAGCGAAGGCTTAAGGCAATGGAGCACATCCGGGCTTATCAGAAGCGCATGGCTAGGGCCTTTGACAAAAAGGTACATCCCCGCGACATTAAAGTGGGTGATTTGGTCCTAAAAGAAAAGCCGCCGAATCAGTTCAGCCCTCTGGGCAAGTGGGCACCAGTCTGGGTAGGCCCGTATCTGGTAAAAGAAATCTTCTCCGGTGGAGCGATGAAATTGACGGATTTGGATGGTAACCCCTTCATGCACCCGGTGAACGGCGACAAATTACGCCGTTATTACGTCTGAATCGAGTCTTCCCCTCTATAAAAAAAAAAGAAGAAGAAAAAAAAAAAAGAAAAGAAAAGAAAGAAAAAAAAAAAACAAAAGCGCGAAAATAATGTACCCAGACGAGACTGAAAACCTCTCAAAAGGCAGTCCGTGCAAAACAAAGGGCGCGCTCGGTGCTAAAAGAATATACCCAACTAGGCTGAAAACCCTAAAAACGGGCGGTCTAGGTAAAAAACAGGGTTGCACCACTTGTCCCCCTTCTATCTATCCCTTTCTTAAACACAAAATTGGGTCGAACTACGGAGACCTGAGCCCCTTAGTCCAATCTGTAAAAGGGGAACGTAGGCAGCCGTTCGCGGTTCGGTCTAAAAAACATAAAAATCACCAAATCCTGTCAAACAGTGGTATTTGTGATTACCAAAATGTGTCTTGATTAAGTTTTGAAGTAATTTCAACTTTCATCACATTAATACATTCATTGATGAGTTCAAGCACGGTTTACTCTCGACTCATTAACATCAGCAAAATAATATCTTTTAAAAAGAACATCTAAATTGTCTGTGTTGGCAACAAGGGATACAATGACTGGTCACCTAATCCTAGTCGCTCGTTCCCACTCCCGAGCTAGCATTTTTCTGCTTCCTCTTCCTTGGTCCTCGGGAGGTCTTTGGCTTAGCCATACCAAACAATCCTGTCTCCCGTCGTCCCGGCTCAGGAATAGTACGAGTCGGTGAGTCAACCAATCCGGCAGCTCTCAGCGCCGCCTGGGCAGCTCTCTCCTCTCTCATCTTGGCTCTCCTCTCTATGAGTCTCTCAAAACCGCTGTCGGATCATCGGTCACATTGTCTGGGTCAGCCTGTGCCTCAACATCGCGTAGCTCCCGACTAGTTGGGTCTCCTCCTCGGATCCCTCGGCAATACACTTCAATGGTGTGCTGGACTGGTCCCATCCGCTCCCCATACCAGATCAAATACAAGGTGGATAGATATGTGATCCCCCGAGTCTTCCGTATCAGTGTACGAGTGGGAAAAGCCGCTCCTGAAAAGGCCCTGGTAAAGAACCTGAGGGTCTGGACATCGGTCATGTCAAGAAGAACGGTATCCCGAGCCATCTGCTCTCTGAACCCATCAACAGCCTGCTGTGGGTATCCATACTGCCTCTGAACAAGTAAGGGGATACTGAACGATGAGAGGTGTAGTCCTGGTAACCTCACTACGGCAGAGCCATCCTGCCTACCGCTCATAATCTCAAGCCTCCATCCAGGGACCCAATACTGAATGTCCCTGGTGGTATACCTGGCCAGTCGCCTCTGCCAACTATCCTGTGAAGCCTCTGGAGCCAGTCGCCTCTGCCGTGTAACCCAGGGAGCAGCAGTCTGCCCTGCCGATAATGGAGAGATAAGCCTCAACCGCTCAAAGAGCCACAATGATAAAAGACTGGGGCTACCGCGTCCCATATACACCGACTCTCCAGCCAGTCGGTCCATCCCATGATAGGTCTCTACCAGCAGAATGGGAACTATGTCTCGCTCCCCCTGCCCGAATCGGACCTCAGTCAGTGTGGTACCTCGAGAGCCCCGCATCTGTCTAACAACTCCCAAAGCAAGAAGCCGGAGCATACCCCATCATACTCACAGAAGCAGTATAGGGAGATCAGGATCAGCATAAAGATGTCCATAGCAAGAGATGAGTCAAACAGGCTCTGGGCATGACATTACGCCAATCGGGCTATCCGGGCCGATCAACAAAGGACAGTCAAGAATCGGATCGGGCCACCGCTTCGCGCGAAATCCCAAGAAATCGGCCAATTGCTCACCAAAGGTCGCGGATCTCGTGGGAAGACAAAGATTCTAAGCTCAGCTCCCCCAATCAGTGCACGGAACTCCTCAATAGTGGGTGTAAGATCATTATACGAGAGGGTAAAGACATGCCTCTCGCAATCCCAGTATCTGGATGCGGCCCGGAGAAGATTCCAATCTACCGCCCACTCCTTTAATGCCCAGAGGCATCTCAACCCATATCGTTGGTCGATAACCCTCCTATTATTGGTACGGTGATGACGGGCTAGATCTATGAGATCGGAATGAAATTGACGTTCTTTGACTCTAGATCCGTCATTGTAATGTTCCATTTTGGGCCAAAGATCAAATCTTGGGGCTAATTTTGAAGAGGAATGCAATTCTGAAGCCTGCTATAAACTGCTGAAATGAGCTGTTTACAAGACTGCCTTTTATAAAGTGCCGAAACTTGCCGACCAAGAAACTCCGTCCCACGTACTCTCTATGTCGTGCGACATAAGTGCCCCATGAAGTCCTCGTGTCGGACGACATGGAGAGTTCCATCAGAACACCAAAGAAGCAAAGAATCGCAAAGAACCCCAAGCGACCCAACGCTTGCTCAAAAGGCCACCCAAACCTCGTTCAAAACACCACAAAATCATACCTAAACACTCCTCGCTCATAAAGCCCACGGGAGAGGATGCGGCACATCCAACACACCCGCAGACACATAAATGTCGCCCAAAGCATACAAAAATCACAAAAACACCCAACCATGCCAAAAGCCACCATTTTGTGCCTTTCTTGGGACGAACTCGTGCATATCAGCTCACAAATATATAAATAAACAAACATTGTATTTGTCAAAGAACAAAAGCAATAAAATACTTGTTTTTTACAATCCAAAAGAACAAAAACAGCACATGCATTTCTTCTCTCTCCTAAAAGAGTCAAAGCATGGCAAAAGGGGACCGTCGTGATCACTCCGACTCGGAGTCGTCACCGGAATCGTCCTCCTCACCCTCCTCGGAGCTGTCGTCACCCTGGACGCTGCCCACCTCCTCCTCGAAGCCGCCCGCTCCTGGCCATCATCGCCACCCTCCGGCACCTCATGGATCTCGCCGTCAGAATCATCGCCCTCATAATGCGCCCAAGGCTGGGGCTCAGCATAATACCCCTGCCACTCAGGCACGGTGGAATAGAGGGGCTGGTAGGGATCGTCCTCGCCATCATCATCATCAGGCTGGGGCTGCTGACTAGATCCGCCCGCCTGTGAACCGGAAGGAGCAAAGGTCGGTCTGGGCCTCTTCTTCGGAGGTACTACATCACCAGGCCGGGAGCTGCACTTCCCCTTCCAATGCTCCGCGCTCCTTCCGAAACCGGCGCAAAGATCTTCACAAAGCACCGGTGAGCGCCTTCGCCACCGTCCTAAACGCCTTGGCTGGAACCTATTCGATGAAAGCAGAAAAAGCAGTCAAAAGCAGTCAATAAAGCAGTTAAAAGCTGGAATGAATCAGAAAAAGAAAAAATCACTCACAGAGGTGGTCCCGCGGGGCAGCCGCAAATGCGGGTGAGTCTCAGACATGTCAAAAGAGGAGCGGCGAATACTGCCCCCAGCCTCATACTCAAAAAAGCGGGGAGGTGCTGGTATCTGCATCCCCGCTGCCCTCCTAGCAGCCATGACCTGAGGAGTCACCAATCGGGTGAAGACGAACTGGGCGTAGTCCCCACCATCAGAAAACTCAGCGGCATCAATGCCGGGCCCGCAGCTCGCTCCAAATCGTGCAGGGCCCGAATATGCCATATCCCCGGAGGAGGATCGTGAGGAACACGAGCAGCCGCACCAGGACCATGCTGCTTACTAACTCTCTCCCCCAAATACAGGGCATCTCCCTCAAGGCCGATCAAAAGCCTCCGCGTCCCGGGTCACTGTGGCGCACCACCAATCGATCCTCGCCATACCGACCGTGCCAGGGAAAATGTCTCAACCCAACAGGGGTACCTCTCAAAGCAACCAGGGTGTCATGGTAACAGGCCGTCCTACGGGGCTTCACCCCGTCCACCTTCCGGGTCTCCCTCGCTCCAAAAGTCCAACGGCGAATGGCAGGGAACAGATCTGCCGCAATCCTCTCGCAAGACACTGTGCGTAATGCCGAACACCTCGTAGGCCCACACTGAAATCGTAGACAAAAGACTCTCGGTGTGCAAAGAATAAAAAGAAAAGGATGACGTAAAAGTCAAGTGCAACAACCAATATGCGAAAAGCAAAGGGCATACCTCCAAAGACAAGCTGGTAAAAATCCGTAGAGGTCACGCTGCCTCTGCTCACCTCAGCAAGGCCCCTATACACCTGGGTCAAACCAGCCTCTCCCCAAGAAAAGGTGGACACCTGGTCCCAATCGCGAAGAGGCTCCAACAGAAGGGTCAATGCCGTCGTAGAGGCATTACAAAACAGGGTGTCAGACAACCCGGCCCAGACAAAGGCCCTAGCCAACTGCTCAGCAGTAACAGTAGCAGCATCCTCGGCAAAAAGATGACACTGGTGCATCAAAGCAGAATGCAAGTCCGCCAGCGGAACCCCATTGCCTTTCAGGCGAAAGGTCATACCAGTCAAGGCTCTAATGGCGTTCCGGGCTCGCACGCCGGTCCTCGAAAAGATCGGCCTCTCGCAAACCTGCACCGGTGATGGCGGTAAAGTCATATGGAGTGATGGTCGCCTCACCCCAGGACAGATGGAATGTGTGGGTAGAATCCCACCAGAACTGCCTAAAGGCTCGCACAAGCTCCACGCTCCTCGGCGTATCCCCGAAAGCTCCGACAGCTGTGAAAAATGGTCCAAGGCCAGCAGCAAAGACCAGTCCCTTAGGACTGTCCGGCAAATCAGAAGAGCCCGGAAGAAGACCCCAAATGGTCGCAATAGCCTCAGGGGACCCCTTGGTCCGCAAAGTCTGCAGGTAAACACAGCACAGGTATCAAAAACCATACTCGCAACAATATGTGCATTCATATGCATTTTTTTCAAAAAAATCATTAAATTCTTTCAAAAAGAAAAAAAAACAGAGAAGGAAAAATCTTTTCAAAACAAATGCACTTCATGCCAAGCATGCAATTCCTCCTTGGGTGCGATTTCCCCCAATTTCAATCTCAAAACCCTAGAAATCAAATTTCAAAAAAGGGTTAATCTTTTAAAGCACTTACCCCCTTCTGCTCCAAGGTGGAAGTATGAAAGTCGAGACCCGGGTAAAGCCCGTGTCCCTCGGGGAATCTCTTCCGCTTGTTCCGATCTACAAGCCTCCTCCTCTGAGACAAGACTTGTTGTACGTTCCTTCTCACTTCGGCTCGCGGAGGCATAATCAAATTCTTGATTTAAATCAAAACAAAGGAAGAATTTTCAAAAATTTTCTCTCCTTCCCTCTCCTTGGTCTCGGCGGCAATGGATGGTTTTTTAAGATCTGTCTTACGACCTGCGGTTTTAATAAAAACTGCCTGGGAACCTTCCCATGTCGTGCGACATCCGTGGCCTAGAAGGGTGATTTTCCCCTTTTGCCCCTGATCAAATTCTGTCAGCCTATCTTGGCTACCTGACATCAAAATCTGTCATTTTAGTTGGGTTCAAATACCCCCCTCTCTCGGTTAACACTACACATCTGGCCCGGAACGGCCTTAAACTACCCGATCCGGAAAGACCGTACAGATTTCCAGTACACATCTGGCCCGGAACGGCCTTAAACTACTCGGGTCCTGGAAGACCGCATGCATTCCCAACACAAAGACACATTGGCCCAAACGGCCTTAAACTACTCCGATCCGAAAGACCACACAGATTTCCACAGTCAAATTAGCGGGTGACTCCCAAAGAAAAAGTCAACATTTCCAATGGGTGACTCCCAAAGAAAAACAGTCACATCTTCGTGGTGACTTCCCCATCAAAACAACATAATCAGCGGCGACTTCCCAAAGAAAAGTCACATTTTCGGGTGACTCCCCATCGTAACACCCAATCCGCGGGTGACTCCCAAAGAAAAAAGTCAAATCCTAGAGGGATGACTCCCCATCTAACAGTCAAATCTTCGGGTGACTCCCCATCGAAACAGTCAATCTTCGGGATGACTCCCCTTGGAACAGTCAAACTCAAGTACAAATGCAATCTTCGGGGTGACTCCCCTTGGAACAGTCACTTTCGGGTACAAAGCCCGTAGCCTTTCATTTGGCACCCCATCTTCAACGAACTACGATTCGGCTTGATTCCCCCACGGGATACGTAGGAATCCTCTTCATAAGAGGTCCAGCCACTTGACCATCTTGGTCATCCCTTTCCCCGCCGTTCGTGTCCGGCTCGGGATTCTCATTGTGTCGACGACCCCGCTTCCCGTGGAAGTGACGTCGCCGAGGGGCTCTGTGAGTACCCCGATCCGAACCCATGATTTGGATCCACTTTAATTAAAATTTGGGCTTATATAAATTGCTAAAAGGCAATATTTAGTCCAAATATCCCAGCAGTCCAATGGGCCTGCCAAGCTTTCGGCCCAATATGGCCAAAATGTGTACGCTGTCGTCCGACAAGGGACACTAAGGCGGTTTAACTACCTATGTCGTGCGACATAAGACGCCCCATCAGGATGCCTATAAATACAAGGCATGGCTGATCATTTTAGGGGAGGCAAGGAAGAGAGCCAAAGTGAGGATTAAATTCTGAGAGCAATATCAGTAAAATAGGGGGAAACTCTTGCCAAATAGAGTCTCTCTCTCTCTCTCTCTCTCATACACACACACTCACCTCCCTCCTCACACACACACACTTCAAGGTCAAGACTCCAAGAAGCTTCCTTTGTTGGTGATTGAAGGGGTAGACACCATACTATTGGTGATTCTACCTTGTGGACTACAATAGGTAGCCACTAAACCTTTCTCCCTCTTTTAATAAAGTCTTTAAATATACCTTGCATGCATACTTGCTCTCAAACCATGTAGAAATTGGGATTTTGCATGATAAAGGTGGTGGAGGAGTGAATCTTCAATATTCACTTCTCCCCACCTCAGATCTGGACATTTGGTGGTACACACACCAATAAAGTTTCAATCTTTGCCTAGCTACATTGGGTTAGGAAGTGATGGCTACTTCAAAGTGGCCATAAAACGTGTGATTTATCACATTTGGTCACTAAAGCCATGTGATCTTCCCATAATACCCATATTATAGTATTATATTATCGTCTACAATCAATAAATATGCTTGGTTTGCTTGGGGAACAAAGGAGGAACCAAACGGGCGAAGGGCACTGAAACAGGCTCCCCATGTCGTGCGACATAGGTCTCCATGGAGATCATGTGTCATACGACATGGGACTCCCAGAAGGCTGCAATGCCATTCTTGGACTTCAGATCTGCTAGGTTTATCCCCTTTGTGACTCAAAGCCTACCTAAGCATCTTCTGGCTCATAAGCCACTATTTGGGTGCCTAAACTCAGTTTGGGGTGCAACCTATTTGATGGAAGAGGATCACCGTATGACATAGACGACTTCAAAGGCTCTATGTCATATGACATCCGTGTCGACAAAGTCTATCGTGACTTTGTCCACTCCCTTGACCCCAAGCTGGGTCCTAGGCCACTAAATAGTGTCCTAAATGAGCAAAATAATGTCTTTCCATTTCCAGAGTAGCTTTACCTCTGTAAGAGACAATCTGACCAAGAGTCCTTATGTCGCCCGACATCCTCGTTAAGAGAAGTCCTGTGTCGGACGACAAGGGAACTCCCTGGGCAGACTGTCTCAAGACCTCTGCTTGGTGATAAAGGATATCATATGTAAAAGGGTGTGGCCCCCTATCATGGCTTACAAGTTGTATTCAGTTCCATACCATCAATGAAATCTAAGCTTGCACACTTTACTTGTTGACACACATCGCACACACATTTTGAATGTCCATAATTGTCCAAACGTTGATTGAAAGTCTCGAAAGAGGCGTGTTGGGTGAACTCTCTAGTTCTTCCCAACACGTAACCAAACTCCCGGACCCAAAATCTCTTAAAATAGGTTTTTCAATGTTTTCCTCTAAAAACGGCGTGGCGACTCCCAAAACAAACCGAGAAACCCTCCTTTTTCACTTCAAAAGCAAAAATAACACAAAAAAGGGAAAAGCATCACATTTTTCTTAAAAAGGATGTTTCAAAAAACGAAAATAAAGATCTATAGACCGGGTGTTTTTCGGGCGAGCGCTCATTCAGGCGGCTAACCCGAACAGTCTGTTTCCCATGAAGAGTGTCTCGAGCTGTTCTTCTATGTCTGGGATTCCTTTGAATGTGTACTCATGCTGAACGGTGGTGGCAATTAGTCCAGGTAGAGCTGTGATGTCGAGGAACGCTCCCCTTATCGGATTAGTTTTGAGTCCTCTGAAATGCTTGAGGTCCCGTGCTAGCTTTCCCATCCGCTGTCGGTTCCCTCAGTTCTGCTGTCGGTTCCCTTGTCATTTCCCTCAGTTCTGCTATCGATTCCGCTGTCGGTTCCCTCAGTTCTCCTGCCGGTTCCTTTGATGAAGTAATGAGCGAGGTCGAAACTATAATGTCGGAGGTTGGGTGTGCCATTGGAGGTTCCCCTTTTGCGGGCTGCTGTCTTGGTGCTGGTGAGCCTTTTTGTTTTCTTTGATATCAGCTGGTGTTGGCACGTAACCGAGCCCCTGGACTGTAGTGTGGTCCTTGACTTCGATGACTTGGTGTTGGCCTTGTAACCTTTTGCCGAGCCCCAGTCCTAGGATGAAGTTCATGAGTTTCATCATTTTCATGGCGGGAGGGATTTTGTCCCGAAATAGTGGAAGGTCCACGCTGCATATTTGGATCTTGGAGGTCTCCAAGGTGAATCCGGTTAATGCCATATCATCATACTTGATCTCTAACACTGGAATGTCGTTGGTGTTGGTCCCCTCGGTGGTGACGCTGTCGCCATAGACTGTCGTTAGCTCGTTGCCTTACATGAACTTGATACACTGATGAAGGGTGGATGCCACACCATTCATTTGATGCAGCCAGGGTCGCCCCAGGATGGCTGTAAAAGTGATAGGAATGTCCAATACTTGGAATTTGGTGGGGATCATCCGCTTGCCGAACCAAATATTTAGAGTACCAACCCCGAGAACTGTGCAGGAAGTGGAGTCATAGGCCTTGACAGTGTGGACTGAAGGCTTCAAATATGTGGTCTTGATGTCAAGCAGGTCCATCAACTTGGCGGGCAATACATTCATTCCGAAACCTCCGTCTACCAGCACACGGGGAAGGCGACGCTCGTCCAGCTGAAATGTGATGTAGAGCGGCTCATTGTGATCAGCCCCAAATTTTGGCAGGTCCAAATATGTGAAGGTGATGATATTGTCGTAGTGGATGTTTCCGATCATCTGAATTACTTCGTCTGGAGTTGCGTCCACGGGGACCATGGTGTGGGCCAAACTTTCCTCTAGCTTGAGCTTGTGAGGGTATGAAGATGTGAGCAGGGACCAAAGGGAAATGTTCGCCTGGAGTGAGGATCGGGTCCTCCTTCACGGAACTTGTGTCTTCGGGCAGGCCGAGTTGCGGTTCTGGCTCCATTGGCTTTTTGGTGGCCTTGGATGGTAATACATGGATTTGACCCGATCGGGTCAGGACGCTGACATCAGGCTTGGTCCCTTCTGAACAGGTCGCTCTGAGCTGAGCCATAGTCAGAGGAGGATTTCCCAAAGCATAGGGCCACATGTCCTCTCTCAATTCATTGATCGTAGATGCATTCCCGGGGGCTTCGGCAGCTTTCCGGATTCTGTCCCAGGATACTGGTTTAGGCGCCTCTGCGGGGAGGGAGTTTATGATTTGCCACAGCTGTTTGAACGTCAGTGCGCAGCAGTGGTTGCCAGAATTGAACTGTGCATTGCTGACCCTCCGGGGGAGGTTAGAGAGTTCTTGGTTCAAGCGAATGGTCTCTTTGATCTCTTCACGGTATAACTCACTTCTTTCCTTTTTGCTGAGCATGCTCAGGGCATTCTGGAGTTGGGCTAGGCGATAGTCATGGTTTGCTAATATTCCTCCACTTTTAGCCCAGATCAGCTCTCTTGCAGTAGAGCCTACGTCGAGAGTTAGCGCCTGCGTTTCTTCCCATGTGAGAATAGTCAGTGCTTCCTTGAACTCTATGCGGAAGTCTAGATAAACTTCCATCAGGGAGAGCTTTCTCTTCTGCTTTAACTGAGTGGCGGGTATGTCGGAAGGTGAGTACACGGCTTCCCGAACGTCTGCCCATGTAACTGGCTGCTGTCCCAGTTGATCGTTTCTGTAAACGAAGGCCGTAGTCTGTGGAATCTCCCTGAGTAGTTGCTGGAGATGTATTTCCATCTTTCTTTTCTTTTTGAATAGACCTTCCTCCTTCAGTTGTCCTTTTAACTTGAGAGCGGAAATGATTCGCTCCCATCCTCCCAGGACCCTTGGGATTCCGGTTTTGTTGACTTCTCGACCAGCTTGGAAGAGAATGGTTTCATCGTCTTCGTCGTCGCTTTCACAGAGGATTTACTTTTCTCGGGGAGATAAGCTTTTGTATTCTTCATGCTGTTTGGCCAGGTATTCCTTGTGCTGTGCCATTCTATCTCCTAGGTTGTTGGGACCGTTGACCGCCCTCCCTTGCCAGAGGGGGTTTGATGAGAAGTGATGGTAGTCCAGGAAGTCGCCGTGGGCAAAACCTTTGAGGTCGAATTGGTCTAGAGTGGCCTCTAGCTTTCTGTCTGAAGCTGCTTGTGACGCTTTAAGGGCTTGGTCCATGTGGGTCTTCTGAGCTTGGTTCTCGTCCCAGAGGCGGTTCTCTTGAGCGGCTAGTTCCAAGAGGGTTTTCCTTGCGAGAGCTAAACAGTCTCCGTAGGTGCGCACCGTCTGACTGGTGTCTAGAACTGTAATCACATCTAAATCCCCGAATGGCGGAAACACTTGGATTATATTGACGAAGGAAGTTGTGCTGGGACATTCCATGCGGCCTTCTTTGATCTCGGTCACCAAGAAATTTGTCCATATCTGTTTGATTAAACCCACGGGGGTATTGAATTCTGCGATGTTGATGGTCTCGTGATCTCGTTCGATAGCCAGGTCTATCATAGCTAGCAGCTTGCTGGCGGGATGTCTGAATCCGTCGCCGTGATGGCTGGGAGCAGGGTCGAACTTGAGCATGTTGATGCTGAGGAGATCATTCCTTTCTTCGGAAGCTTGATCTTTCTTGCGGGGAAGACTCTTGCAGATGTTTTCAGGGTGGCTGTTGGAAGCGTTCCCGAGGTTGATCTGATTTGTAACAGGGTGGGGAGCTTTGTCTCCTTCGCTGATGCCCTTGGCCTTTTCGGCGCTCTTGGCTGTAAGCTTGACTGACGGCACGGGCCGGTTGCCACTGGGGCTGGTAATTGGGAGTGATGATGAGCTTTGAGCTCGCTTGGCCACTGTTGGAAGCGTTCCCGAGGTTGGTCTGATTTGTAACAGGGTGGGGAGCTTTGTCTCCTTCACTGATGCCCTTGGCCTTGGCGGCGCTCTTGGCTGTAAACTTGACTGACGGCACGGGCCGGTTGCCACTGGGGCTGGTAATTGGGAGTGATGATGAGCTTTGAGCTTGCTTGGCCAGGGCCTCGTTTACCATGAGCAGGCAATCGTCGAGGGTTACTTTGGCATTGCAGAATCTGATGATAAGGACCGGATCCTTGGTATCATCGGGATATCAGGAAAAGATAATGTCGACGAAGTCGTCGTCAGTTACATGGTCAGAGGGTTCTTTGTCGTGTCAACCAGTTGTTTCCAATTGTCAGATAACTGCCTGTACGGGACGTTGAGCTTGACGATTTCCATGGTATTGGAGCCCTCGTCGTAGGTGACCTCATCGAAACTGGTGTCGTCCTCGAAACTGAGCATATGTATGTAAGGATCTTCCTGCAGATCCGCCGCGTCCTCGACTCCGGAGAGTCCTGATTCGTTGTCGTCTGACGGCTCAACCCAGATGTAAGGACGTCTCGCGTCCTGCTGCGAAGTTGGAGCTGCTAGATAAACATCATGCCCTTCGCTTGAGAAGAGGGGCTCGGCGGGCAATTCCTCGTGTAGGACATCCCAGATGACTGCCATACATTCATCACGAGTGTGACAATGCTTGTTGACCTTTATCACGAAGATTTCTTCGCCTGGCGGGGCCAGAGAGTTGGCTTGAAGGATGCTGACAAATCTTCGACCGGAGATAGGGGGTTTGTGTGCTCGTATCATTGCGATGCTCAGAGTTTCTTTCCAGTCTGCGTCCAAGTTTCGGAAACGGCAGTTGAACTTGATAAATCTGACTGCTTCAGGATCTGCCTGTTCAAGGACGTTGACATAGTTAGCGCCTCTGGACTGAGGGATTCTGATGAGATTTGCCCCGATGGTCCCTTGGTCGGCTTGCTTGAGGTAACCCCAGTGCCTGGCTGCGGGCATGCTTGATTGGCATTTCGGCTTCATTTCCTATGAGGAAACTGTCCCCTATGATGAATTCGAGATCTCCTTGCCGGTTAATGAACTTGACACACTGATGGAGAGTGGAGGCTATGGCTTTCATCTGGTGTAGCCATGGGCGTCCCAGCAGAGCTGTAAATTCGGACGGAATGTCCATCACGTGGAACGTTGCTGGCACCATTTGGGTTTCGAACCAGAGCTCCAGAGTCACCGTTCCCAGGATGGGACGAGACGTGCTGTCGTAGGCTTTGATAGTTTGGGTAGATGGGATCATGTGGCTTTCATCAATGCGTAGGGCCCGCATCATGCTGAGGGGAAGGACATTGACTGCTGATCCATTGTCTACCAATACCCCAGGGAGAGAGATGGTGTTGAGCCGGAGAGTGATGTACAGAGCTTCGTTGTGCCCCGAGCCCCCTTTTGGCAGGTCTTCATCACATAAGGTGAGCATACTGCCATACAGTTGGGAATCGTAGATCTGATCTCTTTCCGGAGAGGGAGAGTCATCGAGCCATCCGTTTCCTGTCTTCCTCTTGAGAGACAAAGCTTTTGGGGATGCCTCGGGATTGTGTCGAGGTAGCTTGTGGCGGTGGCCGCCCTTGGTCAGCACGTTGATTGAGTGCGAGTGCCAAGTTGACTTTGACTTTCCTTTGCCGGCCCGTGCTGAGCAAATTGAACCTTTTTTTAGCATTGAAGTTTTTTTAGCATTGAAGTTTTTTTCCAAAAAGTTATATAAAAATGTTAGAAAAAAACTAAACAAATGAAAGTATAATAAAGAAATCAGAGACGGGTAAAATCCTTTAATTTTTATGTATAAATGTATAGTTTTTTTATTTTTATGAATATAAATAAATATTTTGGACTTTTTTTTTATTATTGAAGCTTTTTTTTTCAAAAAGTTATATAAAAATGTTAGAAAAAACTAAACAAATGAAAGTATAATAAAGAAATCAGAGTCGAGCTTATCGGGCCGAGCTCGGTCTCGAGCTCGAGTTCGAATCGTTTGCGAAGATTTTTATTCGAGCTTTTAACGAGCCGATCCCGATCCGATCTTAAACGAGTCGATCCCGATCAAAGCTCGCTGAACAAACGAGCCGAGCTTGAGCCGGCTCAAAAAAAATTTGAGCTTGAAAATAGGGTCGAGCTCGAGTTAGACTCGAGCCTTCTCGAGCTCGAGCTTTTACGAGCCGAGCTCGAACCGAGCTCGAGCCTGTTCGGTTCGCGTAACAGCCCTACTGACGTGATAATCCAAACACGCTGATTACTTTCGGGTATTGCAGCAGCCTTGTTAATGACAACATCACCCCATAGAGTAATCCTGAATTTCAGTCCCCTACATTTATTTAAAGTGGATTAGATATCTGGTAACTGACTCATTACATTTACACATCAAATAACTAATACAGGGTTAGAGAGAAAACGGACCTAGCGTCTTTAAGATCTATATACTGCATTGAAACTGGTTTGAAATTACTCATACGTTGAACAACATCAGAAGCACCAACCACATATCCAATAATATCTATAAATGAGAGAAATTTAGGAGTGAGATTCAATGGAATGAATTAAGTACAATTAAATAAAGGTGAGTCAGGTACTTGCCACATAAATTTTTCTTGTTATCACTGGTTTCCAGAAGCATGTTGAAGGGAACAATCTGGAAAAAATGCCTAGAAATTTTTTGGAGGATTTCTGACAATCTTCTCTACAAAAGTCGATGCATCGAGGAGCAAATAATGTTCCCTTTGTATTACTCGAAACTCTGGTTTTCGAACTTCAACTGATAAGTTTTTTATGCTATAAAATGAGCCTTCAACAAACAGTCCTTGGAAGTCAGGTATGAATCTGCTCCGAATGGTGCACTGGATGGCATGATCCTTGTATTATAAAAGAGAAACAAACTTTGTTAGAGGAAAAAGTATTTATTCATCCAATGTTAGTATGAAGTAGTGATAGTTTCTAAACTAACCTTTTCGTCTATTGCCACAAAATCGACGCTCATTAGCTCTCGATCTTTTCTTGTGTTATAAGAACTCCACATGCGACTAACACGAATGACAAATTTCTTATCGCATCTCCCTCTTTGAAACTGCTCTATGGAAATTAGTTTGGGAGCCATTTGAAATGCTGGATTTGATTTCTTGAATTCCCTATGTTAAAATAATGTGTTGATATATATGTTAAGAGTAACTGTAATTACATTTTTAAAGGGCCAGAGATGCTATTAATCATGCAGTTTGCAGGAAGCAGAAATGCCAGGAGACACATGCATCATTCAATTAGTAATCCAGAAGGTCAAGGAAAGTTCAGTTACATTCTAATTGCGTGGCTATTTAAATTAAGCAGTTTGCTACCAAGTGTATATCAATATTGTTCCTATAAGTTGTTATGAACTCTGTGATTATAATGTACAAAGAATATATGCATATACTTATAGCCATATCAAGGTATACCTAATGTTTGTATCAATTATTATACCTATTCTAGTTGTCGATTCATTATGTCTTGTAAATGGCACCAAGATAATATGATAAGTTATTTACAGTATTTGTTTCATTCAATAGATACCTATCTGTTCATATAGAATACATAGATTCATTGCAATGTATCACTATAACAATTCATATTCATATATTCAGTGTAACAGTTAATTACATTAATTCACATACCAAGAGTAATCAACTGTTCATGATATCTGTTTATCCGAATATGAAAAGCCAAAGGTTGCCAACTAAATCGCTGAGATGGCATGCCCGGGGAGAAGTTTTACTAATTTTGTGCTGAGGTGTCATGCCTAGATTCATTTTGGCCTGCTTTAATATACTATAAGTATGGATTTACTTATTGACTTCAAATTATATATTAATCTCCCCTTGTTTTGCTTTTATATTTCTCAGATATTTAAATAAGTGTGAAACCATCCCTAATACTTACCCATACATTTATTATGTTCTTATTTATTTATTTATTTAGCACTATATAAGCCAAAATCTTTCATTTTGAATAATTTGACTTTAAAATAATATAGGAGAATTCCTTTTCGTTCATTTAAAACTTTGAGCTCATCAAAATAGTATCTCTTCTTTTGTTCAAGTCCGGCTTATTAAGAAGTCCGCCATCACTCCGTTTGTGGCATCATATTCAAATAAGTACAAGGTTCTGATTACGATAGATAACAAAGGTCTTGGTATTCACATTCCATTTCACGTCATCGAAGCTCTTGATTTGCGTTATTTAGGAGCATTGGGTCAAGGTATAAGCCAATTATCAACAATTTCTCAATTACAACGCTCCTGGGTTCCATTTAGATCGTTGGATCGTGCAAGTTTACACCACGGAGGGAGTATTAAAGGGAAGAGAATTGCTATTTTCACAGGTAAAACTTTTAAGTATACACATAAAAATCATGTATTTCCCAAAATACCTCTCATTTATCTCTCCTTTTAAATCCTAAACCTAAATCAAAACCCTAAATCTAAATTAAAACATCCAATCTCCTTCCCTTCCTCTCTTCCATTCATCTATCAGGCCTGAAAAACTTACCTCCCCCCCCCACACACATACAAACGTGCTGGGCGATGGGTTTCACCCTTGATTGATCGAACACCATGAGATGTGTTTGGTTGCACCTATCAAATACACCTTATGGTGTTGGGGTAACCATGACCGAACACCTTAAAGCTCATTCATTCCTTAGTGGCTGAACAACCAATGTGATTTTTTAAAATATTTTGGCCGACAAAAAAGGTGAAGGCAAAAAAAATGGTAATAAGGTGAAGCAAAAAAGCGAGTGGGGAGGGAGAGAGCCGGAAAAGGTGGAGTTGGGTTATTCACTAATTGTTAGGGCTTAAAAATGAAGATTTAAAAAAAAATGCACTACCAATCTGTCATTGAAAAGGAGGGAAAAGGGTGGGATTTTGTTGGAAAGCGGCTAAAAGGGTATTTTGGATATACCATGCATATACTTTAGAAGTTTTACGCTTGTAAATAACAATTCTCTAAGAATTCTCCTCCCTAACAATCCTACCAACCATATTTACTGAGAGTTGTTATTCACACCCGCAAAGTTGTTGAATTTCCCACAATGACAACTCGAACAAATATGCCACCAACAAAAATAACCTGTTAGGATTTAGGTCCCAACACAATTGCTAGATTGATAAAGATGAGAGCACAAAATAACACAATAGCAAGAACAAAAGTAATACGAAACAATAATAAACAATGAACACAAGAGATTTACGTGGTTCACCAACTTGGCTACGTCCACGGGCGACGGAGAATCAATTCACTATAATCAAGAAGAGTACAAGGAGAATCAAGATGAAAACCTTTCACACAATCTCATAATCTCTCACAATACAATAGTGAATAACTTAGCTTGTTTCTATCAAACTCTTTCTCAAGAACACACGGAGGAACAATGACTAAAAGGAGTATTTATAGGGCAATGCAGAAATCACGATCAGAACCCTAGACTAAAAAGCCCAGCCCGTCAATTGCCGTCGTGAGGCGCCCGCCTCAATCCCACCAGGCGCCCGCCTGGAAAGAGCACCAACCGAAGCCAACATACTGACCTTGATGCGCCCGCCAGAGACCAAGGGATGCGGCCGCCTCAAGGCCAGAAACAAGGCCAACCTTCTCGGCCATTCATGCGTCCGCCTGAGACCATGTGGGGCGCCCGCCTGTAAGTACCCAAATCTGGCTCATGCCTTTCGGTTAAGTTTTCCGGCAATTCTGGCAAGTTTCCTGGTAATTTCCCGGACTTTCCTAGAGTTCCGGAATTATTTCGGAACTGTTCCAAAACACCTAAGGGCTGAAGGGAATGCTTGGTAATTAAGAAACACGTTTTTCTTAATCCAAAAAACCTTCTAGAATTGCCACCTTGCATGATTCTAGAAACATGCTGAGTCACACAGGATAATGCCGCACGGCTGCATTAGCCAAGGACCTCTAGCCGCACGGCTTCATTAGCCTTATCCAGACTGCCTATAAATAGAGCCCTCCTCTACCCATTTAACAACGACACAAGGAGAGCAATACCAGCATAAAAACACTCTCTAAATACTCCACGAAGATCAGGAAGTTGAAGGTGCCAAGAAGCCACCCCCCTCCTCCTTGAAGCCTCCAAAAGTTGGTCCTACCGCTAGGCAAAACCCCAAGAAGAGGAGGCCACAACCATTGGTAACCTCTCACTCTCTTACCTTGCATAATGCTTGCCTATATGATTTAATTGCTCATTGCATTCATATATTGTCATTATCTTGCTTGGGACTTGGCATTTATCATTAAAGATCCTATCTTTATCATATCCCCTTCCCCCTTTTGCATCCTTTGCATGAAATAGGCATCATTTGCTCATAAAAATATGATCTTTAGCATCCTTTGCTCATAAAAATGTAATCTTTATGTTAAAGGTGCATCCTTTGCACCTAAAAGCCCCCATTTTACATTCAAAATGCATCCTTTGCACATAAAAATCATGTCTTTACCATAAAGGTGCATCCTTTGCATCTAAAACTCATTTTCATGCATCCTTTGCATCAAAGATCATCTTTTTATCATCAAATTAGCATCCCTTGCTTTCAAAATGTAATCTTTGTGCATCCTTTGCATATTAAATACTATTTCCACCATAAAAATGCATCCTTTGCATAAAAATCATGTCTTTATATAAAAATGCATCCTTTGCAAATCAAATGCATCCTTTGCAACCCAAAAATGTCATCTTTTCACTAAAAATGTCATTTTTACATGCATTCCCCCATGCCCCCATTAGCAACCTTGAAACGGACCGGTGTAAAGATCCTATCTTTACATCGTTTCTTCCATTAAAGGTGCCACAATCTCTTTAGAAAGGGATAAAACCTTGAACCTACATCTCCGATTATCACTTAAGACGAGCATGAAGCATCCATATAAGCTCAATCGTCTTAAGGTGTAGGATTGATGGGCTAAGGTCACTCCTTTCCTAAAGAACCTCATTTTGGATTATAAAAGAGAGTCTTTCTCTCGATCACGCAAGTCCCGAGGTTAAAAAGCAATGATCACAAGTCCAAGATGAGGACGGGATCAAAATCCCGAACACATGAAATCCAAGAAATCCCGAGCGACAACCAATAAATGGTTTGTACGTCCGGAAGACAACTTGGGACATCCCCCCCCCCCTTTTATTCAAACGCATACACACAAAAAAGCACGCAAGCAAGCAAGATAAACGGAATCTAGGGAGACTTGCTACGGCAAGGCACCTTGGGTGAACGACGATCCGTTCTTCCCAAGGGGTAACTTAACCTCCGAACCCATAAAAACCTTTTTTTCAAAGTTTTGAGGAAATCAAAATGGCGTGGCGACTCCGTTTTTCAAATTAAACCGAATGTTTTCAAACTCGCGTGAATCCAACAAAAACAAAATTTGGGCACACATTCACAGTTTGGCGACTCTGCTGGGGATAACCCAAAGGAGAGAAGCTTTCGTTTTAAAAATAAACGATACCCGGTATATAGGTGGAAACCACTTAACCTTCCTGTATCGCTCCACGACCCGGGCTTGGGATAAACAGTGGTCTAACAATCCCACGTACCGGTATCACTTTTCGAAAAAAAAAATAATAAAAGAAAGCTTTTCCCTTTGAGCGGGTTAGACTCCCATCGCGGATTCCGTTTTTCTTGCTTGCTTTCTTTGCCTTACATTGCATCATTTGCATCTTGGGATTTGTGCATACTTTGAATTGGAAGTGATGATGAGCTTTGAGCTTGCTTGGCCAGGGCCTCGTTTACCATGAGCAGGCAATCGTCGAGGGTTACTTTGGCATTGCAGAATCTGATGATAAGGACCGGATCCTTGGTATCATCGGGATATCAGGAAAAGATAATGTCGACGAAGTCGTCGTCAGTTACATGGTCAGAGGGTTCTTTGTCGTGTCAACCAGTTGTTTCCAATTGTCAGATAACTGCCTGTACGGGACGTTGAGCTTGACGATTTCCATGGTATTGGAGCCCTCGTCGTAGGTGACCTCATCGAAACTGGTGTCGTCCTCGAAACTGAGCATATGTATGTAAGGATCTTCCTGCAGATCCGCCGCGTCCTCGACTCCGGAGAGTCCTGATTCGTTGTCGTCTGACGGCTCAACCCAGATGTAAGGACGTCTCGCGTCCTGCTGTGAAGCTGGAGCTGCTAGAAAAACATCATGCCCTTCGCTTGAGAAGAGGGGCTCGGCGGGCAATTCCTCGTGTAGGACATCCCAGATGACTGCCATACATTCATCACGAGTGTGACAATGCTTGTTGACCTTTATCACGAAGATTTCTTCGCCTGGCGGGGCCAGAGAGTTGGCTTGAAGGATGCTGACAAATCTTCGACCGGAGATAGGGGGTTTGTGTGCTCGTATCATTGCGATGCTCGAGTTTCTTTCCGGTCTGCGTCCAAGTTTCGGAAACGGCGGGTTGAACTTGATAAATCTGACTGCTTCAGGATCTGCCTGTTCAAGGACGTTGACATAGTTAGCGCCTCTGGACTGAGGGATTCTGATGAGATTTGCCCCGATGGTCCCTTGGTCGGCTTGCTTGAGGTAACCCCAGTGCCTGGCTGCGGGCATGCTTGATTGGCATTTCGGCTTCATTTCCTATGAGGAAACTGTCCCCTATGATGAATTCGAGATCTCCTTGCCGGTTAATGAACTTGACACACTGATGGAGAGTGGAGGCTATGGCTTTCATCTGGTGTAGCCATGGGCGTCCCAGCAGAGCTGTAAATTCGGACGGAATGTCCATCACGTGGAACGTTGCACGGCACCATTTGGGGTTTCAACCGAGCTCCGGAGTCACCGTTCCCAGGATGGGACGAGACGTGCTGTCGTAGGCTTTGATAGTTTGGGTAGATGGGATCATGTGGCTTTCATCAATGCGTAGGGCCCGCATCATGCTGAGGGGAAGGACATTGACTGCTGATCCATTGTCTACCAATACCCCAGGGAGAGAGATGGTGTTGAGCCGGAGAGTGATGTACAGAGCTTCGTTGTGCCCCGAGCCCCCTTTTGGCAGGTCTTCATCACATAAGGTGAGCATACTGCCATACAGTTGGGAATCGTAGATCTGATCTCTTTCCGGAGAGGGAGAGTCATCGAGCCATCCGTTTCCTGTCTTCCTCTTGAGAGACAAAGCTTTTGGGGATGCCTCGGGATTGTGTCGAGGTAGCTTGTGGCGGTGGCCGCCCTTGGTCAGCACGTTGATTGAGTGCGAGTGCCAAGTTGACTTTGACTTTCCTTTGCCGGCCCGTGCTGAGCAAATTGAACCTTTTTTTAGCATTGAAGTTTTTTTAGCATTGAAGTTTTTTTCCAAAAAGTTATATAAAAATGTTAGAAAAAAACTAAACAAATGAAAGTATAATAAAGAAATCAGAGACGGGTAAAATCCTTTAATTTTTATGTATAAATGTATAGTTTTTTTATTTTTATGAATATAAATAAATATTTTGGACTTTTTTTTTATTATTGAAGCTTTTTTTTTCAAAAAGTTATATAAAAATGTTAGAAAAAACTAAACAAATGAAAGTATAATAAAGAAATCAGAGTCGAGCTTATCGGGCCGAGCTCGGTCTCGAGCTCGAGTTCGAATCGTTTGCGAAGATTTTTATTCGAGCTTTTAACGAGCCGATCCCGATCCGATCTTAAACGAGTCGATCCCGATCAAAGCTCGCTGAACAAACGAGCCGAGCTTGAGCCGGCTCAAAAAAAATTTGAGCTTGAAAATAGGGTCGAGCTCGAGTTAGACTCGAGCCTTCTCGAGCTCGAGCTTTTACGAGCCGAGCTCGAACCGAGCTCGAGCCTGTTCGGTTCGCGTAACAGCCCTACTGACGTGATAATCCAAACACGCTGATTACTTTCGGGTATTGCAGCAGCCTTGTTAATGACAACATCACCCCATAGAGTAATCCTGAATTTCAGTCCCCTACATTTATTTAAAGTGGATTAGATATCTGGTAACTGACTCATTACATTTACACATCAAATAACTAATACAGGGTTAGAGAGAAAACGGACCTAGCGTCTTTAAGATCTATATACTGCATTGAAACTGGTTTGAAATTACTCATACGTTGAACAACATCAGAAGCACCAACCACATATCCAATAATATCTATAAATGAGAGAAATTTAGGAGTGAGATTCAATGGAATGAATTAAGTACAATTAAATAAAGGTGAGTCAGGTACTTGCCACATAAATTTTTCTTGTTATCACTGGTTTCCAGAAGCATGTTGAAGGGAACAATCTGGAAAAAATGCCTAGAAATTTTTTGGAGGATTTCTGACAATCTTCTCTACAAAAGTCGATGCATCGAGGAGCAAATAATGTTCCCTTTGTATTACTCGAAACTCTGGTTTTCGAACTTCAACTGATAAGTTTTTTATGCTATAAAATGAGCCTTCAACAAACAGTCCTTGGAAGTCAGGTATGAATCTGCTCCGAATGGTGCACTGGATGGCATGATCCTTGTATTATAAAAGAGAAACAAACTTTGTTAGAGGAAAAAGTATTTATTCATCCAATGTTAGTATGAAGTAGTGATAGTTTCTAAACTAACCTTTTCGTCTATTGCCACAAAATCGACGCTCATTAGCTCTCGATCTTTTCTTGTGTTATAAGAACTCCACATGCGACTAACACGAATGACAAATTTCTTATCGCATCTCCCTTTGAAACCGCTCTATGGAAATTAGTTTGGGAGCCATTTGAAATGGCCGGATTTGATTTCTTGAATTCCTATGTTAAAATAATGTGTTGATATATATGTTAAGAGTAACGTAATTACATTTTTAAAGGGCCGTAGATGCTATTAATCATGCGGTTTGTGGAAGCGTAAATGCCAGGGAGACACATGCATCATTCAATTAGTAATCCAGAAGGTCAAGGAAAGTTCAGTTACATTCTAATTGCGTGGCTATTTAAATTAAGCAGTTTGCTACCAAGTGTATATCAATATTGTTCCTATAAGTTGTTATGAACTCTGTGATTATAATGTACAAAGAATATATGCATATACTTATAGCCATATCAAGGTATACCTAATGTTTGTATCAATTATTATACCTATTCTAGTTGTCGATTCATTATGTCTTGTAAATGGCACCAAGATAATATGATAAGTTATTTACAGTATTTGTTTCATTCAATAGATACCTATCTGTTCATATAGAATACATAGATTCATTGCAATGTATCACTATAACAATTCATATTCATATATTCGATGTAATGTGATTAATTACATTAATTCACATACCAAGAGTAATCAACTGCTCATGATATCTGTTTATCCGAATATGAAAAGCCAAAGGTTGCCAACTAAATCGCCGAGATGGCATGCCGGAGAAGTTTTACTAATTTTGTGTCTTTGAGGTGTCATGCCTAGATTCATTTTGGCCTGCTTTAATATACTATAAGTATGGATTTACTTATTGACTTCAAATTATATATTAATCTCCCCTTGTTTTGCTTTTATATTTCTCAGATATTTAAATAAGTGTGAAACCATCCCTAATACTTACCCATACATTTATTATGTTCTTATTTATTTATTTATTTAGCACTATATAAGCCAAAATCTTTCATTTTGAATAATTTGACTTTAAAATAATATAGGAGAATTCCTTTTCGTTCATTTAAAACTTTGAGCTCATCAAAATAGTATCTCTTCTTTTGTTCAAGTCCGGCTTATTAAGAAGTCCGCCATCACTCCGTTTGTGGCATCATATTCAAATAAGTACAAGGTTCTGATTACGATAGATAACAAAGGTCTTGGTATTCACATTCCATTTCACGTCATCGAAGCTCTTGATTTGCGTTATTTAGGAGCATTGGGTCAAGGTATAAGCCAATTATCAACAATTTCTCAATTACAACGCTCCTGGGTTCCATTTAGATCGTTGGATCGTGCAAGTTTACACCACGGAGGGAGTATTAAAGGGAAGAGAATTGCTATTTTCACAGGTAAAACTTTTAAGTATACACATAAAAATCATGTATTTCCCAAAATACCTCTCATTTATCTCTCCTTTTAAATCCTAAACCTAAATCAAAACCCTAAATCTAAATTAAAACATCCAATCTCCTTCCCTTCCTCTCTTCCATTCATCTATCAGGCCTGAAAAACTTACCTCCCCCCCCCACACACATACAAACGTGCTGGGCGATGGTTTTCACCCTTGATTGATCGAACACCATGAGATGTGTTCGATTGCACCTATCAAATACACCTTATGATGATGGGGTAGCCATGACCAAACACAAAGCTCATTCATTCCTTAGTAGCTGAACAACCAATGTGATTTTTCAACATATTTTGGCCAACAAAAAAGGTGAAGGCAAAAAAAAATGGTAATAAGGCAAAAGCAAAAAAAGCGAGTGGGGAGGGAGAGAGTCGAAAAAATGTGGAGTTGGGTTATTCACTAATTGTTAGGGGTTAAAAATGAAGATTTTTTTTTAAAAAAAATGCACTACCAATCTGTCATTGAAAAGGAGGGAAAAAGGTGGGATTTTGTTGGAAAGCGGCTAAAAGGGTATTTTGGATATACCATGAATATACTTTAGAAGTTTTACGCTTGCAAATAACAATTCTCTAAGAATTCTCCTCCCTAACAGCTCTACCAACCGTATTTACTGAGAGTTGTTATTCACATCCGCAAAGTTGTTGAATTTCCCACAATGACAACTCTAACAAATATGCCACCAACAGATATAACTTTGTTAGGATTTTGGTCCCAACCACAATTGCTAGATTGATAAAGATATGAGCACAAAATAACACAATAGCAAGAACAAAAGTAATACGAAACAATAATAAACAATGAACACAAGATATTTACGTGGTTCACCAACTTGGTTACGTCCACGGGCGACGGAGAATCAATTCACTATAATCAAGAAGAGTACAAGGAGAATCAAGATGAAAACCTTTCACACAATCTCATAATCTCTCACAATACAATAGTGAATAACTTAGCTTGTTTCTATCAAACTCTTTCTCAAGAACACACGGAGGAACAATGACTAAAAGGAGTATTTATAGGGCAATGCAGAAATCACGATCAGAACCCTAGACTAAAAAGCCCAGCCCGTCAATTGCCGTCGTGAGGCGCCCGCCTCAATCCCACCAGGCGCCCGCCTGGAAAGAGCACCAACCGAAGCCAACATACTGACCTTGATGCGCCCGCCAGAGACCAAGGGATGCGGCCGCCTCAAGGCCAGAAACAAGGCCAACCTTCTCGGCCATTCATGCGTCCGCCTGAGACCATGTGGGGCGCCCGCCTGTAAGTACCCAAATCTGGCTCATGCCTTCCAGTTAAGTTTTTCGGCAATTCCGGCAAGTTTCCCGGTAATTCCCCGGACTTTCCTAGAGTTCCGGAATTATTTCGGAACTGTTCTAAAACACCTAAGGGCTGAAGGGAATGCTTGGTAATTAAGAAACACGTTTTTCTTAATCCAAAAAAACCTTCTAGAATTGCCACATTGCATGATTCTAGAAACATGCTGAGTCACACAGGATAATGCCGCACGGCTGCATTAGCCAAGGACCTCTAGCCGCACGGCTTCATTAGCCTTATCCAGACTGCCTATAAATAGAGCCATCCTCTACCCATTTAACAACAACACAAGGAGAGCAATACCAGCATAAAAACACTCTCTAAATACTCCACGAAGATCAGGAAGTTGAAGGTGCCAAGAAGCCACCCCCTCCTCCTTGAAGCCTCCAAAAGTTGGTCCTACCGCTAGGCAAAACCCCAAGAAGAAGAGGCCACCACCATTGGTAACATCTCACTCTCTTACCTTGCATAATGCTTGTCTATATGATTTAATTGCTCATTGCATTCATATATTGTCATTATCTTGCTTGGGACTTGGCATTTATCATTAAAGATCCTATCTTTATCATATCCCCTTCCCCCTTTTGCATCCTTTGCATGAAATAGGCATCATTTGCTCATAAAAATATGATCTTTAGCATCCTTTGCTCATAAAAATGTAATCTTTATGTTAAAGGTGCATCCTTTGCACCTAAAAGCCCCCATTTTACATTCAAAATGCATCCTTTGCACATAAAAGTCATGTCTTTACCATAAAGGTGCATCCTTTGCATCTAAAACTCATTTTCATGCATCCTTTGCATCAAAGATCATCTTTTTATCATCAAATTAGCATCCCTTGCTTTCAAAATGTAATCTTTGTGCATCCTTTGCATATTAAATACTATTTCCACCATAAAAATGCATCCTTTGCATAAAAATCATGTCTTTATATAAAAATGCATCCTTTGCAAATCAAATGCATCCTTTGCAACCCAAAAATGTCATCTTTTCACTAAAAATGTCATTTTTACATGCATTCCCCCATGCCCCCATTAGCAACCTTGAAACGGACCGGTGTAAAGATCCTATCTTTACATCGTTTCTTCCATTAAAGGTGCCACAATCTCTTTAGAAAGGGATAAAACCTTGAACCTACATCTCCGATTATCACTTAAGACGAGCATGAAGCATCCATATAAGCTCAATCGTCTTAAGGTGTAGGATTGATGGGCTAAGGTCACTCCTTTCCTAAAGAACCTCATTTTGGACTATAAAAGAGAGTCTTTCTCTCGATCACGCAAGTCCCGAGGTTAAAAAGCAATGATCACAAGTCCAAGATGAGGACGGGATCAAAATCCCGAACACATGAAATCCAAGAAATCCCGAGCGACAACCAATAAATGGTTTGTACGTCCGGAAGACAACTTGGGACATCCCCCCCCCCTTTTATTCAAACGCATACACACAAAAAAGCACGCAAGCAAGCAAGATAAACGGAATCTAGGGAGACTTGCTACGGCAAGGCACCTTGGGTGAACGACGATCCGTTCTTCCCAAGGGGTAACTTAACCTCCGAACCCATAAAAACCTTTTTTTCAAAGTTTTGAGGAAATCAAAATGGCGTGGCGACTCCGTTTTTCAAATTAAACCGAATGTTTTCAAACTCGCGTGAATCCAACAAAAACAAAATTTGGGCACACATTCACAGTTTGGCGACTCTGCTGGGGATAACCCAAAGGAGAGAAGCTTTCGTTTTAAAAATAAACGATACCCGGTATATAGGTGGAAACCACTTAACCTTCCTGTATCGCTCCCTGACCCGGGGCTTGGGATAAACGATGGTCTAACAATCCCACGTACCGGTATCACTTTTCGAAAAAAAAAATAATAAAAGAAAGCTTTTCCCTTTGAGCGGGTTAGACTCCCATCGCGGATTCCGTTTTTCTTGCTTGCTTTCTTTGCCTTACATTGCATCATTTGCATCTTGGGATTTGTGCATACTTTGAATTGGAAGCCTTTTCAAGGCTAAAAAGGTGCCTAAAAATTCGGGAAGCAACCTGAAAAAGCAAAGGAGTGGAACCTGAAAAATTGATCCATGCAGTCGTACGACTCAATCCTCCTTGGATTATGACCGGGCGGCCTCAGTGGCAATTCCACCAGGAAAAAATTGAGGTTAATCTGGCAGCCTTGGCAGCTTGGGGCTATTCAGTTCCAAGACTGACTGGGGCTCCCAGAAAATTTATGTGCCTTTACCTGTTGCATTTTCCCCATCCCGAAAATCATTCCTTTAAAACACATTTATGAAAATCTCTGTTTTAACTCAAAAAGGAACATTTTTAGGAGACCGCACACTACGCGCACTTATATATCCTGTACACTTTGCACGCACGTCCCTTTAAACCCGGGGTGGTTTTTCAGCTGCAGTCACGGACAGCCTTACGATGCTCCCGGGCGCGCACAGAATCACCCCAAATTCCCTATGGCAGCCAGTGTCGACCAATGCACAGTTCGTGTCACACGTTTCAAAAAACCGTGACTTTTGGTTGGTTTTTGGTCTAGTCCGTGTCATATAGCCCAGTTGCATATCCCCGTAAAGGTCAAGCCTTAGTTCATAACGGAAGTCAAGATCTTTCGCTCAAGCGAAACTCCGCCGAAATTCCGACAAGGAAAAAATCGGTAGAATCTTGACTCCGACATTGACTTTGACCTTGACCCGCACGGAATGCGAGACCGAGTCCTTGCCAAGAAAATCCAAAAGATCTTTCGCTCAAGCGAAGCTCTGCCAAAATTCCGACAAGGAAAAATTGGCAAGATCTTAACCTGGCATTGACTTCGATTTTGACTCGCGCACGGCGTATGCAACGAAGTTCAATGTGACACTGTGTCATCCGGCTTTTACCGCCCCCTATTATCTTCTCGGACATTATCGAAAAGTCAAAACGTCAATCGCACAAGCGAAATTCTGCCGAAATTCTGTTAAGGCTGAAAGACGAGACTTTCCCGGTATTGCCTTGACTATAATTCGCATCGCTCGTGCGTTAAAAGTTCCTATGACCCGCTAGACCCATTAGGAGTGTTCTTTTCTCTCAGTCGGTGGGATCCGCGTGCCCTATAGGACCCTCGCCCGGGGCTGTCCACCCTGGGAGGTCGAAATACAGGTGGAATACGAGGGGCTTATAGACGTAGTGACGGAACCCACTGATCCAGGATCTAGAGTAGTTGCGAAAAAGAAGAGCAGAACCCCTTTTCCAACCAAATAGAAATTAATAAAAGACAATGTTTTAAGTAAACTGGAAGATTCTTAATTTGCATATTGCCTGAGCCTTCAGCCTAAACACCTACCCCGAGTCTAAACCTCTCCTATCCCTTTTCCGCAGCGAGAAAGAAGTGAGTGAGAGCACCGGTACAGCAGTTTGTTGGCATAAAGATCTCAAGTAACCCACTAAAGTCTTCAACTCTTAGCTTTCCGGTGTCAAAATGGCCAATGTGGTAATCAACAATGGTAATAACCAAGCAGTCGGAGAGGCCATTCCAGTTCAACCCAGGCCCCACATCTGGTATGATGTATGTGATTGTGAAGACTGTCTGGAATATGAGTATCAAGAATGGATTAATGAAGATGCTCCTTCAAGGAAGAAGAAGAAGAAGAGGAAATCCACGCAGCAGAAATTAAAGGAAAGGTATGAAGCCGGAGACAAGAGCGTGGGAACTTTATGGGAGCCTTCAGGCAAGTTTGACTACTACGTCAGTTATGCCAAGGAGCCCGCCAAGGAACCCGTCATTCAAAGCACAGTCCAGCCTGACATCCCTGTGATCAGTGACCCTCTTGAAGCAGAGAATTCCGAATTCGTTGCCATCATAAAATTCAATGAGAAGCTAGCAGATCTAGAAGCAGAATACAGAAAACCCATAGAATACGTGGCCAATCAAGGAAGAATCAAGATCCCTTCTGAAGAAGACTTCATCAGCATTATCCAGGCCAACCCTCCTGTTGGCTATACTGACAAGGTCGTAGTGTCAAAGATCAGTAAAGAAAAAATGAGTTATCAGCAGTGTATTGATAAGATGAGCCAGACTCTTCAGTCAATGAGTCCAGTTGTCACGGACGAGCTCGCCGAGAGATTGCATCAAGCTACTCTAGCTCCTCTCACCATCTTTCCGAGGTACCGGCCTACCAATGATTTCCGACAAGTTTTTGATCGGTTTGAAGTCTCCAACTTTGAAGAATGCCGACAAGACTGCTACTCCCCAGGGCAACAGCAGGAAAGAGTAAACCCCAGTCCAACCCGCGTCAAACACTTCGAGTCAATAAGTAGTGCAGGGTCCAGAGTCAGTAGGGTTAAGAGTCGGTATGAGTCAGGAATCTTTGAATTCCAGTCCTCTGAGTCATCCGAAGGCCTCACGCCTGAGGATTATGAATATGTAATCGATGTCATCTTTCCTCTTGCTTTGAATGAAATGACAGATCTTTCTGATTATCCCCTTATTGCCAACTTAACAAATGATAAATTAACTCAAAACTTAACAACAGTTAATAATGAATCATTTGAACAAGATGCAAACACACTAAACGAACAATACATTAAAGAAATCTTTAAGCAGGTTACAGAAAAAGAGGAAAACCGGGCCCAAGCTGCCGAGGAGGTTTTGACAAGTGTTAACTTGAGTACTGTCGAGGAACCTAAAGAGACACATATTGGAAGCTTCTTCCAGGGGGTTGAACGGGACAGGTGGTTAACTGCTCGAGAGAATGCATGGACGTCTTTGCATGGTCGTACAAGGATATGCGGGGCTAGACAGGTTCAATAGTAGAGCACGAGAATCCCTCTAGCACCGGATGCTAAGCCGCAGAGCGAAACGAGAGGAAAATCAAGCCAGAATGGTCTCTACAGGTCAAAGAAGAAATTGAGAAGCTACTGCAGGTAGGATTCATCAGAGTCATCGAATATTCGACATGGTTGTCCAATATTGTGACCGTAACCAAGGCCAATGGGAAGGTGCGTTGCTGTGTAGATTTCCGGGATCTGAACAAGGCCAGCCCCAAAGACGATTACCCCTTGCCAACATAGACATCCTGGTGGACTCCACTGCCAACTATGAAGTCAAATCCTTCGTTGACGGCTTTGCAGGCTACAACCAGATCAAGATGGCCGAGGAAGACCAAGAAAAGACAGCCTTCACCACACCGTGGGGAACTTACTGCTATACAGTAATGCCATTTGGGCTCAAGAACGCCGGGGCTACTTATCAAAGGGCAGCGACCGCGCTTTTTCATGACATAATCCACAAGGAGATTGAGGTCTACGTAGACGACATGATAATCCACTCCAAAGGCGAGGATGGACAGCACTTTGTTGACCTGCGAAAGTTTTTTGAAAGGCTGAGACAACACTCCATGAGACTAAACCCTGCTAAATGTACCTTCGGAGTGACAAGGGGAAAAGTGCTGGGGTATATGGTCACGGAGCGAGGTATCGAAGTCGACCCCCGAAAGATCAAAGCCATTATGGACATGAGGCCACCTCAAACCTAGACAGAAGTCAAAAGATTTATGGGCAAACTGCAGTACATCAGCCGTTTCGTCAACCAGTTGACCACTATGTGCGAGCCCATCTTCAAACTCATGAAGAAGAATGTAGATACAGAGTGGACCGAAGAATGCCAGGACGCCTTTGACCAGATCAAGGCATACTTAGTACATCCTCCAGTGCTATGCCCCCCACATAGACAGAAACCTCTTCTGCTCTATCTCACATCACCGATACGGCGGTTGGGGCTATGCTTGCTCGGGAGAAGAAAGACTCTCGGGTAGAAAATGCCATTTACTTTGTCGGCGGAAGGCTGCGGGAAGTGAGCTCAATTACTCGGCATGTGAAAAGACTTGTGCGGGGCGAGTGCAGGTAGTCGGAAAGTTGAAGCATTATATGCAAGCCCACCCTGTGAACTTAGTCTCGAAAATGGACCCCATCAAGTACATCTTCGATAAACCTTCCCTTTCGATGCGTCTAGCAAAGTGGTCCTTCTTCTTAGCAGAGTACGACATCAACTACGTGACCAGAAAGGCCGTCAAGGGTCAAGCATTGTCAGACCATCTGGCAAACTTCCCCAGTAATGAGGACCGTGGGCCTGAACCCCAATTCCCAGATTAAGGGATCTTCGCAGTCGAGCCTGAAAACCGATGGCAGCTTTTCTTTGACGGAGCTGCCAACAAAAGAGGAAATGGCGTAGGGATGCTACTGGTCGATTCGAAAGATGAGCACACTCCCATAGTCCTTAAGTTAAACTTCCCTGCCACGAACAATGTTGCCGAGTACGAAGCCTGCATTGCTGGTTTAGAAGTTGCCCTAGAAAGGAATGTCAAGGAGCTTGAAGTTTATGGAGACTCAGCCCTGATCATTAACCAGGTCTCCAACAAATGGAAGACTGTGGACCCTAATCTTCAGCGGTATCATGCCCATATGGAAGAGTTGACTGGATAGTTCAGAGAAGTGACTTTCCACTACTTGCCAAGGTAAAAGAACGTATTCGTAGATGCCCTAGCTACTCTAGCCTCACTGGTAGAGATCCCCGAGGGAAAAGCCATAAAACCCTTTAGAGTGGGTAGAAGAGAAGCCCCGACCTTCTGTTGTGAAGTAGACTTGGGACCTGAGCCTATCAAGGAACCTTGGTACAATCAAATTTACCAGTTCCTCAAAGATGGAGAGTCAGCTTTCAGAGACGAAGAAGGTAGACCAAAAGAAGGTGTCAAAGCCAAGAGCTTGCAAGCCCTGAAAAGGTTGGCCTCCCATTATGTCATTCTAGGGGGCAACCTGTACAAGAAACGGTACCAAGGACCACTCCTCTTGTGCGTCACTCAAGAAAGGGCCAAAAAGTTGATGATTGAAGTCCACAATGGTCCCTGCGGTCCTTATATGAATGCTAGAGCCCTGATGCAAGTGATCCTCAGAATGGGTTATTATTGGATTTCCATGAAGACAGGCTGTGTCCAGCATGTCCGAGCGTACGACAAATGCCAACGGTTTGCCAACCTCAACCATCTCCCGCCTCATGACCTGTACTGCATGACGACTCCTTGGCCGTTTGCAACTTGGGGTATTGACGTGATAGGGAAGATAGCCCCAACAGGAAGTAATGGGCATGAATTTGTGTTAGTAGCAGTCAACTACTTCACCAAGTGGGTAGAGGCCAAGTCCTACAAGGTCCTCACTTCCAAGAAGGTGGCCCAGTTTGTCAAGGAAAACATAATGTGTAGATATGGGGTACCCAATGAGATCATTTCTGATAACGGGTCGCACTTTGAAGGAGGCTGCGATAGGTTCTTGTCGAGAATTCAGAATCACTCGCCACAAGTCATCCCCATACGGACCTCGGACTAACGGAGCCGTGGAAGGCTGCTAATAAGACACTCGAACGGATCATCAGGAAAATGGCCACCCGTGGTCGCGATGGCCCGAAAAGCTGCACCTAGCACTCTCGGGCTACGGGGCGTCTGTCGTAACGGCTACGGGAGAAATCCTTTTGCCCTAACTTACGGGATGGAAGCGGTGTTACCGGTGGAGTTGGAAATCCCGTCATTAAGGGTCCTCTGGAAAACAGTGTCAACGAAGTAGAATGGCTACGTAGCCAGCATGATGAGTTGGCCTGCTCGACGAAAAAAGGCTAAAGGCCATGGAGCACACCCGAGCCTACCGAGGCGAATGGCCGAGCATTCGACAAAAAGGTCAAAGCCGAGAGACATCAAGGAGGGTGACTTAGTGTTGAAAGTGAAACCCCTACCGAGACAACCCCACAGGAAAATGGGAACCCGTCTGGATCGGCCCGTATGTGGTGCAGAAGATACTATCGGGAGGAGCCATGAAACTTGCGGACACTGGACGGCAATCCCTTTGTCCACCCGTTAACGGTGATAAGCTCCGAAGGTACTATGTCTAAAAATAAAAAAATAAAAATAAAAAAAGAAAATAAAAAAAATAATAAAAAAAAAGAAAAAAAATATTAGTGCAAAAAGAGTAATACCCAGCTAGGCTGAAAACCCAAAAAGGGCGGTCTAGGCAAAAAACAGGGTTACACATAAAAAAAATATTAGTGCAAAAAGAGTAATGCCCAGCTAGGCTGAAAACCCAAAAAGTGCGGTCTAGGCAAAAAATAGGGCTGCACATAAAAAAAAAGAGAAAAGTTCACCAGAATGAACTACGAAGACCTGAGCCCCTTAGTCTTTCTTGTAAAAGGGAAACGTAGGCAGCCATTTATGGTTCGGTCTAAACAATAAAAAGGGCGATTAAGTTTCCATGAAATGCGTCCTAAACAATAATAAATGATATTCAAGTTTTCATAAAACGGGTCCTACTCAACAAAACATCTGAAATTTCCATGAAATTGTGTCTTGATTCATTTCTAAGATAATATCTCTTGTTCATTACAAGTTAAAAACTCCTTGATGAGTTCAAGCACGGTCTACTCTTGACTCTGCTAACCTGCTACAAAGATCTAAAATACAATAAAATGCCTAATAAGCTACTGTGTTTGCAAAAATGGCAATAAGGGAATCCTAAGAAAAGATCTGTCAGTCGTCATTCGCTGAGTCTTCTTTGACCATCTTCCCTTTACCTCGACCCCGTCGAGTTTTCTTTCTCTTATTCTCTATGATGTCGGTCTCCCTCATTCCGATCTCCGGTATCCTCACTGGAGCCTCCATCAAACCTGTGTCAATAAGTGCCCTCTCAACTCGAGCACGAGTCCGCACTTCCTCCCTCTGAGCCTCAGTCAAGGGAGTGACTTCAGAAAGCCTCTTGTACCGAGCCTCCATATCTTTGATAAGCTCACCTGACTAGTTATGGTGACTCGCCTTAGCTTCAGTCTCCCTTAGAGTCCTACTCGAGTCGCAGTCAGCTCCCAGTAAAGCCTGACGTCCCTCCCCCAAGATGACCTGAGTCGCTCCCATCTCCCTCTCATACCAATCCAAGTAGACCGTAGTCAAAATGGTACTCTTCCTGCTCCTGAAGATAGCCCTGGGTAGGAAAGCAGTGTATGTCCAAGCCCTCGAGAAGAATGAGAAGCTGGTCGGATCCCTCATAGCTAATGGCACCACCTCCATGGTACGGATGTCCTCCCAATCGCCCAACGGCTCCTGTAAGGCCCCAAACTGCCTGGATACTAAGCAGGGTATGTAGAAGGATGACCAGCAGAACCCTGGAACCCTCACTATATAGGACTCACAGAAATATCCTCTGACAGTGCAACCTCCAGTGAGGTATCCACCAGCGAATGTCTGAAGTGGATAGCCTGGCCATCATCAGCTCCCAATCATCTTGGCCTTGCTGCCTAGGCAAACCTCTCCGAGAAATCACCCAAGGGCACTGAGTCGGCAAAGCCCCTGGCAAAGCCCCGAGCCTCTCCTGCAGCCATAAAGTCAGCACAGCTGGACTCCCAGACCTCATGAAACGGTCTCCTCTAGCCATCCTATCAATGCCATGAAGGGTCTCACCCAAAACCAGTGGGACAATGTCCTTCCCAGCCCTGCAATCTCTGACCATGTCCAAGAGACCGCTATGACAGATCCCCAAGGACTCAGCAGTGAACAGAGCCGAGAATACGCAAAGGATAAAGGCATCCATAGCCACCATGGTCGTAGCCATATCCGGAGACCCAAACCTGCCCGGGATGTCAGAAAGGTCAATCCTGTCCGGAGCAATCATCATCCTCTCAGCCTCTCCCAGAGAAATCTGCAGAAAAGATGCAAGCTTTGCCGACACCGGCACGTCTTCGATTGACGGAATCGATATAGCCTCAATTTCTGGACCCCCAATCAAGGCTCGGAAGTCTTCATGCGTTGGGACAATCTCATTGTAAGAAAAGCAGTAAACGTGCCTCCGGACATCCCAAAACCTTGCTGCTGCTCTCAAAAGGTCCCAATCGGGTGGGAGATCCCTCAAATGCCATAAAGACTTGATCTTGAAGGTAGAATCAAATAGTCCCTTGTGAGATTGAAAGTTGTATCTTACCCAAGATTGAAGATCGGACAGAAAGCGATCCCTTTTCCCCCTTTGCAATCTAGCGGGCTTCTCCATTGTAAAATGATCAAAGATGGTGTCTTTAGGTCCAATATGTGCTCTGGGAACAGTTGGGACAAGTCTAGGTTGAAAATGAAATGAAATGGCCAAGCCTTGGTTTTATTCTAAAAATAACCAGTCCAGACAGAACTGTGAGCCGCACGGCCTCATTTGCTCCAGAGACCAGACCGCACGGCCTCATTTGCCTGATGTAAAAGACAATCTGCAGCAACCAAGTTGCTGCCCAAAGGGAGTTTTTCACCCCACTTTTCCAACCAAAACCTGTACAAAAACATGTCCAAAGACCATTCAAGCAGTTATATATCATTTTGGCCCAGTTTCAGCCCCGATTCCAAGCAAAAAACTGCCCCGAGGCTCAAGTAATATGCAAATTAATAAAGCATAAAATAGAAAAGTAAATAAAACAGTAGAACATTGTTTTCGCCCCATCGGCACCCAAATAAAGCAAAAAAATAAACAAAATGTACATAAAACTTGTTCATTGTTTGTTTTTCTTCCTAAATCAACTCTAGAGACCTCCTAGGCCTCCGATCCTTCTTCATCGCTACTCATCTTGTAGACGCTAGCCTCCCTCATCAAGTCCTCCGTGTCACTCATGTCAGAAAGATGGACATTCTCGTGCTCGTACTCAGCCAACTGCTCTAGGATGCCAGCATTGGGTCCTTACCCCCGAGGAATGGCACTAGAAGAGTACTCCGAGGCTGAAGAGGTGGATGCCGTGCTCCCGACGTGCCTCCTTTTGCGCACGGGCTCCTGCACGTTCGCTGCCGCCTTTGAAGCGCAGGCCAGCTTCCTCAGAAGGGACCGGCACACGTCCTTCCAGCCCCTATTCTGCCTGACCAAGCTGTCGTAAGTCCGAGCTGGAACCTGAGAAAAAAGAGAAGAAAATCTCAGGAAAATCTCAGAATTGCAAAAAAGCAAAGAAATCTGAAAGAAAAGGGAAAAGACCCTAAAAGTGTACTTACAGTGCTGTCCGGCGGCAGAGTATACTGGGGCTCCCTCGTATCGGGGACAGGTATCCTCAACCTCCTTAGTACTCCGTAGACCACATAAGAAAGGTGAGCAAGAGGGATCGGCGGATTAGAAGGCTTGGCCTCCCCATATCCCTGAGTGACAGCTAGCTTCACTAGCTTCTGTGGCGTCCTCAGTCGCTGCTCCACAAACACAGCATATGGGGTATCCAGATCAAAGTACTCCTCAGCGGCCACGCCTCCCTGGTATCTAGCAATGTCGTCCTCCGACCAATCTCTAGGCTGCAGCATCCGTGCTGGAGGATCCTGGGGAGTAATGGCGTCCAATGGAGGGACATGGCCATGCTGCCTAGAAAATCGATCCCCCAGATAGATGACATCGCATGTCAGCCCGGTCAACCACCGCCTCTGCCTCGTCACCTCCACGGCCTCTCCTAGCAGAATCTCTGGGTACCTCCCCCAAGGATAAAAATCCACTCCATCGTGTCCATCTCTGTTGATAACCGGCCTAACCATCTTGTAATCAAAGGTGATCCGGGTTTTCCCGGTGAACTTATCCCTCGCATCTCCCCTCCAGCGGACCATAGCGGGAAAGATGGTAGCATCGCTCTGTTGGTTCCACGGAAAGAACCTGATCACCTCACAAAACCAGACCTGCATGTTCAAAACATCAAAAAGGTCATTTTCTCTCATGAAAGTCTCAAAGACAGAAAGTAAAAGAGAGAAAGGAAAGTGAGACTACCTCAAGAGCAAAGGAGAAACAATCCATGGAAGCAGCCTTATTCCGGCTGTACAGATCCAGGGAGAAGTACAGCTCTGCCAATCCGGCCTCACCCCATGAGACCGTCCCAATCCCATCAACATCCTCCAGAGAGTCGAGGAGGCAAGTCATAGCCAGAGTCCCAGAATTGGCAAAGATGGTGACTGACAGCATCAACCACACAAAGGCTCTAGCAAGCTGGTGGGCAGTCACCTCACTAGCAGCAAAGTCCCGCATGCAGTTCTGGACTGCCACCTCGATGTTCCTCGTCTCCATTCCTAGCCCCTTGGGAATAAGCTCAAACCCGACCAAAGCCCTGAACTCCTCTGCCGTAATATGGTTCCTCCAGGTCACAGGCCTCCCGGTGAACTGTAAGCCAGTGATAGCAGTGAAATCGGTCGGAGTCACCGTCAGCTCCCCCCAGCTAAGATGAAAGCAGTGGGTGGTATCCCACCAGAACTCAGATAGGGCCTGGACCAAGCCCTTGCTCTTCGAGGTAATGTGAATACCTCTGTCGATGGCCTCAATAAACAAATCTAGGCCAGTAGCCCTCACCAGCTGCTTAGGGTTCGCCCCATTCTTCTCAAAATCAGGCATCCTATGCCATAGCCTGACTGCAATCTCAAGAGGCCCCCTAGGCTTGTTCTCCTGTAGACAAGCACAGCAAAAGAAATGTGTCAGTCTTTTTCAAAAAAGCATGCATATATTTAAAAGTGCACATATTTTCAAAAGAAAAGCATTCATGAAAATTTTCTAGCATCCTTTGCATCGAAAACGTGTCTTTCATCACTTGAAACATATCGTGTCAAGCACATTGCTCTCCTAAGCACAAAATCACAATTTTCAAAATTATTTGCACATAAGCATTAATTTTTTCTCAAAAATGGCATGCATGAATCCTTTTCATCGTCCAAAATCCCGTTTTCTCATCTATGACCTAGTTCTAGCACATGCAAGAACTCCGTCACCTCTTAGACAATTATCCTTCTTACTTTTTATTTTCGAAAAAAAAAGTGGGTCATTCTCATTATTTTGTCAAATAAATTGCACATGCATGTTCTTTCATCTTCTTAGCCTCATAGGTTAATCATTAAGATTTCAAAATCATCGTCAAAAATCCTAGGAAAATTTGAGAAATTCCTAAAAATCGGGTCAAGCCCTAATTCAATCAAAATCGACGGAATTGAGCAAATTAAGAATGCTTACCCCAACTGATTGAGGGTTCGTCGATTTGTGCTCCCTTCTACCCGGGTAAAGCTCCGATGGAGGTGTAAGGAAGTCATACTTCCTCTCCGTACGGACAAGCTCCTTCCTCCTCCTCCGAGCGGCCTCGGAGATGTTCCTTCTAGCTTGCCTTGGCATTGGATTCCCCTCCGGATCCATCTCAATCAATAGAAGCAAGGGAATTGAGGGATTCTTGAAGAAACTCTCTCCTTTCTCTCTCTCTTCCTCGGCAGTCTTGGGCGGCAATAATGCCCAGTCCTCGTTCAAATTCTGTTTTAAATAATCTGAAAAAATCAGGCTTCTAGCCGTACGACTTCTTTTGCCTCCCTCTCATGCCGGGCGGCTTCTTTCGCTCTGAGCAGAAATTACCTTTTTGCCCCTGGACTTTCCACTTGGGCATACAATTCCTGTTATCCTTTAACTAGGATAACGTCGTTTTCAGAAGATATCCCTTATCTCCTTATGCAAATAGACTTTCTTCCCCAGTCGCCTCCGTTACCTCCGTTATAACGGGATAACGCTAGGTGACAACCTCCGAATTGTCAGAACTCTAAACTTTTGCTACCTCTATCACGAATAGAGAAGTACGCTCAAGTTCTCTAAACTTTAGCTACCTCTATCACAGATAGTGAAGTACGCTCAAGTTCTCCTAACTTTTGCTACCTCTATCACGAATAGAGAAGTACGCTCAAGTTCTCCTAACTTTTGCTACCTCTATCACGAATAGAGAAGTACGCTCAAGTTCTCCTAACTTTTGCTACCTCTATCACAGATAGTGAAGTACGCTCAAGTTCTCCTAACTTTTGCTACCTCTATCACAGATAGTGAAGTACGCTCAAGTTCTCCTAACTTTTGCTACCTCTATCACGAATAGAGAAGTACGCTCAAGTTCTCCTAACTTTTGCTACCTCTATCACAGATAGTGAAGTACGCTCAAGTTCTCCAAACTTCAGCTACCTCTATCCACTCGATAGTGACGTAAGCTCTAGTATCCAATCAGGTGACAACCTCCATTAATTGTCAAAACTTCAAGGATCCTAGACATCGTTCCTAACCTATCTAGTGATGCTTGAACTACGATCAAGGCTTGATTCCTCCGGGATACGTAGGTAGCCTTTCATAAAAGGTCCAGCCATCCGACCGCTGTGGTCACCCTTTTTCCATCATCGCTTCTCAGTGGTGAGGCAACCTTTCATAAAAGCTCCAGCCATTCGACCGCAGTGGTCACCCTGTTCCTTCATCGCTCCTCAGTGATAAAGTAGTCCCTCATAGAGGTCCAGATATCCGACCACATCGGTCACCTCTAGCATATCCCCAGTAGGATCAGCCGCTTGACCTCCTAGGTCAGTTTCTCTTCTATTTCCCCGGCAAGAGACCAGTTTCTCTCCACCATTACCCCGCGGATCTTTTCTGAACTACGGCATGGCTTGATTCCTTTGGGATACGTAGGTAGCCTTCCAAAGGTTCAGCCACTCGACCACCTTGGTGTGATGATGTGTGATTGTGTCGAAAATTTTCCCATTTTTGTTTGAAAAAATCAACGAAACGGAGTCGCCACGCCATTTTAATTTTGAGGGCCAAAACTTTGAAAAAAGCCCGAGATCAGAGATTTAGGTTCGGAGGTCATGTTACACGCCGGGAAGGACGTTAGTGTGCACCCGGAATGCCTCGTAAAACGAGTCTTCCAAGCTGAAAATCATTTGTGTGTGTGTGTGTGTGTTTTGGCCAAAATACTTTGAAACTCAGAAAAGTAAAAATAGGGATATCTTTTCAAGACTTTAAACTGATTCCATGATTTTTTGGAAGATTTTTGGATTGAGATTTGGTACTCAAAAGACCTTTTGAAGTTGAGAGCCATTTCTGCCAGAATGAAAAAGGCAGTGGACCTTTGATTTTGAAAGGGATTCAAGGGTCTTAAAACTTCATAATCTGGATAAACTCAGAGAATTAAAGTTGTTCTAGACACCTTAAATAAGACTTGTGCGAAGGAATTTTCCATTTTGGAGAAGATTTGAGGGGTCAAAACCTTCTGGAAACCTCAGATATGAGATCTGGATTCCCAGAAGCTGATGAACTAGCCTCTGAAAGAAAATTTGAAAAGAGGAGTTTTACTCACCCAAAAAATAAAGTAAAAATATGTCTGGAAATCTCTGGATGTTGGCTACAAAAAGTGTTTTGTAGTCAACACCAAATTCCAAGTTCATCTGTGTCCAAAAATTAAGATAATGGACTGAGGTCTGGGAAAATTGCTACTGGACAGCAACTTCCCAAGAAGGAGAATATGATTTTAAAGGGGGTTTTGCATCCATGCTTGTCCCCATTTCCCTAGGTTTTGGTTAGTGATCACTAGACATTTTAGTGGTGAATCAACTATACCAAACCATCCTTGGGGTACATTAGGACTAAGCATTTCATTTGCTTGGGAAGGGGATTTTTATCCTTTGAAAATGAGATTTTATGCTTGAAAATGGTTTTTAGGGTTTTGAAAATGAGTTTTCTTTGCAAGAAAGTAAGAGAACTTGAAAATAATTTTGATCTTTGTAGAAGATCATCCATGGAGATGGTCTTCCATGGTGATCTTCTTAGATCTAGAGCAAGAAGATGAAGGAACTACATTTTGTAGTTTGCAAATGCATGCATGGTTGAGATTTAGGGTTAGGAGAAGGAGGGTTTACCAATCTTCCTTGTGTTCTTGAGTGTTTGGCTTGTATGTATGAGTGTTTAGGGCTTTAATATGAGAGTGAGTGGATGAGTATGAATTGGGAAAGATTGGAGAGAAAATGGTGACAATTCAAGTGAATTCTCACTGTTTTCTCTCTATATTTCGCCAGAGGTTCGGTGCAAAATGTGTTGTGGCTCCTTTTTTTTTTGTGACTGGAGGGCTCAATTTATAGCCCTCCTGAGATGACAAACTCATTCGCCGCGGATGGGAACCCTCGCCGTGCACGCGTTCATTAAATGCGGCTTCGACTTTGGACAAGAGGAATATTTCTTTTTGAAATTCAAATTAAGCAAACTTTTATGTTTCCAAAGCATTTCTATTTATGGTTTTCTTCTTTTGTTTTTCTTTTTTGAGATTCTTTTTAAGGTTTAACCTTAAATAACAATGCCCATTTTACCCTCACTTTGTTAGAAAGGTTAGGATTGTTAGGAATTGTTAGAAATGTTATAACTTCGTTAATTTTCTAACGAAAATTCTAACAAGCTCAAATTGGAGCACTTACGGTAGCCTCGCGACGGCGCTTCGAAGGAAGCGGGGTCGTCGATAAGAGTAAGGCTCCATATTTGGCGGTGATGATCGAGTGATCGGGTGGCCGAACCTAGCGATAGGCTACCTACGTATCCCGAATGGGAATCAAGCCATGGTCGTAGTTCGGGTCTTTGACCACAGGGAGATGATGGCGTTTTAGGTGCCTCGAACTCCGATGAGCGAGTTCTCAGCGATTGCTGCCGGAAAGAAACTCTGGCTGGGATAAGAGATGACCATCTTCTTGCTCGATGGCTATCCGCCCGCTGGGGGATGGAATGACCATTTTCGGTCTCTCGCTGGGGATGATTGCGATTTATCGCTTTCTAGTGATAGCGTCTTAGGTGCCTCAAACCTTGGAGATGGCGTTTTAGGTGCCTCGAACCTTGAAGATGGCATTTTAGGTGCCTCGAACCTTGAAGATGGCGTTTTAGGTGCCTCGAACCTTGAAGATGGCGTTTTAGGTGCCTCGAACCTTAATTTGAAATGGCCTTTCGGTGGACTTCGTCTGCTGCCGAAGGAGAGGGTGACCGTTTTGGTCGGGGCTGGACCTAATGATAGGCTACCTACGTATCCCTAGCTGGAATCAAGCCCTTTCGTAGTTCGAGTCTTACTCGAGATTTCGCCGGCTTTTGGGATTCCGTTAACTTTGCCGGGATTTCGTTAGCCTTTCTTTGAGGGGAAAATCAGACGTATTCGTCTGGGAAATCGGTCTTACGTTTGACTGCCGGAGGATTTTGATGAAAGATACGGGATCCGTTATCTTTCTCGGGGAGATCGGACTTACTTTTGACTGCCGGGGATTGATTTTTGATGAAAGATACGGGATCTCGTTATCTTTCTCAGGGAGATCGGTCTTACGTTTGACTGCCGGAGGATTTTGATGAAAGATACGGGATCCGTTATCTTTCTCGGGCACTCGGTCTTACGACGTTTCTGGGAGGATTTTGATGAAAGATACGGGATCCGTTATCTTTCTCGGTCTTACGTTTTGACTGCGGAGGATTTTGATGAAAGATACGGGATCCGTTATCTTTCTCGGCACTCGGTCTTACGTTTTATGCGGAGGATTTTGATGAAATATATGGGATCCGTTATCTTTCTCGGGGCACTCGGTCTTACGTTTTACTGCCGGAGGATTTTGATGAAAGATACGGGATCCGTTATCTTCCTCGGGGTACTCGGTCTTACGTTTAACTGCCGGAGGATTTTGATGAAATATATGGGATCCGTTATCTTCTCGCGGTCTTACGTTTAGCTGGGAGGATTTTGATGAAAGATACGGGATCCGTTATCTTTCTCAAGGGCACTCGGTCTTACGTTTAACTCGGGAGGATTTTGATGAAAGATACGGGATCTCGTTATCTTCCTCGGGGCACTCGGTCTTACGTTTTACTGCCGGTTGATGATTTTTGATGAAAGATACGAGATCTCGTTATCTTTCTCGGGGAGATCGGTCTTACGCTTTGGCCGGAGGATTTGATGAAAGATACGGATCCGTTATCTTTCTCGGGGCACTCTGGTCTTACGTTTAGCCGGAGGATTTTGATGAAAGATACGGGATCCGTTATCTTTCTCGGGGCACTCGGTCTTACGTTTACCGCCGGGAAATGATTTTCTTGACAAGGGGCCGACTTTGGTTAACTTTGTTAACTCTGTCAAGTTTGGGACTGAATTGCAGAGTCCCGAAATTTTAAGGGCAAAAGGGTCATTTTGACCCTGGCAATCCTATCCGCGCGGATAGGAGCTGAAAGTCAAGGGTATTAATTAGGGCCAACGCCCTTTTCTTCTTCCCCATTCGTTTTTGAAATTGTTACGAAAGAGAAAAGAGGAAGGAAGCCATTTTTGGCCAAAAAATCTTCAAAAATCCTCCGTTTTCTTCGATTTTTGAGCAATGGAACACGGGAAGGCGCTTTTCAAGGCCAAGGACGTGGCCCGGTGGCGGAGAGACGATTGGAGCTCGTCCGAGGATGAGGAGGCATTACAATCTTTCGCAATCGATTGCGGAGGAGCCCTACCTCGATGCTTGGCAACATTTGGGCTTGATTCGAATCTCGAACGGTATACTTTGAAACCCTTTGATCCCTTTGTTGATTTCTTGTTTGAAATTTGAATTTTAGGTGATTTTTGAAATTTTTTTTTTTTGAAATTGAATATTGATGTTCATTGTCTTTGAATCTTGATGATTATGTGAGTAACCCAAAATGTGCATTTTGCTTGGCATTTTCGCCATTTTTTTTTTTTTAAATTCGAAAATTGCATGTGAAAATTTGAAAATTGTGATTTTTTTTTTTTTGAAATTGAATATTGCATGTTGATTGATGATGAAATTTTTTTTTTGAAATTGAATATTGATATTGATGAATGATGCAATGCATGCATTTTGTTTGGAAAGAATGGGCATTTTGCCAATATGGGATGTATGTATGTTTAGAATTTTTATTTATGTTTGTTTTTTTTTTTTTTTTTTTTTTTTTTGGAATGTAATAATTTAGGATTTTATTTTATGAATGCAATGCAGTATGAATGCAGTGTTGCATGAGCCTTGGTTTTTTTTTTTTTGCAAGGGTGTTTGGTATATGGACTGGTTTGGGGAGGTTTTTTTTTGCACAGGTTTCGAGCAACCGGGACGGAATATTCCTCTTTTGATGTAGCAGCTTGGACTGTTGCAGAATTTTTTCTGGCTGTGACAATCATGTCCGCGCGGATAGGGGCAGCTTCTGACATTGTCCTTTAATTTAGGTTCAGACTGGTCTTGCTTTATTTCAAATTCAAATATCCTCTTCAACCTCCAAATTCAAACAGCCATTTTCGGGGAGAAAGAGAGAAAAACCATGGAAAACTTTAGAAAAGCTCCATCAAAATTGTCCCAAGAATCCCAAATGTCATTCTTCAACAAGTTATGCATGAGAGGAGGTCCTTCTTTGAAGAAAGGTACAAGGTGAAGTGCTTATGGTCTCTCAAGGAATTGATTCCGGATTATGAGCTTTTGAGGGCTTCTTCCTCATTTTGGGACACTAGAAGGCATGTCTTTTGCCTTTCCTTCAACGAGATTGTTCCGACTGTCGAAGAATTTCGGGCCTTGCTTGGAGGTCCGGAGGTGGAAGAGATAGCGGTTCCTTTGCCCGAGGGGCTTCTTTGTTGACAGATTGTGCGTCCTCCTTCATCTTTCCTCGGAGGAAGCGCAAGATATGATCCGTGGTCCCGATCATTTTGATATTTCCGGCCTTCCCGATAGGTTTAGGGGCCTAGGCTTGGTGGATGATGCCTATTGGGATGCCTTTGCACTTTGTATGTTTGGCACCCTGTTCATGGTCTATTCCTTTGGGATCTGTCATCGATCTCTCGCTAGATGTTGTCGTTCACCGTCGCCCGGGCGTAGATGTCGTTCCTTTGATTTTGGGGGAGACTTTTCATGCTCTTGATAGGTCAAGCTACGGAAGACGGTATATGCACGGGGCAACCCGTTCCTCTTGACCCCGTGGGCCGATGGAGCGTTTGGGGGTTCTTCGGGAAACTCCCGATATGATCAAGCCTTGGACATTTGCCAGAGGGGGTTGCAGTGGATTTTGATGATCGGGGCTCATGGGAGCGTTGGATGGCTGGTCTCCGCAGCAGGATATCGATGGTCGGTGCCTTGTTGGCGGGTGGAGACTCGCAGAGTGCTTCAGATGGGTCTCCCGTGGTCATGCTTGCAGGGGCTTTCTGGTCCAGCTTCTACATTCCGGCTTTAGTTCTGAGACAGTTTGGCCTGGAGCAGGTTCCTTTGGAGGGCTTTGATGATATAGCCACCAGAGTGGTGGCTCCTGTTTCTATGGATGATCCCTCAGTGTTTCCATTTCTTTCCCGAGCATGGAGGTATGATACCTTTCCTCCTCGGGTTATTCTCAGCGTCCAAGACCGGTGTTCCCGACCACTTGGTACTGGATTGGTATGAGAGGCATCCGGGAGAGACTCGAGTGGCTATTTTGAGACGGCGTGAGGCCATTGTGGGTGCGGAGGACTCGACTGTTTCGAGAGGAGGAGGGCCGAGGCGAGGGCCAACCCTCATGACAGAGCGAGACGCTGTGACCGATTATGAGGCTTACGTCAAGAGACAGGAGAGGAGGGCTCCTATGCTACCGGCTAGGTTACAGGAGATGAGGGATGACGCTAGGGCTACTAAGGCCCTGACAGAGGCTGGTTTGATAGATCCTGTTCCTATACCAGAGCTTGGTAGGAGGAAGACCGACATTTTTCCCGTTCGTAAAAGAAGACTCCGAAGGGGGAAGAAGAGGGGAGAGGCCAAGCACGAGTGGCTTGGAGTGACTCCCGAGGTTTCCGAGTATCCCTTTCTTGTCATGGCGCATACATTAATTTGATTATGTATCTTAGTTTTTTTTAGCAAAGTTGCCAGCTTGTAGGAATGAATCGGGCTTAGACTCATCAAAGAGCTTTTAACTTGTAATGAATATTTGAATTGCTTTAGAGTTTTTCGAGACGCTTTCATGGTCTCGATCAATTGTATTGATGTCAAAGTATGACTTTTATTTGTGTTTTAGACCGAACCGTTTCCGCCGCCTACGTTCCTCTCATTTTGAGGAGCTCAGTCTTCGTAGTTCAACCCGATTTTTTTTGTTGTTTTTTTTTTTTTTTGTTTTTTTTTTTGTTTTTTTGTTTTTTTTTTTTGTTTTTTTTTTTTTTTTTGTTTTTTTTTTGTTTTTTTTTTTTTTTTTTTTTTTTTTTTTTGGTGCCACCTCGTTTTTTACCTAGGCCGCCCTTTCTCGGGTTTTCAACCTAGTTGGGTATTACTCTTTTAGCACTCTTTTTTGTTTTTTTACGCGTAGTATCTCGCGCAGCCTTGTCACCATTCACCGGGTGTACAAAGGGATTCCCGTCGAGGTCCGCAAGTTGCATGGCTCCTCCGGAGAAGATCTTCTCGGACGACATATGGCCCGACCCATACAGGCTCCCATTTGCCGAGGGGGTTGATACGGACAGGGGGCCTTTCCTTTAGAACGAGATCACCTTCTCGGATCTCCCGATGCTTTACTTTCTTGTCGAAGGCTCTAGCCCTTCTTCCTTGGTAGGCCCCGATGTGTTCCATGGCCTTCGCCGGCGTTCGTCTAGTAGGGCCAATTCATCATGGCGACTCGGAGCCATTCGACCTCGTTGATCCGGCTTTCCAACAAGATACGGAGCGAGGGTATTTCCACTCGATTGGGAGTACGGCTTCCATTCCGTATGTGAGGGCAAAAGGTGTTTCCCAGGTTGCCGTTCGACGATGTTCCGTAGCCCCAGAGTGCCAGTGTAACTTCTCGGGCCAATCTCTCGCCTTGGATGCCCATTTTCCGGATGATATTTTCCAGAGTCTTGTTTGCCGCCTCAACGGCTCCGTTGGTTTGGGGCCCGTAGGGAGATGACTTGTGACGGGTTATTCGAATTCTCGCCAAGAAATGTCGCATTCCCCTTCGAAGTGGGATCCATTATCTGAAATGATTTCGGCTGGCAACCCATATCTGCACATGATGTTTTCTTTGATGAAGAGGGCAACTTTCCTTGAATTGAGGACTTTGTAGGACTTTGCAGAGCATCCTTTCCGATTCCTTCGAAGAAATCGCCAATCTGCGTCTTTTTAGGCTCTTCCGCAGTTCCCAAATTCACACTTGTCAAAATCTCTTCGGCAGCTTGGGCTTGATTTTCCTCTTCCTGACAACCTCGCTTAAAGATTTTTTTTTTTTTGTTGTTTGATTTTTTTTTAATGTGTCTCGCTTTTTTATCTAATGAATTATTATTAAATTTTTTTTATTCATCATTAGTTAAAGTGGCAATCAAGGGATACTGTAAAGGTTCGTCATTTCATTGAAAACGAAAGGGAATACAGCGCTTGCTGCTGCACTCGTAGTCTTCAGGCGTAAGGCCATCGGACGACCCTAGAGACTCGACCTTAACAAAGAGAGACTGGGAGGACTTGTCCTAGATTGACACAAAGGGACGGGGGACCAATCCAAGCTTGGTGATCATTTCCTCCTTGGTCGCGGACGGCTCGAGAGGTTTTCCCAATTCTTAGCGGCTCGCCGTTGGTGGCCTCATGACTCGGAACCGTGCCGTTTTTGTTTTCCTTTCTCAATTGCCGCTATCATCTCTTGACCGAGCCGAGATCAATCAGTCCGGCACCTGGACTTCTTCTTCGAACAATTGCCGCATAAACTGCACTATCCCAATCATTTGAGGGAAATTCCGTGGCCTTAGCTTTTGGCACCGTCGGTTCGAATCTGTGTTTCGATCTTCCCGGCGTAGGAATAGTGGTTGTGAGCTTCTCGAACCTGTTCCACTGTGTCGCACGCCTCCGAAGGTATACTCACTCTTCATGGTAGTGGTAGCCCTGTGTATCTTGGGTAGGTCCAGAACATTCTACGGACCGGGTTAGCCTTGGTTCCTCCGAACTTGTTGAGGCTATCCTCCGTAGCTTTAGCCATCCCGCCGTAGGAGTGGGCTCTGTGATGTTTCCTGGTTGTGTGGGACCCTTTACAAAGTAGTCGCCCAAATTAGGACTGAAGGGGAGAGATTTAGGGTCGTCGACCGGGACCCTTCCCCGTGGCAGCCTTCAAATCTTTTTCCTTTGCAGGTGTCCACCGAGGAGGCCTCATATCCTGTGCCGTGGCGAGTATTCTGTCCTTTCACCTCGATGAGTTTGTGAGTTCCTTGTTGGTGCTTCCCTGCACCGAGGCCAGGTAGATAGCTCATTTTTCTCATCATTTTCAAGACCGGTGGGATTTTATCCCGAGTGACCGTCAGCTCTATGTTGCACACTTGGGCCTTGGGAGGCTCGACCGTGAAGCCCGTTAGCATGAGACCTTCCTCATCATGTTTGATTTCCAGAATAGGTATTCCGCCCGTATCCGTGCCCTCTAAAGTGACTAAATCTCCGTAAATGGTCGTCGGATCCCCATTCGAGACGAATTTCACACACTCGGTGGAGGCTTGAGGCGACCCCTTTGACTTGATGGAGCCAAGGTCTTCCCAACAGGCATTGAAAGTAATCGGGATGTCGATAACCTGGAATTCCACAGGTATCAATTTCTGTCCAAACCAGAGGTCTAAAGTAGCAACTCCGAGGACTGCTCGGGATGTTGAGTCGTAAGCTTTGACTGTGAGAGAAGAAGGCTTCAAGTCTGTAGTCTTGATATCAAGCAAGCTCATGATCTTTGCCGGAAGAATGTTCATTCCGGACCCATTATCAACCAGGACTCGAGGGAGGCGTCGTTCGTCCAATTGGACTGTGATGAAGAGAGGCTCGTTATGATCAGCCCCAAATTGAGGGAGGTCGAGATCTGTGAAAGTGATTATATTCCCGTAATGGATGTTTCCAATTAGCTGTACCACATCATCGGGAGTAGCATCAATAGGCACGAGAGTGCGAGCTGTGCTTTCTTCCGGCTTACATGGGGATAGGACGAGGTGAGTAGAGACCAGAGGGAAATGTTGGCCTGTGTTTGCTTCAACCGGGTGAGCACGGGATCCTCTTTTCGGGATCTGGAGTTTCAGCTGTCATAGCATAGGGGCGGCGATCTTCTTTCGGTGCTTGATCTGTGGCCTTCTTATCTCGCCTTGGGATTTCCTTGGAAGATCCGCAGAGCGGGTCAACAGATTAACTTCCTCATCGCCGTCTCTTGACTGGATTTCTTCAATGCCGCTAAGGTCAACGGGGAGCCCTTTTGGCTATTGGCCACCGGGACTCGACGGAGTCTAGCAACAGTGAGGACCGAGCCGTACCGGCTTCTTCCCGGGCGGCCCTTATAACCGCTTCCTGTGTCACAGCTTTTGGGTTTGGGGTTGTGTTGTTGCCCCTTGGATGGCCCATGAGCTAGGGCGTCCTCCGATTCACTCTCATGGTCGGCCTTGCTCATTGTTATCATGCAACAAGAGTCGCTATTGTCGGGACTCGCGGCTTTTCGATTTCATCCCCGGTATAGTGCAGCCATTCGATTCCCTTCGTAGTACTCGGAGTTGGAGATGATTATAGCGTTACGTGTGGGAGGCGCATCCGGTATCATGCCGGTTTCTAGGACTTCTCTGAAAGCCGACATACATTCGGGAAGGTGACTTCTTCTTGGGCAACCCTAACAAGGAGTGTTACTTTGTTCTGGGGTGGATTTGATCTAACCATGGTTATTTTCTCATTTGGGCGGATGGGAGTTAATTTTCCTCTTTCGATCAGATCTTCGACTATCGCCCGGATCGGACACCCGAAAACCCTTTCCCCAAAGCATGGTAGGCAGTGTTGAATTCTAAGACATCCACGTGCTCGCATCCAGAAACTTCATGGCCTTCATGTCCTCGGTTTCATATTCGTCTCCCAAAGTGTCTTCGTCGTTGCTTGCCGATAACCACCATTGTGCCCGGCTCCCATAGGCTCATTTCGGCATGATTGTTCCGCATTGTTTCCGGATCGGGGCCTCGCTGACTCTTCACTCTCGTCATCATCATCATCGTCGCTGTCATCGGAATCTTCTTCCCATACTACCGGGATTTCGGCTGAGAGGGAACGCCGATCAAACCCGTTGGGGGAATATGGGTGCGTGCAGCCGCAAAAATTATCATATGTTCCCATTCCCGGAAGTGGCAATTGTGACTCAGCTTCTCCTCCCAGAAATTGCGAGGGAAGAGTGAGAGGGGGTGGCACGTATTTAACACCAGGTAGAATGTAGAAGGGTTCTTCCTCCTCTGATTCTTCAGTTTCACTGCCTTCGGGGTCGTATTTGACTTCTCCAATAGCCAGTTTGTGGAGGTGTACTAGCTCCGCATGCTCTTCGGCCTCTTTGCCGATAAGCCCCGCGAGCGCTCGCCGAAACTTTCTTGTTCGATTCTTCTCGATTGTTCTAACCATCTTGTGTAAATGGTCCTCTCATATTTTGACCGGAACAAATTTGACTCTTCAAGATTGGCCTTCCTTTCATCCGAAAAATAGCGGGCCTCGTATTTTTGCAAGGAGTCTCCGATATGAGACCAAGATGGGTTGATTCGCTCGATATCCTCAAGGCCGAGGGGGAATCCACCGGGATCCTCGACGAGGTTGGCCACGGGTATTTGGGGACCTTCATCGCGTCTTCCCGGGCATGCGAAGATTCTCCGCATTCAATCATATTCACTGATTATGGTTTCGTGGCAGCGGATTTTTGATCGTGTTAGGCCCTTCGGGGCCTTCCAACTTTCCTTGCTCTATTAGCCCCCTGGATTGCCTTTTTCGAGTAAAGCAGCTTGCCGCCGATGTCCGTGAGCTTGATGAAAAGCACAATACTTTGTAGTATCCACGGAGCATTCGGATTTCTGGGTTGGAAATTCTCCAAAGGCCGCAGCAAGCCTTCTTTCACCAAATTCCCTAAAGATGTCATTCAGAGGCATCCCAAAGTTTTCGAGATTCATGACCCGTGGTCCGGGCTCTACTGTTTTTCCGGGAGCAAAAGGAGTTGTGTTATTACATTCCCGTCCCGCATAGTTAGTCATTTCTTTGCCTTTGGCAGAGCAGGGGCGTGTTTGTAGGAGGAGCCCGATATCTCGGAGTGCAGCAGCCAGGTTCTGCGATTGTAGGCCTTTTCAAACTTAGCCGCAGAGTTAACCATGGCCCGTAAGTCTCGAGTATGGGAAGTGACCGAGGGAGGCTCTCGATGTGGTTTCAAGCATGACCGGAAGATGTCCAGCTTGTTCCTCTTCGGAAGGAGGGATGGCCATTTCACCGAGTTTCGCATTCCACCGCTTGTAAAAGTCCCCAACATTCTCATCAGACGTTGCACCGTTGTTTGTAGGTCAACTCTATTTGTTTCCCATTCCAAGTTGGCCTTATATTTCTCTCGTGAAGGCATTGGTAATCTGGTCCCATGTAGCCCCGGCTTCGTGTTTCAAACGGAAGAACCACTTTAAGGCACTGGACTTCAAGGATAGATCGAAATAGTCGCCCAACCGCCGATTGGTACATCCTTCGCTTTCATCGCCAGGTATATGTGTCCAAATGGGTTTTCGGACATGCGGTCCCATCAAAGAGATCCAGATTAGGCATCACGAATTTGTGGGGCAGAGGAACAATGGAGTCCGGGTCTCGTAGGCCTGAAGGCGTACTTCTTGCGCCGGGTCACGATCCGCGCTTTCATTTCCCTGTGTTGTTCCATGAACCAGTGCCAGATGAGGGTCTTGTGGCGGAACCATGGCATTCAAGCTAGTGGCCGAGCTAGAGAGAGGAGCTACCACCGGAGGCAGACCGGTGGAGGGAACGGCCGATCCGGGGACGTAGGTGAAAACTCCGTCCCGGGCCGAGTTACCCTGGGAGCATGAGTAGGAGCTCGAGCAAAAGGATAGAACCTTGCGGCTTGCTGTTGATTTTCAACCGGCAAAGTAGGTGGGGGCAGCCCCGATGTGGCCGGATAACTTGGATTTCCAGAGTGGGGCCCGTAAGTAGGCTTGAGTGCGGGCCGCCGTCCCGAATTGTTGAATTGCATGGCCGCCCGTGGTGAAGGTGTGTAACCCGGGGTACTGCGGTCCCGGTGATTCGGATGACACCGGGATGGAGGCTTGGTAACCCATAGAAGTCCGAGTGAGGAATGGATTTGTGTGAGGAGCAATGAACTAGTACTGTTCCGAGGAGGGGCTCCTGACCGGTGGCCCGTAACCAAGTTGTGGCGGCATTCCAAACCGTGGCCGTTGCCGTGAGGGTCCGCATTGATCGGTTCCGAATTGAGGTGGGATCCCGATTAGCCGTGGCATTCCGAGATAGCCCCAACCATGAGAAGACATTCCGCACCGATTTTGCCCCCACCGATTTGTGGCCGTCGGGCCGCATGCGTGATCCCGGTGGTCCGCGGTCGGGAGTCACGACCTCAAAATCGAGGAGCATGGGTTACGGTAGTGGCACCATAGAGGTGGGTGGTGGCATCCCGGTGTAATCGGGCGACCGAGAGTGGGGTTGGCATCCTCGTCTTCTTCCACGGTGAAGGTGCCATCGGGATTGAGGCCGGCGGCCGCACCGTGACTCTTAATAGCCTCCATAAGGCCGTTTAGCCGTGCTTCCCGTCGTAACCTCATCTCGTTCCGCTAACCGACTCCACCGTTGCTCGTCCGAGGGTCCCGGGAGGCGGAGTGACGTTATCCCCATCATTACCGGCTGATGCAGACATTCTGAAACCCGGAGTCGGAACAAACGGTGAAGCTGACGATGCGCTTGACTCTTCCCACCTGATCAAACGGTGACCCGGTGCCCGAAACCAAGCTTTGTGCGGAGCTGCGGGGGGAAGGACATGAAGGTTCAGATGTCTGGGAATGGAAGGAGGGTAGGTGTTTGGGCTTTAGGCTCATGCAACATGCAGTTATTTGTTCACGTTTACTTAAAACATGTTTTATTAACCTAATCGGTTGGAAAAGATTGCTCTTCTTTTTCGCAAACTACTCGATTCCCGGATCAGTGGCCCCGTCACTACGTCTATAAGCCCTCGTATTCCACCCGTATTTCGACCTCCCAGGTGGACAGCCCCGGCGAGGGTCCTATAGGGTAAGCGGGTCCCACCGACCGAAAGAAAAACGATCCTAAAAGCTCCTGGCGGGTAATCGAGTCTTAACGAGCATTCGATGTAAATTACGGACAAGGCCGACGTCAAAAGTCAAGATCATGTCCGAGGGCTCGACGAAAAGTCGGCATGATTTGACTCGATAAGCGTCCACAATTGATCTTGACTTGTCGCCAGTTAAGCCGTAATTAGGCATGGAACATTCATTAATCCTTGATGACTCGGTCAATGTTGGGAGTCGGTGTATAATTTGTGCGCCGAGCCGAAGTCAAGGCGCCGGTCAATATCTTAGTCAAAGTCTGCGGCGGAAAACCGGCGTAACTTCGACCGATTAGTGGTCCCCGAAAGATATTGAGTCGGTATGCCGACAAAGGCTTGAAAGGAAAGGTCTATACACGTACGTGGGCATGACACGTACGGACTAAAAACCAACCGGGTCTCGACAAAGTGTGTCACGGACAAGTGCATGGTCGACACGAGGCTCCATGGGATGTTTGGGTAGTCCTGTGCTCATCCGAGAGGCGTAATAAGACCAAACGGACCGCGACAAGGATTTCCCCGGGTTAAGGACGTAGTGTGCAGTGTACGGTCACGTGCGCGTAGTGTGCAAGCAGTCTATATTCTTTTTCTGAGTAAAATAGAGATTTTTTTTTGTGTCTTAAAAATATGATGCATGATTTTTTTTTTTGAAAATTTCCCTTTTTTTTTTGAAATTTTTTTTTGAAATTTTTAATGAGCACATAAGCACGAAAATTCCGACGCTTAGGGACATTATTCCGACAAATCAAAATTTTGACTTTCTCCGAGGCGGCCAAAACAACACGAAAACCGTGCAAAAATCAACACACACACAAAAATGATTTTCGCCGGACGGAAGCTTGACCCTCAAAAGCTTTTTTTTGGAAAACGGTGGTACCGGTACGTGGGATTGTTAGACCACAATTTATCCCCGACTCGTGTTAGGAGGCGATAACGGGAAATTTAGTGGTTTCCACCAATATACCAAATACCATTTTTTTTAAAAAAAAGCTTAGTCCCCAGCGGAGTCGCCACTGTGATGATGTGTGATTGTGTCGAAAATTTTTCCATTTTTGTTTGAAAAAAACAACGAAACAGAGTCGCCACGCCATTTTAATTTTGAGGGCCAAAACTTTGAAAAAAGCCCGAGATCAGAGATTTAGGTTCGGAGGTCATGTTACACGCCGGGAAGGACGTTAGTGTGCACCCGGAATGCCTCGTAAAACGAGTCTTCCAAGCTGAAAATCATTTGCGTGTGTGTGTGCGTGTATGTGTGTGTGTTTTGGCCAAAATACTTTGAAACTCAGAAAAGTAAAAATAGGGATATCTTTTCAAGACTTTAAACTGATTCCATGATTTTTTGGAAGATTTTTGGATTGAGATTTGGTACTCAAAAGACCTTTTGAAGTTGAGAGCCATTTCTGCCAGAATGAAAAAGGCAGTGGACCTTTGATTTTGAAAGGGATTCAAGGGTCTTAAAACTTCATAATCTGGATAAACTCAGAGAATGAAAGTTGTTCTAGACACCTTAAAGAAGACTTTTCCGAAGGAATTTTCCATTTTGGAGAAGATTTGAGGGGTCAAAACCTTCTGGAAACCTCAGATATGAGATCTGGATTCCCAGAAGCTGATGAACTAGCCTCTGAAAGAAAATTTGAAAAGAGGAGTTTTACTCACCCAAAAAATAAAGTAAAAATATGTCTGTAAATATCTGGATGTTGGCTACAAAAAGTGTTTTGTAGTCAACACCAAATTCCAAGTTCATCTGTGTCCAAAAATTAAGATAATGGACTGAGGTCTGGGAAAATTGCTACTGGACAGCAACTTCCCAAGAAGGAGAATATGATTTTAAAGGGGGTTTTGCATCCATGCTTGTCCCCATTTCCCTAGGTTTTGGTTAGTGATCACTAGACATTTTAGTGGTGAATCAACTATACCAAACCATCCTTGGGGTACATTAGGACTAAGCATTTCATTTGCTTGGGAAGGGGATTTTTATCCTTTGAAAATGAGATTTTATGCTTGAAAATGGTTTTTAGGGTTTTGAAAATGAGTTTTCTTTGCAAGAAAGTAAGAGAACTTGAAAATAATTTTGATCTTTGTAGAAGATCATCCATGGAGATGGTCTTCCATGGTGATCTTCTTAGATCTAGAGCAAGAAGATGAAGGAACTACATTTTGTAGTTTGCAAATGCATGCATGGTTGAGATTTAGGGTTAGGAGAAGGAGGGTTTACCAATCTTCCTTGTGTTCTTGAGTGTTTGGCTTGTATGTATGAGTGTTTAGGGCTTTAATATGAGAGTGAGTGGATGAGTATGAATTGGGAAAGATTGGAGAGAAAATGGTGACAATTCAAGTGAATTCTCACTGTTTTCTCTCTATATTTCGCCAGAGGTTCGGTGCAAAATGTGTTGTGGCTCCTTTTTTTTTTTGTGACTGGAGGGCTCAATTTATAGCCCTCCTGAGATGACAAACTCATCCGCGCGGATGGGAACCCTCAGCGTGCACTGTTCATTAAATGCAGCTCCAGCTTTGGACAAGAGGAATATTTCTTTTTGAAATTCAAATTAAGCAGCCAGTTTATGTTTCCAGCATTTCTATTTATGATTTTCTTCTTTTGTTTTTCTTTTTTGAGATTCTTTTTAAGGTTTAACCTTAAATAACAATGCCCATTTTACCCTCACTTTGTTAGAAAGGTTAGGATTGTTAGGAATTGTTAGAAATGTTATAACTTTCGTTAATTTTCTAACGAAAATTCTAACAAGCTCAAATTGGAGCACTGACACTTGGTCACCCAATTCGTCTCGACATTCGCCAGATCGGATCCTTTTCTATCGACAACCCCACTCGCCCTGCAAGTGACGTTGCCGAGGGGCTTCTATAAGTACTCAAATCTGGCTCATGCCTTCCAGTTAAGTTTTCCGGCAATTTCGGCAAGTTTCCCGGTAATTCCCCGGACTTTCCTAGAGTTCCAGAATTATTCCGGAACTGTTCCAAAACACCTAAGGGCTGAAGGGAATGCTTGGTAATTAAGAAATACGTTTTTCTTAATCCAAAAAAACCTTCTAGAATTGCCACCTTGTATGATTCTAGAAACATGCTGAGTCACACAGGATAATGCCGCACGGCTGCATTAGCCAAGGACCTCTAGCCGCACGGCTTCATTAGCCTTATCCAGACTGCCTATAAATAGAGCCCTCCTCTACCCATTTAACAACAACACAAGGAGAGCAATACCAGCATAAAAACACTCTCTAAATACTCCACGAAGATCAGGAAGTTGAAGGTGCCAAGAAGCCACCCCCTCCTCCTTGAAGCCTCCAAAAGTTGGTCCTACCGCTAGGCAAAACCCCAAGAAGAAGAGGCCACCACCATTGGTAACCTCTCACTCTCTTACCTTGCATAATGCTTGTCTATATGATTTAATTGCTTATTGCATTCATATATTGTCATTATCTTGCTTGGGACTTGGGATTTATCATTAAAGATTCTATCTTTATCATATCCCCTTCCCCCTTTTGCATCCTTTGCATGAAATAGGCATCATTTGCTCATAAAAATATGATCTTTAGCATCCTTTTCTCATAAAAATGTAATCTTTATGTTAAAGGTGCATCATTTGCACCTAAAAGCCCCCATTTTACATTCAAAATGCATCCTTTGCACATAAAAGTCATGTCTTTACCATAAAGGTGCATCCTTTGCATCTAAAACTCATTTTCATGCATCCTTTGCATCAAAGATCATCTTTTTATCATCAAATTAGCATCCCTTGCTTTCAAAATGTAATCTTTGTGCATCCTTTGCATATTAAATACTATTTCCACCATAAAAATGCATCCTTTGCATAAAAATCATGTCTTTATATAAAAATGCATCATTTGCAAATCAAATGCATCCTTTGCAATCCAAAAATGTCATCTTTTCACTAAAAATGTCATTTTTACATGCATTCTCCCATGCTCCCATTAGCAACCTTGGAACGGACCGGTGTAAAGATCCTATCTTTACATCGTTTCTTCCATTAAAGGTGTCACAATCTCTTTAGAAAGGGATAAAACCTTGAACCTACATCTCCGATTATCACTTAAGACGAGCATGAAGCATCCATATAAGCTCAATCGTCTTAAGGTGTAGGATTGATGGGCTAAGGTCACTCATTTCCTAAAGAACCTCATTTTGGATTATAAAAGAGAGTCTTTCTCTCGATCACGCAAGTCCCGAGGTTAAAAAGCAATGATCACAAGTCCAAGATGAGGACGGGATCAAAATCCCGAACACATAAAATCCAAAAAATCCCGAGCGACAACCAATAAATGGTTTGTACGTCCGGAAGACAACTTGGGACATTCCACCCCCCTTTTATTCAAACACATGCACACAAGAAAGCACGCAAGCAAGCAAGATAAACGGAATCTAGGGAGACTTGCTACGGCAAGGCACCTTGGGTGAACGATGATCCGTTCTTCCCAAGGGGTAACTTAACCTCCGAACCCATAAAAACCTTTTTTTCAAAGTTTTGAGGAAATCAAAATGGCGTGACGACTCCGTTTTTCAAATTAAACTGGATGTTTTCAAACTCGCGTGAATCCAACAAAAACAAAATTTGGGCACACATTCACACCGCCTCGGACCAATGCAACCATCCTCCTTTGTCATCAATTGAGAGTCACACCCAACAATTCTCCACCTTGACGATCAATCCCGAAACAAGTTATAACCAAGAGAACATCTCTTTCTCCGCCGCCATGCCCCGAAGGGCATCAATGACTAGTAACACCCACTAAGTCCAAGAACTTCTTGAACTTAGCAATCAAAACCTTCGAACCCGGCTTTGTCAACATGACCGCCTCCGTTATAATCAAAACATACCCAATACAACCATCACTGTTCTTGCCATACACAATGCACACACAAGCATTTGGATACGGAACCCGTGACACATCATCTTTAGACTTGGGACAATCTAAAGAATATAACCATTTCACCTGGTAAGCATCATTGATATCTTTCGCAGCCACAAGAATGCCATCGACATAAACAAGATAAACCAATGTGCCATCACTACAAACCATCAAGTAAACACAACAATCATATCCACTTCTAGCATAACCATGGGTACAAATAAAAGTGTCGAACCTTTTGTACCACTGTCGAGTTGACTGCTCCAAATCATACAAGGACCTCTCTAACAGGCAAACATGATCCTTACCCTCGACAACAAAAATAAACCCTTCAGGCCGGCGCATGTAGATCTCCACCTTGAGCAATAGATCTCGCATCGCCACAATGCTCAAAAAGTTGTGAATAGATAAGTGTCTAACAACCAGTGAAATTATTCCATTGTAGTCTCCTTTGAATTTGTAGACCCACTTGCGGCTGACTAATTCCTTCTTTGGTGGAGGTCTAACAAATTCCCATGTCTGACTTTCAATAAGAGATACCATCTCTTCATTTACAACGACCGACCACGTAGCAGATTTATCACACGATATATCTTCATTGAAAGAAATCAATTTATGCATACTTACTTTTCTCGCAGCGGACAATGCATAAGCCACCATCTCCTCCAAACCATATCGAACTCTACCAAAAACAATGGTAGTCTCCACCTGTATATTGGTCTCCTCCTCTTGAACTGGAGCTTCAATTGGAGTCGCTTCATCAGACACATCATTTACATCTAAGTCAAGTTCCACCCCTTTTGAGTTATCTCCAACTAACTCCACCTGTTTGTATACCCGTTCTGCAGAACAGTTCTTCTCTTGGAGACGTAGAGCAACATATATACTAGGGCTGTAAACGAGCCTAGCCGAGCCGAGCTTTTGATGTTTTGAGCTCGAGCTCGTTAACTTTTAAACGAGCTCGAGCTTTTCTCGAGCTCGAGCCCAGAATTCCTGTTCGAGCTCGGCTCGAATCAAGATTCGAGCTTTTCGCGAGCTGCTCGAACTCGAGTATTAACGAGCCTAGCTCGAGCTTCGACTTATTTTTTGAAAAAAATCTGAAATCAAACGAGCTTTATCGAGCCCTAATTCGAGTTATAATCGAACTCGAGCCTAAATGAGCTTATACATACATATATATATATATATACTAAAATTCATTCTAGCTTTTAATGAGCCGAGCCCGAGTCGAGCTCAAACGAGTCAATCTCGAACAAAGCTCATCGAACATACGAGCCGAACACGAGCCGAGCTCGAAAAAATGATGAGCTTAAAAATCGGTTCGAGCTCGAGTTCAACTCGAGCCCACTCGAACTCGAGCTTTTTCGAGCCGAGCCCGAGCCAAGCTCGAACAGGCTCGCGACGTGTAACAGCCCTAATCTCTACCAATCAGGAACTTAGATGCAATAGGATTCCATAACCGAAAACTACTCACTCCAGAGAGTTCTGTCAATCCCTTCAAGCCAATGTGACCCAATGTCATGTCCCATGGTTGAGTAACCTCCGCCTCAATCGTTGACCCCTTTGCAATAGACACATCACCAACAACCGTAGACCCAAGAAGCTTATACAATGTACCCACCTTCTTTCCCTTCAATGCCACCAAGTCACCTTTAATAGCCGATAATTCGCCATTCACAATGGATAAACTATACCCAAGACTATCCAAGGTGCCTAGAGAAATCAGGCTCTTCTTCAGTTCAGGAACATACCTGACATTCTGCAATTCTCGCACTACTCCATCAAACATCTTAACCTTAATAGCCCCAATACCAACAACCTTGCATGCAGTATTATTCCCCAACAAAACTACTCCACCAGCAGCCTTATATGAACAAAACCATGCCCGATTGGGACTAATATGATAAGAACAACCCGAATCCAAAATCCAACTATCACGAACTTCGGTACCCGGATCACAAGCAGTAAGTGCATCACAGTCACTGTCATCACTGGTGTTTTCAAGCACCACCCCAACTTCACCCTTGGCCTTAGCGGTTGTATCATCATCCCTTTCACCTCCTCGGTTAGGACAATTTCTCCTAATGTGTCCCTTCTCCTTGCAGCCATGGCATACCACATCTTTAAACCTTGAACTTGACTGACCCGAATTCCTTGAATTCGATCCCTTCCCTGCCTTCTTACCGCCTTTAGCAATTAAACCCTCACCTTGAGATTCAGCACTTGGGGAAGTCAAGTGCGTCTCAATAACCTCACTATTTAATAAAGCGGTCATGATCTCTTCCAAAGCAATCTCTTCCTTGCCATACAAAACTGTCTCGCGAAAGTGCATGTATTCCGAAGGTAGAGAACAAAGCAATTTTACCGCCAATTGCTCATCATCAATCACGACATCAACATTCTTCAAGTCCATGACCAAGCCATCAAACTCATCAAGATGTTTCTCCAAGGACTCACCCGTTTTGAGTTTACACTCCTCGAGTTTCTTCAATCGTAGCAACCTGTTACTAACACTCTTAGTCATATACAATTGCTCAAGCCTAAGCCAAAGCCCTGCCGCAGTCTTCTCTTCCACAATCTCTCTCAATACCTCATCTTTGAGACTCAATTGTAAGAGAGATAAAGCCTTCTCGTCCATGTCGTCAAACTGTGCATCCGTCAAGTTTGCCGGTTTCTTCGCCTCCCCAAGCAAAGCCTTGACACAATTTTTACCCACCAAGATTGCTCGCATCTTTACTTGCCATAACCCAAAGTTAATCTTGCGATTAAACTTCTCAATCTCGTACTTCCCTGACATCGTTACCAATAAGCAATACAAGATCCACAAACCTGGCTCTGATACCAATTGTTAGGATTTAGGTCCCAACACAATTGCTAAATTGATAAAGATAAGAGCACAAAATAACACAATAGCAAGAATAAAAGTAATACGAAACAATAATAAACAATGAACACAAGAGATTTACATGGTTCACCAACTTGGCTACGTCCACGGGCGACGGAGAATCAATTCACTATAATCAAGAAGAGTACAAGGAGAATCAAGGTGAAAACCTTTCACACAATCTCACAATCTCTCACAATACAATAGTGAATAAACCGAGCTTGTTTCTATCAAACTCTTTCTCAAGAACACACGGAGGAACAATGACTAAAAGGAGTATTTATAGGGCAATGCAGAAATCACGATCAGAACCCTAGACTAAAAAGCCCAGCCCGTCAATTGCCGTCGTGAGGCGCCCACCTCAATCCCACCAGGCGCCCGCCTGGAAAGAGCACCAACCGAAGCCAACATACTGACCTTGATGCGCCCGCCAGAGACCAAGGGATGCGGCCGCCTCAAGGCCAGAAACAAGGCCAACCTTCTCGGCCATTCATGCGCCCGCCTGAGACCATGTGGGGTACTCGCCTCGGACCAATGCATCCATCCTCCTTTGTCATCAATTGAGAGTCACACCCAACATAATCATATTAACCCTTCAATATTTACACATTCGCAATTGAATTTCCTCAACATTTGCTTAACTATTTACTAAATACACTTGTAGCATTAATCCTCTGTTCCATCTACCCATTTAAAGTTTCACCTTCCTAATCCCTCCAAACATTCTTAACTCTATTTTCTTACCTCCACCAGTAAAAACAAATCTCTTTCCCTCATTTGAAATAAAATTCTTGCAGAATTCAAGCTTACTATATTGTTTTTAAAGCTCAAGTATGGATGAAAGATCACCGTTAATATAAGTTTTTTTTAATCACATTGTCTCTTTTTACTTTGTTTTTTCTTGGACCATGTACCCTAGGGTCTATAAGCGAGATATCAAAGTTATAAAAGCCCAATCGAGATGCAAAATTTCACAGAGACTGATGCTCACACATTATCCCTCCCCGTCGCTTTTATATCCAAATGTATAAGACTAAAATTACTTTTATACTTAAGTATAAGAGTATTTATTTTCACAATTTTTTTATATTTTATTAAAAAAATAGTAAAATCCACTTTTATATCTAAATGTATAAGAATAGAAATACTCTTATGCATAGATATAAGAGTAAATTGTTCCCTTCAAATTTTGAAAAAAATACTATTATACCTTATAAGGCATAAAAGTTATTTGTTCTCTTCACTAGAACAAGAACATGAGCAAGAACAATACAATTTAGATTTTGCTCCACTAGCAATAAGGAACTATTCAGATTTAAAACAACGGTATTTGTCTCTGCCCTCGAGGAACTGTTCAGATTTTGCTCCAGTAGCAATGGGGAAGTGTCATTTTTCAAACTAAAATATGATAAAATTGGAGCAATCTTATACAAATGTTTTACCTCTCAACAAGAAATAGTACCTTTACAATTCAATCTCAGCATTATATTCACGAATTGCCTAATCAGTTTTGTTTTAAATTAAAACAATAATCAAGACGAGAATTTTGTGACGAAAGAAGCAACCAACTCGAAGTCGTCATCGTTGTTGGAGAAGCCAAGCCGTCATCGTGGAAAGAGGAAGCGATTAATGAACAATTTGAGTTTTTATGAAATTTTGATCTGTACCTCTATTTATGTGTGTGCTTTCGAATTTCGCCTGAACTTTTATGGATAATGATTTGGGGTGAGTGAGTCTAATGAAATTATTCCTATTTTTTTCCTGAGTTTTTTTCTTTTCAAATTCTCAAAGTTTTGGTTCGGTTGGTAGTAACCAAACACTGTCATTTTATTTGGTCACCGTTGACGTAATAAGTAACAATTGCACAAAAATTAAGAAAAATGTATATTAGAATAAGTGTTGTGATTATGAAAAGTGAGACATGAGAGAGAAAGTGAGAATAAGAAATAATAAATGGATATATGATATAAGTTTGATAAGTGATTCTAATGAATAAATAAGCATTAAAATTTTTCTTTTGGGTTTGTATCTTTTGTAACTAGTGAGTAACCCGTCGGTCTCCGATGGGGGATAAAACATTGAGGTAAAAGTTAAATGTAAATACAATTCAAAAAATTAATATTAATGAGATAATTTTATGTAATATATTACAACTTGTCAAAAACTTCTTTGTACACAACATTTGTAGTCGTGTAATATGACTGTTCATGACTATTACATATAAGCACTTTAAGTACTTTCCTTGTAGTTACTCTAGAAAAAGCAACATATAATTGTTCATGACTAAATACTGGTCTTGAAAGAAAAAGATCAACATGAGCGAGCGACTGACCCTGACTTTTATCTATCGTCATTGCAAAAGAAACGGTCAGTGGAAATTGTCTCCGTTGAAACCTAACCGGGAATTTTGTTGTATCAGAAGGTGACATAATCATCCTCGGTATCAACACCTTCTTACCAACATTCTTTCCGGACAACATCACCGCCTCGACAACGTACTTATATATATATATATATATATATATATATATATATATATATATATATATATATTAAAATAACAGTATATTTTATGTCAAATAATTAAATAATTAATTGTATAAATGTGTAATTATATACTAACAAAATTGATTTGCGTACCTAAATTTGTAACGATCAATCTTGTACCGTTACACAATTCTGAATTGAAGCTTGATATATAGTATTTCGTAACAACATGACGATACATCCAATCTTTAGCTTCAGTATGTGATTAGGTATTCCAGAGCACTTGACGGTGTTTAGGAATTCAAACTATTTCTTTCGATGATACACTTTTCTTTCAACCTAATTTTTGAATTTGTACTTAATTTTTTATTCTAATATATTTTCCTTAAATTATGCACTTTCCTTTCAATCTGTGGATTTCGATTCATTTTAGATATTTGATTAAATTTTAATTTCAAATGTCAAACAATAATTTTACAATCCTGCCCTTAGCTTTCTCTAACTTGCTTTAGCCAATTAAAAAAAAAAAACAAATGTTTTTTATACGATAAACTGAGGAATACATAAAAGATTGGCCACTAAGTTCCATTGACGGAGGGAGTATTATCTTGACGGAGTGGACCTATAATTTTAAATTTGAAATTAGAATCATTTATATATTGAATTTCAAATTGATGATTGTGATTGGTGGATAAGGAAAAGATTGGTCAATGATATTGTGTCACTTGGAATTTTCTAGAAGCTTGAAAAACTTTTGCTATTATATATAGTAGATTTGAGATGTTATTTAGTAGGAAATTTTTTTATAAAAAGTTATATCAAAAAAGTTAATATTTTTTTAAAGAAATGAAAGTATATAATAGAAAAAAAGAGGAACGGACAATAACATTTACTTTTTAAATTTATTTTTGAATAAATAATACTATTTGATATGATATTTTAAATTTGAAATTAGAATCATTTACATATTGAATTTTAAATGGATGATTGTGATTGGTGATAAGGGAAAGATTAGCCAATGATATTGTGCCACTTGGAGTTTTCTAGGAGCTTGAAAAACTTTTGCTATTATATATAGTAGATTTGAGATATTATTTAGTCAGGATTTTTTTTATAAAAAGTTATATCAAAAAAGTTAACATTTTGTAAAGAAATGAAAGTATATAATAGAAAAAAAGAAGGACGGATAATAGCATTATTTTTTTAATTTATTTTTGAATAAATAAAACTATTTGATATGATATTTTAAATTTGAAATTAGAATCATTTACATATTGAGTTTTAAATGGATGATTGTGATCTGTGGATGAGGGAAAGATTGACCAATGATATTATGCCACTTGAAGTTTTCTAGAAGATTGAAATTTTTTTGCTATTATATATTGTAGATTTGAGAGGTTATTTAGTAGGAAATTTTTTTATAAAAAGTTATATAAAAAAAGTTAATATTTTTTTTTAAATGAAAGTATATAATAGAAAAAAAGAGGGACGGACAATAACATTTACTTTTTTATTTTTTAATTTATTTTCGAATAAATAAAACTATTTGAAATGATATTTTAAATTTGAAATTAAAATAATTTACATATTGAATTTCAAATGGATGATTGTGATTGGTGGATGAGAGAAAGATTGGCCAATGATATTGTGTCACTTGGAGTTTTCTAGGAGTTTGAAAAACTTTTGCTATTATATACTCCCTCCGTCCCAGCCTAAAAGGCACAAAACCAACCTCGCACGCAAATTAAGAAAAGTGATGTAGGAAAGAGAAAAAGTTTAAATGTTGTGAATATGAAAAATTAAATAGGAGAGAGAATGAGTGGGAGGAATAGTTAGGAGAGAGAATGTTGTGAGTGTAAAAGTAAAGTAGCAGAGAGAATGAGTGGGTGGAATAGTAATAAAACCTTTCCTTTTTGGGACTGTGCCTTTTTAAATGGGAGACCCAAAAAGGAAATTTGTGCCTTTTTGGCCGGGACGGAGGGAGTATAGTAGATTTGAGATGTTATTTAGTAGGAATTTTTTTTATAAAAAGGTATATAAAAAAAGTTAATATTTTTTTAAAGAAATAAAAATATATAATAGAAAAAAAAGAGGGACAGACAATAGCATTTACCTTTTTAATTTATTTTTGAATAAATAAAACTATTTGATATGATATTTTAAATTTGAAATTAGAATCATTTACATATTGAATTTTAAATGGATGATTGTGATTGGTGGATGAGGGAAAGATTGACCAATTATATTGTGCCACTTGAAATTTTCTAGGAGCTTAAATTTTTTTTGCTATTATATATAGTAGATTAGATTAGATTTGAGATGTTATTTAGTAGGGATATTTTTTATAAAAAGTTATATAAAAAGTTAATATTTTTTAAAGAGATGAAAGTATATAATAGAAAAAAGAGGAACGGACAATAGCATTTACTTTTTTAATTTTTTTATATTTATTTTTGAATAAATAAAACTATTTGATATGATATTTTAAATTTGAAATTAGAATCATTTACATATTGAATTTCAAATGGATGATTGTGATTGATGGATGAGGGAAATATTGGTCAATGATATTGTGCCACTTGGAGTTTTCTAGGATCTTGAAAAACTATTGTTATTATATATAGTAGATTTGAGATGTTATTTAGTAGGAATTTTTTTATAAAAAGTTATGTAAAAAAATTTAATATTTTTTTAAAAAATGAAAGTATATAATAGAAAAAAAGGACGTACAATATCATTTACTTTTTTAATTTATATTTGAATAAATAAAATTATTTGATATGATATTTTAAATTTGAAATTAGATTCATTTACATATTGAGTTTTAAATGGATGATTGTGATTGGTGGATGAGAGAAAGATTGACTAATGATATTGTGCCACTTGAAATTTTCTAGCAGCTTGAAAAACTTTTGCTATTATATATAGTAGATTTGAGATGTTATTTAGTAGGAAATTTTTTTATAAAAAGTTATATCAAAAAATTTAATATTTTTTTTAAAGAAATGAAAGTATATAATAGAAAAAAAGAGGGACGGACAATAACATTTACTTTTTAAATTTATTTTTGAATAAATAATACTATTTGATATGATATTTTAAATTTGAAATTAGAATCATTTACATATTGAATTTTAAATGGATGATTGTGATTGGTGATAAGGGAAAGATTAGCCAATGATATTGTGCCACTTGGAGTTTTCTAGGAGCTTGAAAAACATTTGCTATTATATATAGTAGATTTGAGATATTATTTAGTCAGGATTTTTTTTATAAAAAGTTATATCAAAAAAGTTAACATTTTGTAAAGAAATGAAAGTATATAATAGAAAAAAAGAAGGACGGATAATAGCATTATTTTTTTAATTTATTTTTGAATAAATAAAACTATTTGATATGATATTTTAAATTTGAAATTAGAATCATTTACATATTGAGTTTTTAATTGATGATTGTGATCTGTGGATGAGGGAAAGATTGACCAATGATATTGTGCCACTTGAAGTTTTCTAGAAGATTGAAAATATTTTGCTATTATATATAGTAGATTTGAGATGTTATTTAGTAGGAAATTTTTTTATAAAAAGTTATATAAAAAAAGTTAATATTTTTTTTTAAAAAATGAAAGTATATAATAGAAAAAAAGAGGGACGGACAATAACATTTACTTTTTTATTTTTTAATTTATTTTCGAATAAATAAAACTATTTGAAATGATATTTTAAATTTGAAATTAAAATAATTTACATATTGAATTTCAAATGGATGATTGTGATTGGTGGATGAGAGAAAGATTGGCCAATGATATTGTGCCACTTGGAGTTTTCTAGGAGTTTGAAAAACTTTTGCTATTATATACTCCCTCCGTCCCAGCCTAAAAGGCACAAAACCAACCTCGCACGCAAATTAAGAAAATTGATGTAGGAAAGAGAAAAAGTTTAAATGTTGTGAATATGAAAAATTAATTAGGAGAGAGAATGAGTGGGAGGAATAGTTAGGAGAGAGAATGTTGTGAGTGTAAAAGTAAAGTAGCAGAGAGAATGAGTGGGTGGAATAGTAATAAAACCTTTCTTTTTTGGGACTGTGCCTTTTTAAATGGGAGACCCAAAAAGGAAATTTGTGCCTTTTTGGCCGGGACGGAGGGAGTATAGTAGATTTGAGATGTTATTTAGTAGGAAATTTTTTTATAAAAAGGTATATAAAAAAGTTAATATTTTTTTAAAGAAATGAAAGTATATAATAGAAAAAAAAGAGGGACAGACAATAGCATTTACCTTTTTAATTTATTTTTGAATAAATAAAACTATTTGATATGATATTTTAAATTTGAAATTAGAATCATTTACATATTGAATTTTAAATGGATGATTGTGATTGGTGGATGAGGGAAAGATTGACCAATTATATTGTGCCACTTGAAATTTTCTAGGAGCTTAAAATTTTTTTGCTATTATATATAGTAGATTAGATTAGATTTGAGATGTTATTTAGTAGGGATATTTTTTATAAAAAGTTATATAAAAAGTTAATATTTTTTAAAGAGATGAAAGTATATAATAGAAAAAAGAGGAACGTACAATAGCATTTACTTTTTTAATTTTTTTATATTTATTTTTGAATAAATAAAACTATTTGATATGATATTTTAAATTTGAAATTAGAATCATTTACATATTGAATTTCAAATGGATGATTGTGATTGATGGATGAGGGAAAGATTGGTCAATGATATTGTGCCACTTGGAGTTTTCTAGGATCTTGAAAAACTATTGTTATTATATATAGTAGATTTGAGATGTTATTTAGTAGGAATTTTTTTATAAAAAGTTATGTAAAAAAATTTAATATTTTTTTAAAAAATGAAAGTATATAATAGAAAAAAAGGACGTACAATATCATTTACTTTTTTAATTTATATTTGAATAAATAAAATTATTTGATATGATATTTTAAATTTGAAATTAGATTCATTTACATATTGAGTTTTAAATGGATGATTGTGATTGGTGGATGAGGGAAAGATTGACTAATGATATTGTGCCACTTGAAATTTTCTAGGAGCTTGAAAAACTTTTGCTATTATATATAGTAGATTTGAGATGTTATTTAGTAGGAAATTTTTTTATAAAAAGTTATATAAAAAGTTAATATTTTTTTTTAAAAATGAAAGTATATAATAGAAAAAAAGAGGGACGGACAATAACATTTACTTTTTTATTTTTTTTTAATTTATTTTTGAATAAATAAAATTATTTGATATGATATTTTAAATTTGAAATTAGAATCATTTACATATTGAATTTCAAATGGATGATTGTGATTGTTGGATGAGGAAAAGATTGATCAATGATATTGTGCTACTTGGAGTTTTCTAGGAGATTGAAAAAACATTTGCTATTATATATAGTAGATTTGAGATGTTATTTAGTAGGAATTTTTTTTTATAAAAAGTTATATAAAAAAAGTTAATATTTTTTTAAAGAAATGAAAGTATATAATAGAAAATAAAAGAGGGACGGACAATAGCATTTACCTTTTTAATTTATTTTTGAATAAATAAAACTATTTGATATGATATTTTAAATTTGAAATTAGAATCATTTACATATTTAATTTTAAATGGATGATTGTGATTGGTGGATGAGGGAAAGATTGGCCAATGATATTGTGCCACTTGGAGTTTTCTAGGAGCTTGAAAAACTTTTTCTATTATATATAGTAGATTTGAGATGTTATTTTGTATAGATATTTTTTATAAAAAGTTATATCAAAAAAGTTAATATTTTTTTAAAGAAATGAAAGTATATAATAGAAAAAAGAGGGACGGACAATAGCATTTACTTTTTTAATCTATTTTTGAATAAATAATACTATTTGATATGATATTTTATATTTGAAATTATAATCATTTACATATTGAATTTTAAATGGATGATTGTGATTGGTGATAAGGGAAAAATTGGCCAATGATATTGTGCCACTTGGAATTTTCTAGTAGCTTGAAAAACTTTTGCTATTATATATAGTAGATTTGAGATATATTTAGTAGGGAATTTTAATAAAAAGTTATACCAAAAAAGTCAATATTTTTTTAAAAAAATGAAAGTATATAATAGAAAAAAAGAAGGACGGATAATAGCATTTACTTTTTTATTTATTTTTGAATAAATAAACTATTTAATATGAAAATTTAAATTTGAAATTTGAATCATTTACATATTGAATTTCAAATGGATGAAAGTGATTGGTGGATGATGGAAAGATTGACCAATGATATTGTGCCACTTGGAGTTTTCTAGGAGCTTGAAAAACTTTTGCTATTAGTAGATTTGAGATGTTATTTAGTAGGAATTTTTTTTATAAAAAGTTATTTAAAAAAATTAATTTTTTTTTAAATGAAAGTATATAATAGAAAAAAAGAGGGAGGATAATAACATTTACTTTTTTATTTTTTTAATTCATTTTTGAATAAATAAAACTATTTGATATGATATTTTAAATTTGAAATTAGAATCATTTACATATTGAATTTCAAATGAATGATTGTGATTGGTGGATGAGAGAAAGATTGGCCAATGATATTGTGCCACTTGAAGTTTTCTAGGAGCTTGAAAAACTTTTGCTATTATATATAGTAGATTTGAGATGTTATTTAGTAGGAATTTTTTTTTTTATAAAAAGTTATATAAAAAAAGTTAATATTTTTTTAAAGAAATGAAAGTATATAATAGAAAAAAAAGCGGGACGGACAATAGGATTTACCTTTTTAATTTATTTTTGCATAAATAAAACTATTTGATATGATATTTTAAATTTGAAATTAGAATCATTTACATATTGAATTTTAAATGGATGATTGTGATTGGTGGATGAGGGAAAAATTGACCAATGATATTGTGTCACTTGAAGTTTTTAGGAGCTTGAAAAACTTTTGCTATTATATACTTGTTGTAGTAGGTATGACATTAAAGAGATTTTTTTATGGCTTTTATAATGAGACGAAGAAAATACTACTAATTTATGGATAGACCTAATATTTGCTTGCGGGGGTATTAATATTGCGGGGTATTTATTTTGAATCTTTTTGCGAGAGCGTTAATAACAAATCTCTTTATAAATACACCACAAAGTGTTATCTCACTCATATTTCTTGCCGGACCTGCAATAGCGCCCAATTCACACAAACCCTGCAACCCACTCGGTTCAATCAACCCAAATTTTCAAATCCCAACCCTAGTTTTTTTTTTGTCACTCATTCTTACTAGTAATTTGTTTCATGGACGTCGAAGAAAAGCAAGCGGAACACGTCGAGCACTTCGTCAAGAAAGCATCTGCTCATATTGGCTCTTCAGTTGCAAACATCATCGTCGAAGCCACATCACATCCGTCTCTATTTGCCTTCTCCGAGATTCTTGCCGTTCCCAATGTCGTTCAGGTATGTGTTTTGATATAAATTGTTTAAGTTGCTATTTTACATTTTAGTGGTCATGAATGATTATTAATTGATTATTGTGCTGTTTGATCTACTGGATTTTCGTTTGTCGGGGTCATGTAGTATGCATGCATTATTATTGTTGGTATTGTCCTTTCAAGTTTGAGAGTCTTCTGATTTTGTGTTTTAGGTTGATTGATTTGCACAAATTTGAATTTATTGTAGTGAACATTAGCAAATGGCCACTGGGCTTTTGTTGAAATCCATTTAGAAGTTTTTTTTGATAGGATAATTTAGAAGTTTGTACATTGTTGAGAGTACCCCTCAATGAAGTGGAGTGTTTGCGATGCAAAATGTAATACGGAGTACCAGTCAAACTGATGTTCTTAGTTTCCGTGGTTTCACCGTAAGTTATGACGGGTATTGGGATAGAGGAGTTAATTAATGATTTTGGTAAAATGCTTGTGCGGGCATCTCTTTTCCGTTAGCTATCACAATTTCCAGTGCATCGAGATTGCATTCTATGTATATAAAATTTTGAAATGGCTTGTAGGCTTTTGTGTGGGGACCTATTTGCTTTTATGAATGGGATTCTGTGGAAGGAAGAACTGAATACAGTATGTGATTACAAGCTATGTCATGATCAACCAATGGTTCTTTTATCAAAATTGATGCCCGATATGATGAGGAGGTATTTGTTTTAGTTTTGGAGAAATGCTAAGAAGTGTTCCTACTACCTATTCAGGATTCTGCTTATGACAATAATTGAGAATATTTTAAGCACCCACGTGTGATCATTACATTAGTGTGTAGTTGGAATAATTGTTTTCCTGGAATTGTTTTGGCCAACATGTCATCAGTTAGCAGGGCTCATGGTTTGGATGGTTTGATGAAGGGAAGTGTAGGTAGAGACGAAGTTGCAAATACACAACACTGATAACTTTTCCTTAATCCCCGCGCCCAACCCAAAGTGTGTGGTTTCAAATGGGACTGAGGGAATATTTGCTTTGCAATATAACAAATTGGTTTCTCATACGTATTTAGTAGATTTGTAGCTAAGATGGTCGATACCGGTATTTGGGCGGATAATATGGAGGATATGGATATAGATTCGACTTGGACTAAGATGGTACATACCATAAAGGAGGTGGCGAAAGAAGTCCTTGGAGAATCTAGAGGAAATGGGCCACCAAGTAAGGACACATCATGGTGGAACGAGGAAGTAAAACAAGCAATAAAGGGCAAGCGAGAATGCTACAAATTATTGGGGAAATGTAGGAGCGACGAGAACTATGAGAAGTATAAGGAAGCTAGAAGAGATGCTAAGAAAGCAGTAAGAGACGCAAGAGCAAAGGTGAATCAGAAACTTTATGATAAGTTGGATACAAAAGAAGGGGAAAAGGACATCTACAGACTCGCTCGTATGAGGGATAAGAGGACACGAGATATTGGGACGGTTAGATGTGTGAAGGATGTAGACCAAAGAGTTTTAGTCGGGGATAAAGAGATAAAAGATAGATGGAGTTCGTACTTTGATAACTTGTTCAATGGCGGTCAAGAGCGGATGTTGGAGATTTAAATATCTCTTCGAGTATGGTTAATCGAGATTTTATGCGGAAAATTCGAAAGAGTGAAGTGGAAATGGCAATGAAAAAGATGAGATAGAAGAAAGCCGTTGGACCGGATGGTATACCAATTGAGGTTTGGAGATGTTTCGGGAGAGGGAGTAGATTGGTTAACAACTCTATTTAACAAGATATGGAGAGTTAACACAATGCCATTGGAGTGGCGGAAGAGTACTCTGATCCCTTTGTATAAGAATAAAGGTGATGTCCAAGATTGTGCCAACTATCGGGGATCAAACTAATGAGCCATACTATGAAACTTTGGGAAAGAGTGATTGCACAAAGGCCGAGAAAAATTGTGGATATTTCGGATAACGATTTGGGTTTATGCCAGGAAGATCGACTATGGAGGCAATATATCTTATGAGACAAACCATGGAGAAATATCGGGATCAAAAGAAAGATTTGTATATGGTTTTCATTGATTTGGAGAAGGCATATGATAAAGTGCCAAGAGAGGTACTTTGGTGGGCATTAGCAAAGAAGGGTGTTTCAAAGAAATATATTGATATTATCAAGGACATGTATAATGGAGTTAGTACTTGTGTACAGACTAGTGTTGGAAAGACTGAAGAGTTCCCTATAAAGATTGGAGTGCATCAAGGTTCCGCACTTAGCCCCTTTCTTTTTGCTTTGATAATGGACGAATTGACGAGGTTAGTCCAAGATGATATACCAAAGTGTATGCCGTTCGCGAGATGATATTGGCCGATTGATGAGACAAGAGAGGGTGTTGAAAGTAAATTGGAGTTGTGGAGACACACTTTGGAATCTCGAGGTTTTCGATTAGCGAAGCAAGGCGAATATTTGGAGTGTAAGTTTAGCGAGAGTTGGAAGTAGGGAGGCAGGGCGTTCACATTTGATGATAATATTATCCAAGCTTCGAGTTTTTTCGCTATCTTGGATCCATTATCCAAAAGGATGGAGAATTAGATGGAGATGTGGCTCATAGGATTAAAGCAGGTTGGTTGAAGTGGAAGAGTGCTACGGGGTTTCTATGTGATCGCGGCATGCCCAATAGATTAAAGGGAAAATTCTACCGCACGGCAATTAGGCGGCATTGCTACGGCACCGAATGTTGGGCCGTGAAACGGTGTCACGTGCATAAGATGAATGTGGCGGAGATGCGTATGCTTCGATGGATGTGCGGTCATACAAGAAAGGATCGGTTGGGGAATGAGGTGATCGAGAGGTAAAGTAGGAGTTGCGCCATTGAGGATAAAATGAGGGAAAATCGTCTACGGTGGTTTGGACATGTGAGAAGGAGACCGAGTGATGCACCGGTTAGGAGGCGAACAGTGGAGAAATGATAAAATGGCGAGGGTAGGGGAAGACCCAAACAAACTTGGATTAGAGTAATTGAAAATGATATGAATTTACTTGGAGTGGATGAAAGTATGGTGTTGAAGAGGCCGGAGTGGAGGGCAAAAATCCATGTGGGGGTTGATTTTTTTATTTTTATTTTTTTATTTTATTTTATTTTTTTATTTTTATTTTTTTATTTTTATTTTTATTTTTTTATTTTTATTTTTATTTTTTTATTTTTTATTTTTTAATTTAATTTAATTTAATTTTTTTATTTATTTTTTTCACGATAACATATGAGGATTCATGTTAGCCGACCCCAAATTATTTTGGGACTAAGGCTTTGTTGTTGTTGTTGTTGTTGTTGCTGTAAATATTAAGATATTGCGCTTGCTGTAAAATCAAAAGGACAAATATAATGAGAAAAGATCATTCTCAGCCAATTGCTATTTTGATTCTTCTATTGCAGTTTCATGAACCGGACTACAGCTGACTGACAACCACTTTGGTCTTGCAAGCCAAACGCCTTTTTGGTTGTAAATTCGGCATGTTCTTTGTTTTCTGACAAATAATTATGTTTTGGAGAGCTTATCGGGAAGAGACCTTTTTGGTCTGTGTGGATAGAATAATTATTTTTTAGCAGGAATTATTGATAAAAAGCATGAGGATCCCGTAGAAAAAGAAAAACGAGAAAACAAAGAGAACAGCAGAAACTAGAGAAAAATTGCAAAAAGCTAAGGCAAAGCCAAAAGAAACATGGAAGCTAAAGCAAATTAGTAGCTAATGGATCACCACTGTCCAACTATGTAATAAGGACTCCGGTAGAGTGTCGGGTGCGAGTGTGTGTCCAGAGGCCTGATTCGACAAAATCATGAATTGTAGGATCTGGGGATACGGTTGAAAAGTGTCCAAATATTGGACACGGATGCTTGGACATGGGATACCTTAATTGATCTTACCTCCTATGCATACATGTATGGAATTAGTACAAAATTTAGTAATTTAGAAGACATTTGGAGGAGCTATACCATTAATGAGTAAATAAAGAGAACAAATAGAACAATATAATTATTCTCTCTGTTTGCAAGTCAAGAACAAGAGCAAATACTAGAGAAACAGAGCAGAGAGATTAATTAAGCAAAATAAGCACAAAAGAGAAACAACGAGAGTCACGTTTGCCAGTCATTGGAGGTGGAAGAATTTTGCACTCGCAAGTCGCACCTTCTCTCCAGAGTTCGAACGGTTTTAATGTAGGGTCATTTGTTATTTTATGTTTGGTACATTATTTGTGAACTTGCTTCTACCGCCGTCTATCATGTTAGTATTCTCTTGTTGTCATTGTGAACATGTAGATGTTATTATTGATGGTATATTTTCAGTTCTTTACTTTATGTTTGATGATATGTTTGGGATCAGTATGCGAGCTCTATTCTCTTTGCTTCAATGATTATGTATGTACCCCTTGGATATGTTGTCAATAATCATGCTTGTTTATTTCATCTTGTGTGCAGCTTCAAGGAACAGACCAGTCAATCTTCCTTGATTTGCTACGCATGTTTGCACATGGCACATGGAGTGAATACAAGAGTAAGATTTGCAATTTTTGTTTATTTCTTAGTATTGTTTTCCCTAATATTCTAAATCTTAGTAATAAAAAATAACGTGGATCTCATTTTCTTGCTTCATTATTCGTTAGATAATTTATTAATTAAAACGAAGAAATCTGGTGGTCATCTTGATACTAGGTTGTTCTTTTCGTCATGTAAATATTTGTATTAGTTCTAGGACATTGCAATCTGTCAGATTCTACTATGTTTTATATTGATTTTACCTTTTCCTCCTTAAGAAAAAGATCCAGTTTCTTGTTTTTTCGGGTTTGAATGCTTCTTAGAGCGTTGCAGGTGATGGAATTGAGCAGGGATTCGAGAGGAGTCCCATCGTATTTTCTATGATTGGTTGCTGTACAGGGCATACTGCTTTCAGTTCTTGATGTAGCTGTCTCAGTTTTGTCTTTTTTGTTTCCCCTTGGTGGATGGCTTGTCCTCCACCATCGTATCATCTTCTCTTATCAAACTTATTTTATCAATTAAACAAAATTATAAACTGTCAGATCATACACTTTCAATTGGTTTGGTGCTCCCAATTTATGCATGATACATGATATAAAACCTTATAAGGAAGGTAGACAGAGAATTTACGTAAGTAATAGTCTGAAAGTTGGTGTCCACCAATTAATTGTATCTCTTTCACGTTCATGTGTTTGTTTTAAGAGACACTAGACTAATACGTGTGCGATGCATGGTTTTTTGTATTTTATTACTTTAAATATATAAAATCCTTTCATGATCCCACCATATGCATCATGAATTTAAATACGAATTAGAACTTGTTGTTTAAAAGTGAAGATATATTAATTTTTTAAGAAAAAGAAAAAAAAAATATGAATCCTTTTTTAATATATAAAATAAGCATTCATTTCTTCAAAGAATGATGAGGTATTAAAATTCATATTTTAGGAAAATTAGAAAAGTTTCACCAGAAGCGGTCATGTGTCATTGATGATGTCAACGGTTTTTGTTTTACTAATAGTATATAGATGACCGGAGACCACATGAGGAACCTTTTTTCTTTTGTTCTTATCACCTTCTTGTATGGGGAGGCAAATGTTTAAATATTTATGGTTTTGTAGGCAATGCTGGTCAACTTCCCCAATTGGTTCCTGATCAGGTCCTTAAGTTAAAGCAACTTACAGTGCTCACGCTTGCTGAGACGAACAAGGTACTATACCCTTCCAGTGATTCAAACTCATTCTTGTGGCAGCAATGATGATTTGACTATTTGATTACTGTACTTAGTATCCTTGATTAGTGCTGGTTAATGATCTTTTTTAACCTGCAAGTATTTTTGGAGATGTTGATTTGTTCTTTCTTGAGTAAGATGGGATCTAAATCACCTCAGTTTCCTTCTTACGGAAACATACCTGAATACATATTTGGAGGCTCATAATCATAAATTAAGACAGCATGTGATGATATGAACTTGAAGTAGTTTAATTATATTTCAGTTAGATATCGTCAGATATTATTGAAATTAGATATCATCAAATCTTATATCAAAGTGATATCATTCCTGGTTATCTGGGACAAACTCAAATCATATGACCATATTTAAATTGAGCTTGGTATTGAAGTCTATTTTCTTAGTTATATGTAGGTTATACGCAAAAAAAATTATTTTTTAATTTAAAAAAAATGTCATACCAAAGCTGTAAGCTTAACGGTACTAATATTTTGCCTTCTTGTGATAATCAATTTAGTTGAGCTCGTTGTTTAAGTGTAAGTTTCAGCTGATAACAACTTCCAGTTCCTGACAACCGGGGCTTGTAAATTTCCAGCACAAGTTGTTCAGTGCGAAGTTTAATATTCACTTTTTAGTAATATCTAACAGAGCCTAAAATAGTTATAGAACTTAATTTTTGATAACTATTACCCTTTTCTTTCTAACAGTTAGCATCATATCAAGTTTGAACTTAATTTAGCTTGTTTCACCTTGCTTTAGCCGCCGGTAGTCAGAAGAGCAGATATTGTAGTCATGCTTGAAACCCATGGTCATTTTTTCATATCAGGCCTCTCCTGGAAATTAGAAAGTTCAATTCTGAATCTGCTTTCAAAATTTGAGTTGAATCGTAAACTGATGTTGCTCAAAGTTGAAAGTTTCTCCAAGGGCTGCTTTCAGTCTTCTATTATGAGTAGAAGTTGATGTTCTTCATAGTCCATGCTACAAACATTCAATTTTATCTGTCTGTTGTTTTTCGGTGCGTGCGAGAGACTTGATAGTGTTTTCTGTTCTATTTTTATTTCCTCTTTCTACCTCTGGGAGATTTTTATATCTTTATGTTCTTTTTTACTTTCTGTCAGTCTTTCTTATTCGTTAGTGGTTCTGATTGCTAGGTACTTCACTACGATGTGCTGATGCATGAGTTGGATGTGACAAATGTCCGTGAGCTTGAAGATTTTCTGATCAATGAGTGTATGTATGTGGTAGGTACTCTGTCTCTACAACTCTCCAATGGTATTGTTGGGTTTTGGAGTTACAAACGCAGCGGAAGACTTTATCAAATAATTCAAAACCCTAGCCTTTGAATCCGTCTAACATGAATAAATAAAACCATGAAATATATTTTACATACCTTAATAGCGATTTGTTGTTCGAAAACGAATCTGAAAATCGAATCCTTGAACCGTTGACGAATCTTTGATTTTCTCCTTGTTCTTCCTTGTGATGAATTAATCTTCAAGCTTTAGGTGATAACGGAATCACCCTCTATCGATAATCCACACGCGAACGAACTAAGATCTTGTATCTTGTAGGATTGCTAGATGATCCCGATTGTTGAATCAATATTCAACAATCAATGGCAAAATATGGAATTGATTTGGGGTGTTTTTGATATTTGATTCTCAATCAAAATCAAAACTTTTAGTGTTTCATAAACCCTAAAACAAAAAGGTGTTTTTGGCTGAGGAGAAGGGTTTATATTTATACTCAATATAAATCCCCAACACTTAGGGAGAATCCCTGTCCAAGCCAGAAATCAATTTAATAACAAACAAACAAACGTGTACGGACTGTTTTAGTTGCAGGCACGAGTCGTGCTGGAGGGCACGAGTCGTGCTTCGACCAAACAAGTCGTGATACGAGTCGTGCTAGTTATTGAACTCGTGCTGATCTAAGGCACGACTCGTGCCCGAGAGCACGAGTCGTTCCCAACCCTAGATTGCACAATTTTCACGATTCGTGCCTTAAAATGCAGTCGTACTGATCAAAGGAACGAGTCGTGACCCGCCAGAACTCAAAATTCCATATTGAGCCAATTTTCCAATTCGTTCTTTGTGTGTGACCCTTTAGGAATTATATTTTATGTTGGTAGCGAGTTGAAACATCAACCTCACAAGATATAAATGGTTTCTAGCAAGCCATTATGTCCACCCAATTAAATATCACATCAAAGCTTGATTCCTTGATAAATCAATGTCACAATCCCTTTGTCCACAATGTCAAATTGAACATGAGTCATGGTCCACGTCAACTCATATTGTTCAATGCTTTCTCAACACCGAATATGTTGATAATCCAGTGCATTTGATCTCTATCAAATATCTTGAGTGTGGCCACACATTTCATCAATACTATTCATCGAGGGGCCCAAACAAACATCTCTCTCAACGAGAGGGACAAATCCCTTCTTGACTTATCATTCTTCCCTAAAAGAATCCAATCGTGCCAACATAGCTTTTATTGCTATCCTATTAAAGATGGTGTTATACTACATCAAACACAACGTTCATTATGTTGAAGACGATGATAATCTCAGGTACAAAGGATTCTAATGACACGACTATCATGAGATTTAATCATGACATATATGACTATAGACCATGTCATAAATCTCATAGGTAGGTCATGTCCAGTACCTTGTTCTCTAACAAGTACCCATAAGTGTAATGTGCATCCTATGCATATAATCATATCTATGATTTTCCATTACCAACTTATACTAGTTATTCACAATAACCAGGGACGCATGCTATTATAATAAACATGCAAAACATATAATAAACCAAATAAACATTCTCTATAATAAATGGTAACGACAATTACATAACGGTATTAAGTTGTCAGTCAAACATAACTAAACGCCTAGGGCATTTAACCAACAGGTATACATTATTCAGTTCAGGGCTCGTTGCCAATCAATGAAAATTACATCCTTCCAGTAAACAAGTCGTAGGAGTGGAGATTGATGTTTTTCATTGTTTTTGGCTTGTAAGATATCTGATACATGGACTCGGCACTTATTTCCCGTACACAAGTTGACATAGACACGAGTTTAAGATCTGTGTTGGATACGCTACGTGGGAGGAGTGGATACGGCTAGCATGTTTTTTGGGTTTAAGACACGCTAGGCAAGGGAGGCGTGTGAGAGGCAAAGCTGTTTGTCAAGGCAGAAGTCCACTTAGGCGACTGTTGGATTAAAGTTGCAATCCGACCCTTGAAGTTTGAAACTTCGCTGCACTAATCCAGGGGCTTCAAACGACATACTTGAGGAAGTTTTCGGGTCCTAAACTGTGTCATTTTGGGTTGGTAAATTGAATCCCCAGCAAAGCCACTGTCTGTTGAGTGCGCAATTGAGGGAGATAAAATAACGAAGTTACAACGCATGAGTGATACATCGTTTTTGGTGCGTCTCTCACTGAAGAGAGTCACGCCCGGAGTTGGAGGCTTTTGCTGCCGGCAAAGAGCTCCATTGCTCAGTTGTGTACTGTGCAGTGTTCGGTCCGTGACTTTAATAAAATACCCAATACATGTGTGCTTATTAGGAGGTCTGATCACTTGTGGTGCCCCATGTCCAGAATTTGAACACTTTTTAGCCGAGATAACAGAACCTTAAATGCGTGATTGTCGAATTCAACCTCTCAACACGTACCCGTACCCGTACCCAACCGTTTACCTGAGTCATTGTTACATGGCGTGAGATACTGCACCAAGGCCTGGCCTGTGTGGAATTATATCCAACCATAGTTTTTCTCCATCTGAGAAGCTGTATCATGACTCTTAAAACCAAAGCTATGATACTGCAATGGAAGAAACATTGAGCTAATATATTAGTTGTTGAAGTCATTATTTAGCCTAGGCTCTTTCAATATGCATAAATATTAGAAGAACAAATTACTGGAAAACCTATTAAAGCCAAAAGAAGCATTCTTTACCAATAGGTCCATGTCCAATAAATGACGCGATACGGAAGATTAACACCTTTTTTCTTGGTGTTAACTTCCAAATGGCTTCTTTATCCAATGAGGGGAAAAGAGGTACTTCTCTCCCTTTTGGGTAGCTAAAAGTTTAATGCTGCACACTGCACACACTGTTTGATTATTGAACACCACGAATACACACATGCCATACTCGCACACTTTTTTCTCAGAGAACTTTCTGTATTTGATTGAAAAGAGAAAGGTAAGAAAGTCAAGGCACGACATTTATTGAGGAAGGAGACATTTGTGTACTTCATCTAATATATCTAATCGTTGATAAGAGAGTTCACCAATTTAATGCAGCAATTCAATTTAATAACTGAAGTTGGTCCGAGGTGCCTAGGTAATACAATGGCAAGGATGGAGATGCTGCTATGCTTTGGAAGTGTGGTGTGTTTGCTGTGTCTTGGTGCATTTGGACGTGGTGGACCTTCATGATCTCCGGGGATTAGCCTTTTTCATTGACTCTGTTGTGGGATAATGTGGCCTCTATGGTTTCTTTTGGCTGTTGGGCAAGGGGTGCTTCCCATATGATTCCTTTTTCGGTTGTCCAGCAAGCTTCACAACCGCTTTTGGCAAAGTTTCACTCTTGGTTATCTACCTTTTGTCCGTTTTTGGTGCTTCTTCTCTAGGTAATATCAAGTCACTTTAATCTAATAATTAATCACATCTTTGTGGCAATCAAGTTGTTGGGATGAGTGTGCCTCTCACAAGATTTTCCATGCTATGTTTGATGATTCAGATAAATTGACCATAATTTGTTTGTTCATTCATTGATGAATGTTCAAACCATTGAAAGTGAAAAATATCAATGTCCATTAAGACTCACTATTTTTTTTGGCTTGGGAATATGATGGAATAAAGCAAAGTGGATCACTAAACTGTTTGCGCTTCTTTGTTACAAAACAACAATCAATACATGCAATTTTCGACACAAATTTCATCATGGATCATCCGAAAACAGTCTCTCTGTGCTTTAATACAGGGGCAAGGCTGTGTACATCTGACCTATGTTACCTGGACTCGGGATCGGGTATCCGACACGGGTACGGATCCTAGTGTCGGATTCACTTTTCCTCAAAAAATTGGACACGGGGACACTGTCCTAAAATTAGGATACGGGTACGGGGATACGTTAATAACAAAATATATTGAGTTTATTTATATACTTTACTTATAAATGAAGTCAACTCACTCTTTTTTTGCTAAGATATAATGTATAATTAAGTAAAACAACATTAAAACTTGTAAATTTTTTATAAATGAAGTCAACTCACTCCTTTTTTTCTTTTTAATTTTTCTTGTCGTATCCAAATGAAAATGCGGGTGTCGGGGTGTGTCTTGTCGGACACGATACGTGTCGGACACGGGTACTTCAACATATTTGAAGAGTCCGGGTAACACAGCATCTGACCCCCCTTACCCCACCGTAGGTGGGAGCCTTTGCGGCACTGGGGTAATGTTGTTGTTGTCACCTCATTGGGATAGACCTTTTGAACCTCAAAAGTGGGTTGATGTATCATATGTGACTCTAATTTAACCCAGTCAATATAGAGAAGGGAACTAATTTTTACTTAGCTCTCATCTTTGATAGGGTATTGTCAGGGGCAAACTGGATCAGCTGCGAAGATGCTTTGAGGTGAGAACTCTATGTCCTCCCCCTCTATTGCGTGCTTTTTCTTAGTTTTTTGGTAAGATTAGTACCCATATTCGCTTTCTTATACTCGAGTCAATCTTTTGCTGGTGTTGTAGGTGCAATTTGCAGCAGGAAGGGATCTCAGGCCTGAACAACTGGGCAGCATGATACAAACATTGTCGAACTGGTAATGTCTCAGATACTAGCAACTCCTTAATTTAAATGCTCGTTTGTTTTTAGGACTTCAATCATTAATTGCAACTTTATGGTTAATTCTTCTGGCTTCGTATTGCTTGTCCAGGCAGTTATCGTTACTGCCTAGGAAGTATCCTAAATCTAGTTCATATGGAGACTGGAAACGGGAAACTGGAAACTGGAAACTAAGACATCCTTTTTTGGACACCAGATCTATAATATTCATAACATGTTTCAATTTTTTACACAGTTCCAATATGCTGGGAGCCTTCCCGACACATTTTCCAGACACTTCCCAGGACTTCAGGAAGCCAAATTGAAAATTTGAAATGTTAGGGGTCAAAATAAAATAAAATTAATACGAAGTCTAGTTATAAGTAATACAACTTTAGGGTTTAGGGCGATAACGACACAAAAGGAGGACTAATCACTGAGGCGACTTTGTTTATTGATCCCGGTAGAGTTTCCACTTTTCAGCTTTAAGCCCAAGGCCCATCTTTACGACCAAAAGCATTTTCTATTTCTCCCAATCTATTTGTGATTTGTGAACCTTCGCATTTTTGTGTGTGTAATCTGATTTTTTTCATTTTTATCTTTATACGTCACTTGCAACATACTCCCTCCGTCCCATAAAACATTACCCATTTTACTATTTTGGGCGTCCCACTTTAAAGTCCCACTTTCCTAAAAAGGAAATTTTTTAATACTTCTTTATTCATGGGACCCACTTGTCATACTCACAACACTTTTCAAATTTACTATTCTCTCCACTCATTCTCTCTCCTCCCACTCACAACACCTACTTTAATAACATTATTCCTTATTTTTCGTTCTCAACAGTAAAGGAGTAATGTTTTGTGGGACGGAGGGAGTAGATTGTATATTTACATATAAATATATAGCTACAATATAAACCATCAGTGCATATATTTATACATAATGTGTCCCAATCGTGTTGTGTCGGTAATTTTCTGAAAATATTGTCACTGTTTCCCATCTGTTGGTGTGGCGGTGTCCGTGTAACTGCTTCTTAGTTGACCTGATCTCTGAATGGATCGTTGATTCATTATTGTTATCTTGAAAAGTGTAATCCTTGATGGCAGGATAATATCTGATGCATTTAATATTTAATTGTATTACTGACAGAATCAAAACATTTTTTATTTTTTATTTTCTTACACTAGAGTGCTACAAGACTTATTTGCTTTTCTTATATCAAAAGAAAACAACCCGGCTACATAGACTTGTGTGATATATAATGTTAAGCACCCCCACTCAGGAAATATATTATAGAGGAACTGCAATTCATGAAAGTCCTCTAATTGGGAGTCTATCGAGACTGATTCTTCTAGCGAACGACTGGAGCCTCACATATAGAAAGTTATGCTTCTTCTCCCTGCACTGTATCATCATCCTTGTGGCTGGTCCATTCTATGTTCAGAATGTTACTTTGCTTATATGCACGTTTTGACCCATTTTCTATCTACAAAAGAATAAGATAGCCCCTGCTGCAGGTTACAAGTAGAGGGGACACATACACATTGCATACCCAAATATTTTCAAGGATAAAGTAATCTCCTTTGTGTATGTTGTAGACATGCATTGACTATTTTAATCATTAATGCTTAGGTTGGGCACCTCAGACAATCTACTCATCTCAATCCAAGATAAGATAAAGTGGGCAGATAATATGAGTGAGTTGGACAAGAAACATCGGAAGGAAGTCGACGAAAGGCTTGAGGAAGTAAAGAAGTCTCTCTCTCTCAAGGTCAGTAAAAGATAGTTAATTTTTGCAGTACTCTCTGTGCATGCACCAGCACAATAAGATTTCAATTTTCATTCTCCTATAAGGCAGCATTAGTTGGTCAATCTTAGCAAACAATTCTCGGTATGGGGTCATTTTCTAGAGTCAAGTTGGAAGTGATGTCTTTAAAGCTGTACGGGGGCACATATATTTTTGCTTGGAGTTAAATGAAAGAACATTTCATACAGAGAAGGCAGAAAATCTAGGCTTCATAACCACTTGGGAATACAAGTTAGCATAATGTATAACCCCCCTAATGTAGTCTCTGGATAATATTTCTAAAAAAATGGTTCGCTGAAGTGTTTGAATTGGGAATATTTGTGCGGGAAAGTAAATGATTTTTTCTATCCTGTGGATACAGGTAAATGACTTCTCTATACTAGAGGGCTACCCTTGTATATGGGGGGGGGTATAATCATAATTCTCATAACTTGTCATATTAGTTAACTTTGGGGATGTCAATTTGTCCAAACCCGTGACTGTCCGCCCCAAAAAATTGGGTTTGGCAAGTGTTTCTTAAAACCCGGCCGGGGCAGATTATGGTGCATAGGTTTTTGCCCCATGACCCCGGACCATATATAAGTTTAAGTTAAAAACTATATCTATATATGTAGCCCTGATTGTCTTTTTATTTACAAAACAACCCCTACCTATATAAACCTAAACTAGGGTTTCATAACCCATTTCCTCTTTTTAAAGTTTCAATACACTACAAAAGCAACAAAACCTCATCCAGATTGCAGCCATTACAACATGGTTCAGCAAATTGTCATTAGCTAAACTCCTCTCCACCCCCGCTTCGCCTTCTTCTCCCAAATCTCCTCTCCCTTCATCTTCTTCTCAAAATCTCTACGGTGAGTGACGATGTCGTCGATTTTTCATCTTAATGCACCTCCCTCCCTCCCTTGTAGATCTCCCTATCTCATAGATTTCAATTTCCCATTCTCTATCCATGATATAGTACATTCTATGAAAGTCTTGCGAAGATTTGAAGATGGGTAGGATAGTGTGCATACGTGAGATATGAAGGTTTTTTGTTGTAGATTTGAAGGTGGGTTTGAGATTATAAGAGGTTTATTTCTGCAAATTGAAGATGATGGGTTTTGTACGGGGCGGATCGTACTTGTATTACCACTTTCGGGGTGGGGCAGTGTGGAGTGACAATGTGTATGCGGGGTAGGTCCGCAAAATGATAAACCCACTCGAAACACGACCCATTGCCATCCCTAGTTAACTTTAATAATCTGATTCAAGGGGTAAAGGATTATCAGAACTTGTTTAATCTCTTGTTTATCATGAATGAGTTATACTCCCTCCTTCCCGTATACCATTACACACTGAAATTTTTTTGGTCAACTTAATTACACTCCAATAATTTAAATAAAAAATAATTATCCTAAAGAAAATCTAAAATTTGTTATTGAGAATATTATTAATTGTGATACAATAGCAATTTTCAGATTTTCATTAGGATAATTAATTTTGTTACTTAAATTATTGGTAAAAGTGTAATCAAGTTGATCAATTTTTTTACAAAGTGTAATGGTATACGAGATGGAGAGAGTATGTTGGTAGACGAATCTATTAAACAAGAGTTTTGGGAAGATTTGGAGGAGGTAGTGCAACGGGTACCTAGTGGTGAGAAATTAGTCATTGGTGGCGATCTTAACGGACATGTGGGGTCTAGTCGAAACAAATTTGAGAGCATTCATGGAGGTTTTGGTTTTGGAGAGAGGAATGAAGCATGAAATGGTATTTTGAATTTTGCGATGTCATATGACTTGAGTATAATGAACATTTGTTTCAAAAAGAGACAATCTCACTTGGTGACTTATAGGAGTGGAGGTAATGCGAGTCAGATTGACTTCTTCTTAGCAAGAAATGCTTCTAGAAAGAGTTACACATACTGCAATGTTATTTCGGGTGAGAGTACAACAACTCAATATAGACTTGTGGTACTTGATTTTCGAAGTAGGAGAATTTCAAGAAATAGAAAACCACAAGTAGACCTTAGAATCAAGTGGTGGAGGCTTTAAGGGAAGAATCAACAGAGATTGTTAGATAAGATGGCCACTATCGGTATTTGGTCGAGTAATATGGAGGATATGGATATAGATTCGACTTGGACTAAGATGGAGCATACCATAAAGGAGGTGGCGAAAGAAGTCCTCGGAGAATCTAAAGGAAGCGTGCCACCAAGTAAGGACACATCATGGTGGAACGAGAAAGTAAAACAAGCAATAAAGGGCAAGCAAGAATGATACAAATTATTGGAAAAATGCAGTAGCGACGATAACTATGAGAAGTATAAGGAGGTTAGAAGAGAAGCAAAGAAAGCAGTAAAAAAGCAGTAAAAGACGAAATAGCAAAGGTTAATCAGGAACTTTATGATAGATTTGATACAAAAGAATGGGAAAAAGAGATCTTTAGATTTGCTCGTACGAGGGATAAGACGACATGAGATATTGGAAGGGTTAAATGTGTGAAGGATATAGACCAACGAGTTCGGTCGGGGATAAGGAGATAAAAGATAGATAGAGTTCATACTTTGATAACTTGTTCAGTGGCGATAAAGAGCAGGATATTGGAGATTTTAAATATCCCTTCGAGTATGATTAATCGAGATTTTATGCGTAGAATTCAAAAGGGTGAAGTGGAAATGACAATGAAAAAATTGGGATTGAAGAAAGTCGTAGGGCCGGATGAGATTCCAATTGGGGTTTGAAGATGTTTTGGGCAGAGGGGAATAGATTGGTTAACAACACTATTCAACAAGATATAGAGAAGCAACACAATGTCATTGGAGCGGAGAAAAAAAATACTCTGATCCCTCTGTATAAGAATAAATGTGATGTTTAAGATTGTGACAACTATTGGGGATCAAACTAATGAGCCATACTATGAAACTTTGGGAACGAGTGATTGCACAAATGCTAAGGAGAATTGTGAATGTTTTAGATAATCAATTTGGATTTATGCCCGGAAGATCGACTATTGAAGCAATATATCCTATGAGATAAATCATGGAGAAATATCGGGATAAAAAGAAAGATTTGTGTATGATTTTCATCGATATAGAGAAGGCGTATGATAGATATAGTGCCAAGAGAGATACTTTGGTGGACTTTAGCAAAGAAATGCATTTCAAAGAAATATATTGATATTATCAAGGATATGTATAATGGAGTTAACACTAGTGCACGGACTAGTGTTTGGGAAGACATAAGAGTTCCCTATTACTATTGGAGTGCATCAAGATTTTGCACTTAGTCCCTTCCTATTTGTTCTTATAATGGACGAATTGACGAGTTAAATCCAAGATGATATACCATGCTATATGTTATTTGCAGATAATATTGTGTTGATTGATGAGACAAAAGAGGATGTTGAAAATAAATTGGAGTTATGGAGACACACTTTGGAATCTCGAGGTTTTAGACTGAGCATAAGGAAGACTGAATATTTAGAGTGTAAGTTTAGCAGAGTTGGAAGCAGGGAGCCGGGGGTAATCACATTCGATGGAAAGATTGTCCAAGCTTTTATGTTTTTTCGCTATCTTGGATCTATCATTCAAAAGGACGGAGAATTAGATGGAGATATGGCTTATAGGATTAAAGCAGGTTGGTTGAAATGAAAGAGTGCCACATGGTTTCTATGTGATCCCGGCATGCCCCATAGATTAAAGGGAAAATTCTACCCAAGCAAACTTGGATTAGGCTGATTGAAAACAATATGAGTTTACTTGGATTGTATGAAAATATGGCGTTAAATAGGCCGGAGTGAATGGCAAAAAATCATGTGGATGAAGGGGGTTGAAGTTCTTTTTTTTATCTATTATATATTTACTCTTTTATTATCACTTTTTTTTTTTTTTCACGAAAACATGACTATAAGGATTTACGTTAGCTGACCCCAAATTATTTTGAGACTAAGGCTTTGTTTTGTTGTTGTTGCCCGTCTTTGAGGTTGGAATGATAAGTGTTTAAGGGGAAGGGGAAGGTGAAGGTGGTGTGTGACTCTGTATATTTCTGAACTATACAAATAGCAATCCACCCACTTCATCAGATGATCATCAAAACATTAATCCTTTTCTTTTCTTAAAAAATAAAATAAATGAATGACTGAAGACTATTAGTTAGACAAAGTTTATGCATGCTCTCAAGGCATTCATTTTTACCACACTCAATTAATTGCATCTTACTAGACAATTTAGTGTTTCTAAGGTTAATTTGACAAATCTATACTACACAGTATAGCAACCCACCAATCCACCTGCTTCTTCCAAGGCCTCCAAAATTCCAAGTCAATTTCTAATTTTTAAAATTAAATCATAATAATAATGTCTTATGATTCAGTTTATAGTAGCATTCAGTCGAGCAATGGGATATGTTTTTCGATGCGTCTTACTTACGTTCTGGCAGAAGTTACACACTGTGAGCAGGCCGACATTGACTTCAGAGGACTTGAGGAAAACTACTCGGAACCTGGTGGAGTGACGGACTATGATGAAGACCGAAGCCGACCCAAAAGGTAAATTCCACTATACATATATGTACATTTATATACCTCCGTCCCAGTTTAAGGTTCTTACTTTCCTTTTTAGTCCGTCCCGATTTAAGGTTCTCACTTTTCCTTTTTAGTCTATACCAGTTTAAGGTTCTTAGTTGCTTTATTACCTAAAATGGACAATGAGACCCACTTGTCCTTCTCGCAACAAAAACTCTCTACCCACTCTCTCTCCTACTTTAATTTTCATACTCACAAAATTTACTTTTTCTTAATTCCCGTGCCAAGTTAAATTAAGAACATTAAACCGGGACAGAGGGAGTATATATCTACATATATAAACACACATATATGTACATATACATATACTCCCTGCGTCCCGTAATGTAATAAATGTTGCAATTTTCTTTTTGACATGTCTCAAAATAAATGTTGTGTTTCTAAATAAGGAAATAATTTTAGTGCAATTTTACCGTAATACAAGTGACATACAGTCGACCACACATCTTAAAAACGTTGACAAGTCATTTATTATGAAATGGAGAGAGTATGTAGTTTGAAATTGTTCCTTGTTTTTTGTATTTGTTTGAATTTACGTGGTTGCATTTCTCACATCTCAGATGGAAGCCAGTATGACCTCTTATAGTGTCCACCGACACACACATAAGAAAAGCGAGAACTGAACAAGTAAATAACGCACTTAACAAATAAAGCCCCCATACATACTGAAAGTAAATTTTGTACTACAACTAAATCCTTGCTGTCGAGTTAGGGTCATTTAATGCATAAACTCGGGTCATAATGGACTTTGTATGTCTGCTGCTTTCTTTGTGTATGATGAGTAGTTACCCTGATTTTCCAGGAGGCGGCATCCTTTAGCTTGAAAAAGGCAGAGAGTGATCATAGGGCGAGTTTTGACCGGGCAGGCAGGCAGGCAGGAGGGCAGCTAGCCAGTTTTTTACTCGAGGCATCCAAAACTACAGAATGTTGGTGCATTAAGAAAGAGAGAGATGCTCCCTTATAAAAGTTTAGCCGAGTTAGAAAGATTTGACAGCGGCAGCTTGTACTGAAAAATCATATTATCGCCCTTGTCTGAGTTTGACAAAATTTGTTGGGGAGGTTGAAAACATGTACATGTATATCATGCACGGCTGTTTCAATGCTCAAGATGCCCGTATATGCATGTTGAGTAACTTAGGTTTTATGCCTGTTGTTTGTTGTAGTGTTTTGGACAATTATATTTTCAATTCACTTGTCATTAATTGCTTATTTCTTAGTATTTTTTTAATAAGCGTGCAAACTCTTAAAATGATACGACTCTTGGTCCGGGATGGAGGGAAAAGTTAACGGACAATCATAGTTAGAAAATAGTAAACATCTAGCACCAAATTACGGAAAGGTGTCAAGTTCAAGACCAAGTTGTGTATTCCCTTCATCCTTGTCCTCTTTTTTTTTTCTCCCAAAATAATTGTTGTTTTTTTAAATAAGAAAATAATTCTAGTGCCATTCCACCACAGTATAAGTGATGTACAAATAAGTAAAGCACATTTATTAAGCGTTTACAAGTCATATGAGATATTTATTACGTGATGTAGGGAGTATTAGCATATCTTAATGAACACTGTTCTTGGTCAATTTTGTGTGGCAGGCCTTTGATTCAATGGTTAAAAATGAGTTCTGTTTATATAATTCTAATTTCTTTCGGTTCAAAATAGTTGTCATATTGAAATTTAAAACAAACTTAAAAATATTTGTCGTTTTTTGGCTTAAAGTATGTAGATCTCAATTTTAACCCTAATTGAAACTTGTTATATTGCATTGCATTGCATTGTTATATTGCATTGCATTGCATTGTTTTTAAATATGTGAAAATTTCTATTATTTTGAATAAGAGGGAATAAACTTAATCGCCCTAAGGAAATTTCAATCTTGATCAAATGGGTCTCAGGTTTAGATAACTTGATCATGATATAAGCCAAGCCACCTAATGGTTTACATGTTTTTGGATAACTGCCATCATGTCAATCTTAATAATTGTAAACTCTTCATTTTCTAATAGCAGTAAAAATTATAATACATAAAATAATATAGAAATCTGGTTTCGTATTATGGTATAGAAATTAAGAAAAAACAAATGTTGTGATTATGAAAAGTAAAATGGAAAGAGAAAGTGATTAGAGAGTTTTTGTTGTAAGAATGACAAGTGAGTCCCATTGTCTATTTTAGGTAATAAAGCAATTAAAAACCTTAAACTGGGACAACCTAAAAAGAAAAGAAAGAACCTTAAACTGAGACGCATGGAGTACTGTAGTTTAATGAATAAAATGTTAAATATATTCTTATTAATTGTGTTTCCCACCTTCATTACTTCTGAAAGATTGTAGGTAGAACTGATCATTCTGTTAGGCCACTTGTGTGTAGAGTTGTTCACTCAAGTGTCCTAACAATTGTCTAAACAAGTCGACAGAAGATAATCTCACACAATAGTAAGTAAATGCAGCAGAATAATAAACAAATGATTAAACATTTCATCAATAATTACTGGGTCCCATAATTACTTGTTGGAAAACATTTCATAAAACTAAAACCTTGTTTGATAACAAGTTTCAATAGAAAACTTACAATGAAAAGAAACAAATCGTACGAAAAGATCAAAAACGTTCTAAACTTAAAAACATCAAAACAGGAAAACAATCTTGAAGTTTTAATGATTTAAACTACAAGAACAAAGTGAAAAGACTCTAATAAACCTGAATACTCCGTTTCTCTCTTGGAATGTGTGAATAAGAATGAGAGGGACGGCCTCATTAATAAGGATTTTTATTGTGCAATCCTTTCCTTATCAACAATGAGTACTTTTCTATCTTGAGTACCTACCTTAATATAGGATCATTACTAATCAAAAAAGTTAGTCTGTTAACTTTGTCATATATTTAATCCCGTAAAATATATTTACAATTATTTTCTAATTTAATTTATACAAAAATATATACACTATTTTATAAATCAGAATCGCAAAGATATTTTAAATATAACAGTATTTTCATACTATTTAAATCTCCCCCTATCTTTGTGATTCTGATCAAAACCTCCAAAATCTGTTAAGTCCAAAATTAACTATAACGATAGTTCGAATTTAACCAAAAAGATCACAAGTAAAAGTTATTACAACCAAATAAAAAAATTAGCTAAATCGTTTCAAATATTAAGACCATCATATAGATCTTCTCCAACCAAATCAAAAAATTAGCTAGATGGATTAAATTCCACTATCTGATCCCTCACAAACACACTATCCCAAAGTTAGAAGATCTGTCAATCCCTATATCCCGACTAAGGTTTGCATAAAATTCTAGGACAAGATACCTATAATAAGAAATGGGGAAGTCCAATGATTTATCCAGATTCCTATCAGAAAAGAATCTAATAAACCCTAGTTTTTCAAACACACCCATGTTTCTTTTCTTTTTAACCACAAAGAAATGGTGTAAATTAGTGGAAAAGCAGGATTCAGCCTCAAGGTAGAAGAAGAGGGAATTATTCTTAAGCCTTGGATTGTATGGGGAAGATGGGATATGAACAGAGGATTTACCTACCCGGAAATTTGATTTTGAAGAACTGCCACTGGTCTGATCAGTTGTGTGACCAATTGTTTGAACAACTTTGTGGACAACCTTGTTTTTGGGATGAGCAGGTGTGGCTTGGCGAGATTTATTTTTGCTATGTATCTCCGCATCTGTGCCTGGCAGTCTCGTCACTGGAATCATCAAATTGGGAAGATGATCCTTCTTCGGTTATGACCGGGGAGGCTTCTTTCCTTGATGAGCTCCTTGTTCTGATTCTGTAGCTGCTCTCCCCTTGAATTTTGGTCGGAGTTGTTGCCTGAACCCTAGTCGGAGATGGATTTTTCGCCGGAGTCTTAGCTTTGATCAGTGTGACGATGGAGTCTCCTCTTCATTTGAGGAATCATGAAGGAAAAGTTTTCTCCTTGCATCGGTGGGTTTATTGGCATTGGGGGATGGTAACCCTCATTTCTTTCGTTGATTTCTTTGAGGCAGCAGCAGCACTTGAGCCTCAAAAGATTATTGACTTACAAGAATCGATTAGCCGATGTGATCGCCGAGTCCCAGGTACTGGAGGTTCACGTGCAACATGCACTACCTCGAGCACTTTGGGGTTCTCTACATCGATTGCCATGTTAGGTTGCCCAAGCGAGCTAACGTCCATTGGAGGCACGTATTGTGGCTCTTTAATTAAATCAGCAACAATGGCGTTACAGCCGGAGGTGACCGGAGCAGAGGAAGAAGAAGGTGATGCCATGATTGGAATCTGCACAGGTTAGCACTAAGATGGAGGTGGTAGTAGAGATAAACAGAAATAATGAGAGTTGAGAGGAGAGTTGTGACAGACTTGTTCAGTCAATTAATAACACAACATTGATGAGAGATAATCATGACCTGCCTTGGAACTCAAAATAAGATGTGGAGAAGGAGAAGGATCCGTGTGAGGGTTGTGTTGTTTACTTCTTAAACTTCCTTTATCATAAAGGATTAGGAATTGAAATTTGAATCCTAATCATATTTTGTGATGAGATTTACTTGCCTTATCCGAATAAGATTTCCACCTTGATTGATCAACACAACCTCGTAGTCTCATTTGACTGCAAGAAGTCCTAAACATCACATCATAACGGCATCATTGAACACAATAGAATCATTGATCAAAAATACATAAGAAGATAAAAAATTTGATCATATTTTTTACCAAGGATTTCAAATGACCTAATTTTTCACAATATGCCTATCACGAGAGACAATGCACACACAATGGAGATTAATGTCAATAAAGTGTAACATGGTATGACTAAATCACACATTGACATAGTTTTGACATGCAAGAAGTCAATGAGTTAACCCTCAATCATGTAGCCTCTAGAATGTCTCCATATTTGACATTGAATCAGTCACTAAGAAGGAGCTTTACACTCTCACAACATAGTGTTTGCCCAACTTTTTTTTTTCAAAGTGATGCAACAATAAATGATTGGCATTTAACACATGAGTGGAAGCTTCAAAATAAATGGAGGCAACTTGTTTTTCTCAGTGACCTTAGATTAGAGACCCACACCATGATAGATATCACAAAGAAGTTTTAACAAGGGGAAATTTATCACCAAGTCAGGAGGGTTCTCACATTCAGGAGTCAAACTCAGTGTCAATAATGAAAAATAGTCAAGTGGTCACAAGAGACAATCTTGCAATGCATGAATGCAGGATACTATTTATATATATTTGTTAGTATTTTCTGTAGCATACAATTATACAGAGATGCAAACAGTTGTTTGCACACTTGTGCAGTCATCTGTGTTCACACAAGCCGAGAGATTTTTTAAGGGAAGAAAATCTCTTAAAATCTAAAGCCTTGGTAAAGATATCAGCAAGTTGATCTGTTGTTCCTTTATGTTCAAGAGTAATGATTTTTTGTTCAATAAGATCTCTTATAAAGTGGTGCCTAATATCTATTTTCTTTGTACGGGAGTGTTGAACATGATTCTTGGCAATATCTTTGGCACTCATATTATCATAGAATACGGTTAGGGTTTCACTTTTCAATCTATAATCCTTTATCATTTGGTTCATCCACAACAGTTGGGTACAACAACTACCTACTTCCACATATTCAGATTCAACAGTTGATAAAGAAACACAATTTTGTTTCTTACTAAACCAAGACAACTAGATTATTCCCTAGGTAAAAACACCCTCTAGTGGTGCTCTTTTTGTGATCCGTATTTCCAGCCCAGTCAGAATCACTAAATCCTACCAAGTTTGTGTTTGTATCCCTAGTGCAGCTTAACCCCAAGTGAGTGGTACCCCCAACATACCTAATTATTCTTTTTACAATCTTTAAGTGGGATACCTTGGGTTCAGCTTGATACCTTGCACATAGACACACACTGAACATTATATCAGGCCTGCTAGCCGTGAGATACATCAAGCTCCCTATCATACTCCTATAGAGGGTGTGATCAATACTCTTACCTTCCTCATCTTTTCAAAGCTTTTGGGATGATCCCATAGGAGTTTTCAAGTGTAATGCATTATCAAGCCCAAATTTTTTGCATATTTGGATTGTGAAACTGACATTCCTTCTTTGGTTTGAACAATTTGTAGACCAAGAAAGAATTTCAGTTCCCCAACCATACTCATCTCAAATGTGGATGTCATACTTTTAACAAACATTTCAAGTAATTCATTAGAAGTAGAACCAAAGACTATGTCATCCACATAGATTTGAGCAACAAGTATACCCTTTTTATTTTTTAAGACAAACAAAGTCTTATCAACCTCTCCTCTTTTAAACCCAAGTTAAACTAGGTGCTCTGCCAGTGTGCCATATCAAGCTCATGGGGCTTGTTTAATACCATAGAGTGCCTTTTTCAACTTGTACACATGATTTGGTTTAGAGGGGTCCTCAAACCCTTTAGGTTGTTCAACAAAAACTTCCACATTTAGAACACCATTTAGGAACGCACTCTTTACATCCATTTGGTGTAGAGTGATTTTTAAGTAGCATGCAATAGCTAATAACAACTTGATTGACTCAATGCGGGCTACAGGGGAAAATGTTTTATCAAAATCCACCCCTTCCAACTGAGTGTATCTCTGAGCCACCAGACGTGCTTTGTTTCTTGTTATATTGCCTTGTTCATCAGATTTATTCTTAAAGATACATTTAGTCCCAATCACATTGACGTGAGAGGACCTAGGAACCAAGAAAAACACGTCATTTTTGTCAACTGGATTAATTCCTCTTGCATGGCATTAATCAAATTTTCATCTTTCAAGACTTCCATCACATTCTTTGGCTCATAATTAGCAACAAAACAACAAGAGTTTACCTGATGGTACATGGATTGCATACATACCAAACCTGTAAGGTCTCGGTAGTTGATCTTCTTTCCTCTTGTTTTCATTCCTTCATCCTCTTCCCCTATGACCTGGGATGTAGGATGATTTCCTTGTATTCTGGAGGAAATGTCTCTCTCTCTGCTTACTTCACTTTCAACAGTTTTAGAATCTGAACCTAGTTCTTCAGTTGTCTGATCACTTGTGTTGTCAGTTGTTTGGACAACTGGTTGCTCAACTGTCTGAACATGTGGCTGTTCTGCAGATTCATTCACCCTTTCTGGCTCAAATTCGTCATTAACTGGATCTTGTTCCCATGTGCAGCCTGTAACATCATACTCAGCTGTTTTGACATTAAGATCAGTAACATCATAGAAAACAACATTTATGGATTCCATAACAGTTTTAGTTTTGAGAATGTATACTTTATATGCCCTACTATTTGTTGAGTATCCAATGAAGATGGCTTTGTAACTTTTGGAATTGAATTTGGAGAGATACTCACGGTCATTCAAGATGTAGCAAATGAAACAAAAAACATGTAAGTATTTGACCGTGGGTTTCTTTCCAAGCAAAATTTCATAGGGAGTCATGGTACTTTCAATTCTTAGAAAGACATGATTCCCCACATGACATGCAGTGTTCACAGCTTCTGCCCAAAACATTTTGGATAGATTTTTAGAGCTTAACATTAATCTAGCCATCTCTTGTAATGTGCAATTTTTCCTTTCCGCTACCCCATTTTGTTGAGGGATTTTGGGGGATGAAAACTCATGAGTTATCCCCTTTGAATCGCAAAATGATGAAAAAGTGGCATTTTCAAACTCGGTACCATGATCAGACCTGACTCTAACAACTTTTAGACCATATAAATTTTTGACTCTTTTATACCAAGTGAAAGGAATAATAGTGATGGGCCAGGCCCAACTAACGAAGCCCACCATTTCAGACATCACAAGGATACTTCTATTAAATTGTCCAATCCCTTTGCTATGACTCCAACAACCCAACACTAAATATCAGTCGACCTAGCTCATTGTCCGACCATCCTTGGTCCCGACCTAGCTTCGTCTGACATACGATCATCAGATTTATCAATATCTGCCTGGCCAAGACACAAAGTCAGGTCGACCTCGAATACTCAGGCGACCTCGACCTACAGAAACGTCCGTCTATCTATGACTCAATCTGTAACCGTCTGCTATAATCACGGAGATAGTTACGCCTGCATTGTCTCCTCCATTTAAGGGATTCATTACGATCCTACAACACTCCTATATATATCATACTACATCCAACGTAAAAAGGTAATGTCTTCTTGGCTATCTTGAGATTACATTATTTCCATACAGTTTTATACAAACTCATAACACCACATTTCATCATCACGCCGGAGGGTCTTAGCCAGATACCACCCCGGCTAGTCGTTTTTTCGTGGTTTCAGGTCATAGTTACTGGAGATCAACATATTGCTGGACTAAGGCTGATCTGGATTGTTTCCAACGTCATCAGTTTGGTTCCATTGCCTGAAAGCGATCACACTAGACCTTGAAACTTTGCCTAATCACGAGCATGGTCTCAGACGGACATACTACTACTGCCTCCAGTGAACCATTACGTCAGAATGTTGGGGGAAACATTGATGTGGGTATGGGGAATTGTAATGTTAACCTACCTCCTCCTCCTCCTCCATAGGGGCATCCCACTAGGAGGGCCACTCGCTCTAACAGCGTGGTCGATGGAATGGGGCTGCAATATAGGAGGAGAGAGAAGAGGCCAATGACTAATCAAGCGGTGAGCCAACAAGTTAAAAGGATCTACATAGGTTGACCAGCTGCATGCAACATTGCAGGTCCCTCAGCTTCTTACCTGGGTAGGAAAGAGATTTTGCTAGAGCAATCTAGATTGCTATAGAGCCTCCTCGAGGTATAGAATGAGCTGCTCGAGCTACCCGAGTCTCCTAAGAAGGACGACAAAAGATCACAAAGGGTAGCCCCTTCTCTCACCTCGCATAGGCGTGCTAATCGGGCGCCTAGGCCATCAGCGGAAGAGAGAAGGAATGAAATGCCACCTCCTACCTACATCTCTATAGACCGGACTGGCGACCTAAGGGACAGGCTCAACCAGGAAAGAGAGCAAGAAGCCGACTCAGCTCAGAGAAGGCAGCTTGAAGCTGACAGGGTTTAGTGCAGGTCGCCACAAAGGGGAGAGAGGTCGCTCCCCCAATGAGAAAGGAGAGAAAGAACTCCCCCAAGGGATGAGAGGAAGATGATGCTCTCGAGAAGAGAGCACCACCGTGAAGAGAGACAGAAGTCTAACTCGATCCCTCACCAAGGAGGCGACCTGGACGTTAGGGAGCTTCTCAATCTGAAAAGAAGATTGGATGATATTAAGGCAAATCGAAAAGCAACGAATGGGAAGGTCGAACGAAATGACTGTACTCTTCGACCTTTAGCCAAGGACATGCTCGACAAAGGACATCCTGCAGGGTTCAAGTTGCCCATGTTAGAGAAGTACTCAGGCACGACCAATGCCTTGAATCATATGCAACACTTTGAGGCCACTATGTGTTTGGTCTATTATGAGGATGACGTGATATGTAAGGCATTAACCAACACCTTCACAGGTGCATCACTGACTTGGTTTCGTGTTCTATCTACTGGCTGCATTACATCATGGAGTTATATGAGGAAGAAGTTTCTAGAAAGGTTCTCTACAGCGGGGGCCCCTAAGAAGACAATGACTGACTTAAACAACATGACTCAGGTCAAGACAGAGAGTACCATGAGTTACTTCACCAGGTTCAAAGAGTTGGTCGACCAAATTGAGGAAGACCTTACAGATAGGGAGGTCATCAACTGCTTTAGGAATGGAGTTTCCTCTCCTGGCCTTGATTATGAACTCCAGGTTTGGAGGGAAACCATGAGGAAGGAGTTGTTTGAGAGGGCTTATGATGTGGCCATGGCTGAGGAACGGAAAAAAAGAAGGATAGAGGCTCTAAACCTTCTGAAGTTGGTGAGTCGACAAAAGGGGGACATGTAAAGAATGACAACAACAAAGGGAAAAACAGAAATAGGGCGACTGAAAGAGTCCCTGAAAGCTTCACCCCACTCACGGTTAGTCAGACAGAGATCATGAACACTGTTGACCTAGGTCCTCCTACCCCAATGAATACTCAAAATAAATTCAGAAGGGATAATGGTAGGTACTACGAGTATCACAAGGAAACCAGGCACACCACGGAAGTGTGTATGAGCTTGAAAAAGGATCATCAAAAAGTGGGTGAATTAAGTAAGTTTGGATAGGTTTGTGAAGGGAGATCATCCTGCAGGTGGAGATCAACCTACAAGGGGTGTACCTGAGCCGAGGTAACCAAGATTAATTTTGGGCGTAATTGCTGAAGAGACAAGCAACACGATGCTCAAACACACGATTTTTTAACTGAGTAAAGCTCCATATGTGCCCCCTAGTAGTTGTGTTCCAGACGAAGTCATCAATGTCTATCCTTACGAGCTAGCGGCCAATATGTCTGCGAGAGAACACACATTGGTGATTCTAGGGCTCATTGATGACTGCTCGTCTAGCCAGATTTTGCTCGACACGGGGGCCTGCAAAGACATCATATACTACAGAACTTTCCTGGAGATGGGTTTGACTGACGTCAGGTTGTTGCCGTACTCAGGTCGATTAGAGGGCTTCACCAATCACAGGGTGGACGTCAAGGGCCAGATAGAGCTTGAGCTGGACATTGGACAACATCCCTTGAGGACCACAGCTAAGGTAACATTTATAGTCATTGATGTTATAAGTGATTACCATGCTATACTAGGTATACCTGGACATGTCGGACTAGGAATGGTGCCCTCCATCCCTCATCGAATGGTCAAGTTCCCGACCGTGCTAGGAGTGGGGTGCATTCGAAGCACAGATAGGGAATATCTGGTCATCAAAACTAAGGTTGGTCGTCATGTGGTCAACCTAAGGGAAACGTTCGCCAATCTACGAGCAAACGACATGAAGCTGAATCCGAGTAAGTGCGTATTTGGGGTAGCAGGCAAGTTTCTGGGCTTCTTGGTATCACAGAGGGGTATTGAGGCCAATCCAGAGAATATAAAAGCCTTGGTGGAAATGAAAGAGCCTACGTGCATCAAAGAAGTCCAACGATTGAATGGTAGGGTCGCTGCTTTGGGTCACTTCATAGCCAAGTTAGCTGAGAGGTCTCCCCCTTTCTTCAAAACTTTGAGAGGGACGAAAAACTTTAAGTGCACGACCGAATGCTCCTCATCGTTCCAACAGCTCAAGGGATACCTCGCCTCCCCACCATTGCTTAGTAGCCCAGTTCAAGGAGAAAACTTGTATGTCTACCTATCAGTTGGAAATCGAGCAGTGGCTGCTGTTCTGGTAAGGGAGGAAAATGGCTTTCAGAAGCTAGTTTATTACGTAAGCAAGGCCTTGTCCGACGTAGAAAGAGGTACTTCAATGCTGAAAAGATAGCTTACGCTTTAGTGGTAGCAGCCATAAAGTTCCGAGCTTACTTCTCCTCTCACCCAATTGTCGTGCTGAATAGTGCTCCGTTGAAGAAGATACTGCACAAGCCAGAAAGTTCAGGTCAACTGCTAAACTGGTCCATAGAGTTGACAGAGTTTGACATCGAATACAAGCCTCAAAAAACTTTGCAAGCTAAACCTTTGGCTGACTTCTTGGTCGAGCTTACGTTCACCAAAGAGGATAATGCAGAGAGCACCCCAAGAAAGAGTTTGAAGGGGAAGGAGCAATCGAGCCAACAGACAGTGAGTTTACCCGACGCACCCGCCGGAAGGTTTACTCGAGATGGAGTGCGCTACCAAGAATGTTAGTGGAGCAGGGATAGTGTTGATCGAACTTGAAACTGGTAGAACTTTTGAAGAAGCTTTAAGGTACAAATTCCAAGTCTCCAACAACCAAGCAGAGTATGAGGCCTTGATCGCAGCAGTCGAGTATGCTAAGTGTTTTGTGGCAAAAGAAATTGTAGCCTAATGTGACTCCCAGTTTATCGTGCATCAAGTCAAGGGAGATCATGAATTGATCAACTCAATTCTGACCAAGTATTGCGAGCTGGTGAAAAAGTTGATCAAAGACTTAGAATTCTGGGAAATACAGAGGGTAGATCACTACTAGAAACAGGCCTTTTACTGACGGAAATTTCCGTCGGTAATTCCACATTTCCGTCGGTAAATGGATATTACCGACGGAATTCGTCCGTCGGGTTCCGTCGGAAATAATTGGTTAGTAATACCGACAGACTAATTCCGCCGGAAATACCGGCGGATTGTCCGCCGGAAAATCTGAAATTCCGCCGGGAACCGTCCGTCGGAAATGAGTAACGCCGGCCGGTTAATCGGAGCAATTGCCGGAGGTTACCGATGGAAATATCCGTCGGTAAATATTAAAAAAAAAAATAAATAAAACCCATTACCGACGGTTATAACCGTCGGAAACGAAAAAATTTACCGTCGGATATGTCCGTCGGAAATCTAAACCATAAACCGACGGTTATGTCCGTCGGTAATGAGTTTTATTTTTTTAATTTTTATTATTTTCCGACGGATATTTCCGCCGGAAATTAGTATTATTTATTTTTTTTATTAATTTACCGACGGAAATTTCCGTCGGTAATCCGCGCATTTTTAAAAAAAAAATTCTGTTTTATTATTAAACCACCTGTAAAAGACTGTAAACCTGTTCAAACAACCTGTTTTAAACAAATACAATTACAAACTACAAACACACACAAACAACTTGTTTCGCTTGTACATCAAATAAAATACATATGTTTGTCCAAATCAAGCGACAGGGGAAGGGGAAACGGTCGAGAAAAGGGGAAACGGCCGGGGAAAGGGGAAAAGGGAAAGGGGAAAGGGGAAAGGGGGAAAGGGAAAGGGGAAAGGGGAAAGGGGAAAAGGGAAGGGGAAACGGCCGGGGAAAAGCCGGGAAAAGGGAAAGGGAAAGAGAAACTACATATGTTTGTTTGTTTGTTTAATTACATGTCAATGAAAAATCATGTTTAACAACCACGAGCGCCGCCATTCTTTGCTACCGCTACCACCACCATGCATGTATAAACCTATTAAGATATTAATTAAAAAACAATATATCAATATATATACAAATAAAAAGATAATAATAAAATGTAAACATTATATATATGACATTTACAATTAAATAATACTTATCGGCCCTTGGGAGAGATAGATATTTCCATTTTTCCTTCCTCATTAATAATTGCGTCCAAATTAACCCGCCCGGATGGTTCACTACGTCCAGAACCAGAAGTAGATCCCCTCCCTCCCGTCCTTGGTGAAACAAGACGATGGACAAAACCCGCAACCTTCCCTCTCTTTGAACGATTGCCACCTCGACCCGATATATCTAAACTAGTATATTATATATGTAGACAGAAAATATTATCAAGTAGAACAAAATTTAAATAGTAGGAAGCATTCAAAATAATGACTACATGTCCAAGAAAATTATGGAGTAAGATGTTTGCAGCCAATATACACTATGTGAAAAGAGTCCCACTACCACCATCACTACTACTACCACCACCACTACGTACTACCACCACCACTATTACCACTACTATCGCTACTACCACTACTATTACTAATACTACTACGTATACCACCACTACCACCACCACCACAAAATTAACAAAATAGAGAGGGGTAGAGAGAGAGGGTTTACATTTATAATGAGCTGGAGTGGAAAATATCAAGTCTTTTGCACAAGCATTTGGCCCAAAGATTGAAACTTTGAAAGTAGATTTACTATTATAATAATTAATCAAAGTTTCAATATTTGGGCCTAATGCTTGTGCAAAAAACTTGAGATTTTCCACTCCAGCATAACCCCATGGTAGTGGTTGTACGTGGTAATAGTGGGGTTGGCTTCTATCCCATCCCGAAATACACGTATGAATTGCAAATACCACTTTGTCTACTTGCTTTATAATCGAAAATCAAGAAATTTTGGCAGCATAACCCCATGGTCTCCAAGTGCACGACGTAGACTAGGTCAATCAAACACTATCGATTAGAATCGACAGTGTGTAATCAACCATATATGTCTAGTATACACTCAGAGAACAATAGGATTAATGCAACCGAAATATTTCAGCTATCGACTATTCAAGCAATTTTAATAGACAATAATGATATTTATATATATACATACTCCCTCCGTCCCACTATACTTGACACCCAAGGGGTGGGTTCAAAAACCAAGGAAAAAGAATAAAATAAAAAAAATGTGTGGTGAAAAATGAAGAGAGAGAATGAGTGGGGTAAATAGTAGTGTTGGTTGAATAAATGTGTGGTAGAAAATGAAGAGAGAGAATGAGTGGTGGGGTAGAGTGAATATAAAAATATAAAAATTTGGTTATTTTTGAAAGGTGTCAAGTATAGTGGGACGGCCCAAAATGGAAAGAAGTGTCAAGTATAGTGGGACGGAGGGAGTATATGCATATTTTTATTTTTATTTTTATTTTTATTTTATTTTTTATTTTTTATTATTATATTTATGTCCATCATTATTATTATTATTTATTATTATTATTATTATTATTATTATTATTATTATTATTATTATTATTATTATTATTATTATTTTTTTTTTTTACTTATTTATTTATTTTTTTCCAACAACCTTTTCACACGATGACATTCAAATTAATGACTACATGTCCAAGTAAATTATGGAGTAAGATGTTTGCAGTTTGCATTTAAATAGTAGGAATCATTTATTGTCCAAATCATGAGATAGATGTAATATTACATAGCATGTAAAGAGTAATCAAGTAAAATTGAAAATCATGAGATAGATATAATATTACAGTGATAGGTGATATAAAATGTAAACATTATATACAAAATATTATCTGAATTAAAACTAAACTGATTCATTCACTACAATCTTGATCACTATCACTACAAAATTCAATTTCTTCTTCACTAGTTTCCTCGTCGTCGTCTTTTTCCCCATCTTCATCATCGGACCCAGATATATACCCTTCTCCTTCCTCATCCTCCACATTGTCATCATCGATTTCATTGAAAGTGACTTCCTCCCCTAGTGGACGGGTGTTTTCGGCCATTATTGCTTCATCCTCGACATTATCATTCAAGGAAATAATCGGAGGTATAGGCATTTCCTCTTCCTGATAACAATCATTTAATGATGAATCAATATTTGAAGTAGACGTTTTTGCACGCAATGGTATATCAAAAGTGCTTCTTGCTTTGATTTTCCATACGGCCCACCATCCGCTAGACTCTCTTCGTCGACGGGGGTAGGGGGTCATATACACCTGTTGTGCTTGAGATGCAAGAATAAACACATCATCACCATTATGCCTAGAAGAATGCTTTAAGTCAACGAGATCAAAAGTGCCATGTTTTGTAATGCCTCGCTCAGCGTCCCGCCACTCACAATTGAAAAGAACTACAGAATTTCCAAGCAAGTACTCCAATTCAATAACTTCTTTCAATACACCATAATAATCGAGATTTCCCTTGAGATTGACCCCGCTATTCCAAGTTGATTTCGTTTGGCCATATTCTTCGGTGTGGAATACGTAGCCATTGACAAAATATCCCTTACATACATTCACTCTTAAGGACGGACCGTGTGCTAATGCTTGTAATCTCGCAGCTTTTGCATCTCCAAGGTTGTTCAAAATCTAAATAAAAACACATAGATAGTAAAAAACTCATGCTTCAAATTCTATTAAAAACATTGAATTAATGAATTGGCATTTACATAATTATTAAACCAGGAGGGAAATTCGTTGTCTGTCCTTATTGAAATCAATTTAGGCGCAATGTCTCCAGCCTGTTCTTCGAACATACTGCATTCAAGGAGAACATAAAGTTGCTTAGTTCGTATTAAAGTTATTAGGATTAACATTACTTAATAACAAATGAAGAATGCTTACTTCAAGTAGTCCTCGACCTCGACAGCTTAAGGAGAATATAGAGTTTAGCCGCTTCTAATTCTTTTCTGCTTAGCATGCGCGTGCACTTTCTATTGCCAAGGAATCGACCAGGAGAAGAAAAAACTGAAATTTTTCCATCAGGATCAGTGACTCCCCCATCATAATTGCGTCCCACTTTATTGAACCTTGTCTCAATGTCTGGGTGAAAATATGTTGAAACAAACGACACAATTTCGTCGACAATCACTGATTCAGACATAGATGCCTCAACTTTTGCTCTATTGCTCATTTTCTTTTTCAAACTCCCCAAAAATCGTTCAAATGGATACATCCATCTATACTGAACAGGTCCTCCAACTCTAGCTTCATAAGCTAGGTGAATTGGTAAATGCTCCATTGAATCAAAGAAAGATGGCGGAAATATCTTTTCAAGCTTGCATATTGTCACCACAATGCTCTCTTCGAGTCTTTTCATATCCTCAACACGAAGAGTGCTGGAAGTCAATGCTCTGAAGAATTCACTCAATTCTGTTAGGGCAACCCATATTTCATTAGGGAGAATGTCTCTAAATGCAATGGGTAGCAACCTATCCAATAATACGTGACAATCATGACTTTTCAACCCATATACCGTCCCTTCTTCCACATTCACACAGTTGCCAATATTAGATGCATACCCATCAGGAAGTTTCAAATCTTTCAACCACTGCAGAACACGTTGCTTATCCTCTCCTGACAGAACAAAGGGAGCAGCTGGTTTGAAATCTTTTCCATTAACTTTAGTAATGTTGAGCTCTTTACGATTGCAAATCGCTTCAAGGTCTAGCCGACCCTTGTCCGTGTCCTTCGTTGAGGCCTTAAAACCCATCACTGTATTGAAAATATTGTCAAACACATTTTTTCAATATGCATGACATCAAGGTTATGTCTTATCAAGTTCGTCTTCCAATAAGGTAACTCCCAAAATATACTCTTTTTAATCCAGTTATGGTCTTTACCAAATCCGTCTGGTCTATCCTTTGAAAACATCTTTCCCTACCCGACATCAGACACCTCAGACACCTGCTCAAAAATATCCTCCCCACTCAGATGAGGAGGGGGGCCCCGATGCTCAACTCTATTTTTGGTGAAAGCATTCCTCTGTTTACGAAATGGATGGTCACTAGGAAGAAACCGTCTGTGGCAATCAAACCAACACTGCTTCTTGTAATGCTAAAGTGTGAATGCATCTGTATTTTCCATACAATACGGACAGGCCAATCTCCCATGTGTGCTCCATCTCGACATCATACCATAAGCAGGAAAGTCATTAATTGTCCACATCACTGCAACCCTCATGTTAAAATTTTGCAACTTGAAAGCATCCCATGTCTGGACACCATCATTCCACAGCTGTTTAAGTTCATCCATCAGAGGTCGAAGATACACATCAATGTTTTTGCCTGGATTCGAAGGCCCGGGAATGAAAAAACTCAAATACATATAAGGATCAGTCATACATAACCACGGGGGAAGATTATACACTGTGACTATAACAGGCCAACATGAATAAGATTTTGCCCCTGGTCCAAATGGAGAAAACCCATCTGTACATATCCCCAGCCTTATGTTTCTAGGATCCACAGCAAAATCAGGGTAAGTGGCATCAAAATGTTTCCATGCTTCACCGTTAGAAGGATGAGTCATCACACCCTCTTCACGAGGACACTCTTTGTGCCAACACATGGCTTCTGAGCTTTCTTTCAATGCGTAAATTTGTTGCAACCTAGGAATTAGTGGCATATAACGTAACTGCGCCCGAGGCACGTTTTTCTTGTGCTTGGCACTACCACGGCGTTGTGGCTTATACCTACTAAGTCCACATATTGAACATGTATCGAGGCCCTCATTTTCTTTATAAAAAAGCATGCACTGATTCTTGCAAGCATCAATTTTAACATACCCAAGACCGATCTGCCCCACCAACTTTTTCGTCTCATAAAAATTGTGAACCATATTATTTTCTTCGGGTAGCATCCGTTGTCCCCATGACATTATACGATCGTAAGTATGCTGGCTCATATTTGTATCAGCCTTGATAGTTAGAAGCTCAGTCACTTGCTCTAACACCGTAGCCTTTGCACCAGGATGAATTTTCTCATTTGCAGAGTCCATTAAATCCATAAACTTCTTTGCAACGGGATTTGGTGCCTCTGTTGGATTAGGGTTCCAATCAAACTATAGGCCAGCCGCATTTCGAACCATATCATCCAAACCGACAGACGGCTCCTCTTCATCAATCAAATGTTCAGGTTCCCTTGGCGGACCACTTGATACAGTAGGATGATTGCGAACACTTGTTTCAACCACATAACGCTCCCCGCGCTACCCATACCTTGTAACCATCAACAAACCCTGCCTCTAAAACATGTTTCTTTACCCATCCAACACTCATATATTTTCTATTCTTACACTTTTTACAAGGACACCTAATCTTATCACCACGCATGCACTGGGGATGGGCTCTAGCAAACTCCACGAAATGTTCTAAACCCTCTAAGAATTGAGGTCTGACACCCCTTCTACCGGGATTACTACGATTATCCATCCAACTACGATCTTCTCCAGACATAATTAACTCCTGCATTTCATAATGTATTAACAGTTTAGATGTAATTAACGCATTACAATTCCCTAAATTTGGATTACAGTCTTAAAAGCAACAAGACATGTTTCTTTAGGTTTAGAATTGGGGTTGGCTTCTATCGCACACATCTATCACATTTTTTTAATTATTAATATTTTGAATATTAATATTTAATTCTTTATTGTAAAGTATATCATTTCCTATGATGAAAGGACAATTCATGTCCATTAGGTTTAGAATTGGGTTGGCTTCTATCCCATCCCGAAATACACGTATGAATTGCAAATATCACCTTGTCTACTTGCTTTATAATCAAAAATCAAGATATTTCGGCAGCATAACCCCATGGTCTCCAAGTGCACGACATAGACTAGGTCAATCAAACACTATCGATTAGAATCGACAGTGTGTAATCAACCATATATGTCTAGTATATACTCAGAGAACAATAGGATTAATGCAACCGAAATATCTCAACTATCGACTATTCAAGCAATTTTAATAGACAATGATGATATTTACAAATCATATAATCATGCATTTCAAGACTGTCCACACGGACAATTTAAGAATCGATGACTACATGTTGACCTCAACATGATAAGTTAAAGATTCTTAAACGGGTTTCTAAGCTTTTGTGTTCCAACCGTCACAACGTCACGTCGTAACATTAATTTTTATTCATTACCGTAAAATGCATAATTTTACAATAATGAATTAACACACACATCTATCATATTTTTTAAATTATTAATATTGTGAATAATTTGAAATATTAATTCTTTATTGTAAAATTTAAAATTTTACAATGATGAATTAAATTAACATTTATAAACAAGATAAGAGTCGTTCTCATCCACAACTATCAAAACCCAATCTCATCTTAGACCAAGAAAGACAGAGCAAATAAGTTCATTGCCGTTTGAGCAAAGGATTTTCTGTTTAATAAGAATTTTTTTCAGTTTCACTGTCCTCCTCTCTAAGGATCTCAAGTGATGTTTGAGATCCTTAGAGAGAAAGAGGACAGTGAAACTGAAAAAACTCTTATTAAACAGAAAATCCTTTGCTCAAACGGTAATGAACTTGTTTACTCCGTCTTCCTTGATCAAAGAAGACAAATTTTGATAGCTGTAGGTGAAAAAGGCTCTCATCTTATTTATATTTTAAATAGAGTTGTACCTCAATCTATTTAAAGCCTAATTAACTACCAATTAGGTATAATGAAGAGCCACTTCCAAAACCCAGCTTGATAAACTAGTTAGAAAATGCAAACAACCTAAATCGGAGGACCAATCAAGCATCAAACATTCAAATATTTGAAAATTCACACAAATACCAATCAATAATCAGAGTGATAAGATTAGTTCAAATAAGGGATAACCAAAGCTCCTGAGCCTCTTATTCAAATAATTTCCCATTCCATTATCCCTAATATCTATAAACAAACAACAAGTTCATATAAAAACCAACTCCTTGTGCAATTTCAACATTTGTTTAATCCGTAGGCTCCTCGCACATAAGACACATTGATAACACAAACATACATTTTTAATACCTCAAACCCTACATTTCTAATTGCACATACACAAACACACAATAAACAATATCGTATTTGTTTTAGGAGAATGAATATATTCACTAACTAACGATAAATATTTTATATTTATCGAAAAATTAACAAGTAACAATTCAAAACCAAATCAAAACCTGAGAGTGACGACGATGAACGGCGAGCGAGGGCGAGGAGGAACGGCGACTTCTGATGACTGATGAGTGAGAGAGAAAGGAGTGAGAGAGAGAAATCGAGTGAGAGAGAGAACGATTGAGAGAGAGAAAGCGAGAGAGAGAGAGAACGTACCAGCGACCGGCGACGGCAAACGGCGATGGAAAGATACGGCGGCGACGGCGTGTTCTTGGCGAATTACTGATGAGAGAGAGATAAATAGAGTGAGAAAGAGAAAGCGATTGAGAGAGAGAAAGAGGACTTACCGGGATGGCGAGGTCGGCGGCGACGGCTTGGCATTGGCGTTAGGGTTCGCGAACACACTGAGGAAGGAACGAAGTAATAAAAATGAAGTGTAATTAAAAATGGGGAGTATTCGTGCGTATATATGGCTTTGTTACCGACGGACGGAGTCCGACGGTAATACCGACGGACCATGTCCGCCGGAAATACCGACGGATTACACCAATTACCGACGGACAAAACGAAATTTTAAAAAAATAAATTCCCGGTAAATTAAAATAAATTTCCGTCGATAAATGAGAATTTTCCGTCGGTATTACCGACGGACTTAGTTCGTCGGTAAATGTCCATCGGTAATGACCCTGTTTCTAGTAGTGGATCGTGAAGAGAATGAGTTGGCTGATGATAACTTCAAACCTTAACAGTTCTTTTATTTCCGCAAGTGCACGGGCTATGGTAATATAGCTTAATGCAAGTACGGGTCAATCCCACGAGGACAGGGTTTACTTTGTATGATACTTGTCTTTATATAAATATATAGATAAAATGATTGGGGGAAATATATTTAGTTTATGAAAATACTTAGAAACATACATCAAATACTCTAACATATAATAAAGGTATTCTCGGGATTTAGATTCGACACAACACATATTCACCAAATAATCATGCTTTAAATAAAGGTTTTCATCAAAATAACAAAGATGGTACATTAAGCCTACACTACTTCTCACGATCAAGCAAGTAGTATTTGTATCCTTCACTAACTATGCCCTATCTCTTAAGATTACGTTTAAGGTATTCCCGCCTGTCACGAACGGGCAACCCGCCTTATCTCTCGAGGTTTCCATATAACTAGTAAGAATCCATTAGTGCTTGTAAAGTCCATATACTTTCCATTCAAAGAACACCCCTAGGCCATTAAACTACTCTCGTGATTAATGAAACCTAGTTTACTTCATATGGTTCGACTAACCGAGATTCACAACTACGTCATTCTCTCAATTAGCTGAGGTTCTACAAATACGAACGTCTTTATATTTGCAGGTGTTTAAGAATAATATGAAGAAATTGTTTTAAGATGAAAATGCCAAAAATCAAGGATGATACGCTAAGTTGTGCTAACTACTCATGGGTGAAGGCCTAGCACATGTATTTTAAGACCAACACGGCCTATCTCTTGAGGGTCCGTTTATAGGTATTCTCGTCTGTCACACGAGTAACCCGGGTCACCTCTCGAGGGTTCCATATTAACCAAAATCCATTCAGTCCAAGTTATACTCACGTATTCTCCACTAAAGGATCATCCCTAGGTCTTTAAACTATGCTTTGTGATTATTGACCTAGTTCAATTCTTAGGATTCCGCTAATCAATATTTTTCACTTGATCAACTAAGGTTATACAATTAAGGACGTCTCCCTATTTGTAAGTATTAAGATTAATAAGAAGAGAATTGAATTGACATGAAGAGGAAGCATGAATTATAATTTATCGAGTTTCCAACTCCGAGAAATGGAGGATTACTCGCAAGCCTTTGAACATAATAAAAGAACAAGAAGTAAAGATGAATAAGGAAAGAAATACTTATTCCCATAATTGCAGAAGAAACAAAGGCTGGAAGAAATCTTGAATTGTATTCGCAATCTTCAAATACGTACAAGAACTTGTCACTAATAATTGATACATCTTCAAGAATTGTGTATAAATATATTGCTAAAGTGTTTGCTATTTATCCTAAGTATAATCTGACCCTCTCGAATGTTTTAGATGATTTTCGGATCCATTCGGATCTGTCTGGATGATCAAATATGAAACAAAATGGCCTTTAAATAGACATCCTAGGCTAAGGGTGTGATCCTTCAAAGGGCTGTCTTCAAAAGGTGCCTTTTAGGAACTGGTACAGTAAGTGCACGGCTGTGTACTATAATCTTGCACGGCCGCTTCAGCATTGGTGCCAATTTCTCATTTGAGCTTGCTAATATGCACGGCCGCTCCACTTTACACTGCACGGCCGCTCTGGCTTGGTTTGGCTCGGCCACTCCAGATTTTGGGCCAATTTGGCCTGGCTGAGGGCAGGTTGCATGACCACTCCTCTGCATAGTGCACGGCCGATCCAACTTGGATTTGGTCTGAATGTCCATTTTGAAGCTGTCCCTCCTTGCCTTTTGTTCCTTAGTTTTCCCAAAGCATCATTTGTCCAAGAATTGACTTAAAACCTATAAGAAATACTAGAAATATATCAACAAGTGTAAAATCGAAGATATGGAACAAAGAAAGCTAAATTACACTAATTTAAGACTAAAATGGGAATAAAACTAAGTAAATGGAATAAAAATAATGCTATAAATGATTATAAAATAATCACTTTTCAAACTCTCCCACACTAAATCCTTGCTTGTCCTCAAGCAAGTTTAAGATAAAAAGATAGAGAGGGAGAAAAAAATGCAAAACATAAAGTGGATCCCTTAGAAAATATATAAATGCTACAAGCCTTTATTGCTACAAATATATTGCATTTATTCTACCTTTTCAAGCTTTTTATAACCTTAGAGATTATTTAGAAAGAGATTTAGGAAGATTTTTAAGAGAGTAATCTTGGAAAACAATAAATCATTATAGCATAAATGGGATTCGATGAAGCAAAGCATAATAGAAAAGATGAACTTTTGGATCATAAGCTTGGTATATAATGAAATTTTCACTCTTCAAGAGTGTTTTTGTGAAAAAAGATTATTGCTTGAAAATGTACAAAATAATGATCATTTTATTCACAAGTTAGAAGTATTCATGGGATTTGCCATACACTTTTGAATCACAAGGATGGAGATGGATGATGATAGTGGAAAATTTCATCAAGGCTTAACAATTTATATTAGTTATACGTGTTAATGTTTGCAAAAGACTTTAAGTGATTTTTTTTTGAACCTTTCAAGTAGGATACATTGTGGCCGTGAACCCCATGTTCCTAATACTTAGTTCAAACACACTTATATACTATTTCCATTTGGCAAGAGTGCATCGTCACCACGAACGCCGTGCCCCGAGTTACTAAGGAAATAATAGAGCTTTTTGCTATTTACCAAAATTAGTGACATTGTCACTTTTGAGCATTAAGATAAAGATTTGTTGCCTTGATTAAATAGTGGAAATGGAAAGATGGATTTTATGAAGGGTTGTGATTCAAAAGATGCAAAACAATATGAATATTTTTAAGGAGGGAATAAAAATCAAAATTTTAAAGTGTACATTTGAAGAAACAACTTTACAATATTTCACAAGATTTTTAAACAACCAAAAGCTCAAGATGATCAAGAAGAATTCAACAAATCTAAATATGTTTTTCTTAATAAATCCTATATAATGCTATATTAACTTATGAAACTTTAATTACTTCCTAAAGATATCCCTAAGTTCCTTTTCCTAATAATTTCTAAGATTATAGAAAATATGAAGAGAAAGGGAAAGACATTATCTTAAGGCAATTGGCAAGCATAAAGATGAGCAATCATAGGGATTTTTTTTGAAAGAAAAACATGATGCATACATATAGAAAGATAAAAAGAAATGCGACTAAGTTAAAAAGAAAAACTAAACTAAAAAGCAATAAAAATAGATAGATACCCCCACACTTGAGGTAAACATTGTCCTCAATGTTTTAAGGACAAATAAAAGAGGGGAGGGTGAAGAAGTGCCTACAAAACAGAGTTAGAATATAACATTATAATAATAAATAAAAATATATAAATAAAAAAAAATATAAATAAAGACAAGTATCAAAAAGTAAACCGTTGTCCCCGGCAACGGCGACAAAAACTTGATAGCTTCAAACCTTAACAGTCTTTTTAATTTTCGCAAGCGCACGGGCTATGGTTATATAGCTTAGTGCAAGTACGGGCCGATCCCACATGCACATGGCTTACTTTGTATGATACTTGTCTTTATATAAATATATAGATAAAATGATTGAGGAAAATATATTTAGTTTATGAAAATACTTAGAAACATACATCAAATACTCTAACATATAATAAAGGTATTCTCGGGATTTAGATTCGACACAACACATATTCACCAAATAATCATGCTTTAAATAAAGGTTTTCATCAAAATAACAAGGATGGTACATTAAGCCTGTACTACTTCTCACGATCAAGCAAGTAGTATTTGTATCATTCAATAACTTTCCCTATCTCTTAAGATTCCGTTTAAGGTATTCCCGCCTGTCACGAGCGGGCAACCCGGCTTATCTCTCGAGGTTTCCATATAACTAGTAAGAATCCATTTGTGCTTGTAAAGTCCATATACTTTCCATTCAAAGAACACCACTAGGCCATTAAACTACTCTCGTGATTAATGAAACCTAGTTTACTTCATATGGTTTGGCTAAACGAGATTCACAGCTACGTCCTTCTCTCAATTAACTAAGGTTCTACAAATACAAACGTCTTTATATTTGCAGGTGTTTAAGAATAATATGTAGAAATTATTTTAAGATGAAAATGCCAGAAATCAAGGATGATACGCTAAGTTGTGCTAACTACTCATGGGTGAAGGCCTAGCATATGTATTTTAAGACCAACACGGCCTATCTCTTGAGGGTCCGTTTATAGGTATTCTCGTCTGTCACACGAGTAACCCGGTTCACCTCTCGAGGGTTCCGTATTAACCAAAATCCATTAAGTCCAAGTTATACTCACGTATTCTCCACTAAAGGATCATCCCTAGGTCTTTAAACTACGATTTGTGATTATTGACCTAGTTCAATTCTTAGGATTCCGCTAATCAATATTTTTCACTTGATCAACTAAGGTTATACAATTAAGGACGTCTCCCTATTTGTAAGTATTAAGATTAATAAGAAGAGAATTGAATTGACATGAAGAGGAAGCATGAATTATAATTTATCGAGTTTCCAACTCCGAGAAATGGAGGATTACTCGCAAGCCTTTGAACATAATAAAAGAACAAGAAATAAAGATTAATAAGGGAAGAAATACTTATTCCCATAATTGCAAAAGAAACAAAGGCTGGAAGAAATCTTGAATTGTATTCGCAATCTTCAAAGACGTACAAGAACTTGTCACTAATTATTGTTAAATCTTCAAGAATTGTGTATAAATATATTGTTAAAGTGTTTGCTATTTATCCTAAGTATAATCTGATCCTCTCGGATGTTTTAGATGATTTTCGCATCCACCGGATATGTTTGGATGATCAAATCTGATACATAATGGCCTTTAAATAGGCATCCTAAGCTAAGGGTGTGATCCTTCAAAGGGCTGTCTTCAAAAGGTGCCTTTTAGGAACTGGTACAGTAAGTGCACGGGGTGTACTATAATCTTGCACGGTCGCTCCAGCCTTGGCACCAATTTCTCATTTGAACTGGCCAATATGCACGGCCGCTCCACTTTACATTGCATGACCTCTCTGGCCTGGTTTGGCTCGGCCACTCCAGATTTGGGGCCAATTTGGCCTGGCCAGTGTTCTAAAAGACCCCGCCTAAGGGCGCCTAGGCCCCGCCTAGGCGCTAGGCCCCTCTCCAACGACTAGTTCTAAAACCTGCCTAGGCTCCGACTAATCCCGACTAGTCCCCGCCTAGGCACTAGGCCCGGCTCCGCCGCCTAGCATCCGCCTAGCGCTTTTTAGAACCTTGGGCCTGGCTGAGGGCAAGTTGCACGGCCGCTCCTCTGCATAGTGCATGGCCGCTCTAGCTTGGATTTGGTCTGAATGTCCATTTTGAAGTTGTCCCTCCTTGCCTTTTGTTCCTTAGTTTTCCCAAAGCATCATTTGTCCAAGAATTGACTTAAAACCTATAAGAAATACTAGAAATATACCAACAAGTGTAAAATCGAAGATATGGAACAAAGAAATCTAAATTACACAAATTTAATACTAAAATGGGAAAAAAACTAAGTAAATGGAATATAAATAATGCTATAAATGATTATAAAATAATCACTTATCAGCCGACCTACTCTCCAAGTTGGACACTTCAGACGAGCAGCATGGAAAACCAATCTCATACTTAGAGCATCCATCATACGAAAGAGTGCACATTCTATGCTCGGTCTATGGTTCTAAGTGTTGGATTGACGAGATGAAGGCCTACATTGAGACAGGCGAGTTACCAGTTGACGAACAAAAAGCTAGAGCGATAAGGAAGAAGTCCCCTAGGTTTACTATATATGGGGAGGCATTGTTCAGAAGGTCATTTGTGAAACTGTTGCTGAGATGTGTTCATCCTTTGGAGGTTCCTCAACTATTGCTCGAGGTACACAGTGGAATATGTGGTGGACACCTAGGGGCCAGAACTTTGGCAGACAAGATACTCACCTTGGGGTACTACTGGCCCCATCTAAGGGATAATGCTCTTGAATTTGTGCAAAAATGTGATAAGTGTCAAAGGTATGCCGACCTACCAAGGCTGCCTACAACTGAGCAAACTCCTATGATCGCAGCTTGGCCATTCGACATGTGGGGGGTAGATTTGATCGACCCTTCCCACCTGCCCGAGGGAATTGTAAGTTTGTGATTCTGGCTATTGATTACTTCACCAAGTGGATCGAGGCAAAACCTTTGGCTAAGATAACAGAGGAAAAAGCCATCAACTTCATCCACGATTACATTTGGTGCCGCTTTGGGGTGCCACATTCAATTGTTTCGGACAACGGCCTATAGTTTTCAACTACTTTAGAAATAGAGATGAAGAGGTTGGAGGTTAAATACTGGAAGTCGTCAGTCACTTAACCAAAAGGCAACGGGCAAGCAGAGGCGACAAACAAATTGGTATTGACAGCACTAAGCAAGGGACTAATTGGTCGAGCTAAAAAATGGTTGGATGAACTGCCCTTTGCTCTTTGGGCAGTCCGCACAACCACCTGGGGGCTTACAGAGGAAACCCCATTTGTTCTTACATTTGGGTTAAAAGCCATGGCGCCCGCCGAGCCATGAATTCCAATAGTAAGGGTGACTTTATTTGATTAAACAAAGAATGACTCCAACAGATTGCTCGACTTGGACCTTTTGGATGAGAAACGGATGACTGCTCAACTTAGAATGGTCAATTACAAGCAGAAAACTAAGGGTTATCACGACAAGAAGGTCAAGAAGAGGTCGTTCAACATTGGGGACTACGTCCTACGGAAGATCGAGGTGACTGGAAGGAAAGCTGAACATAATAAGTTATCTCCGAACTGGGAAGGACCCTATGTCGTCACCAGAATTGTTAAGGAAGGGACCTACATGATCGTCCATCTAGGTGGTGATGAACTGAAGCATCATTTTCGTTCCTTAAACAGTCTTGACTAAAGTACTAAGTAAACCTCATTTTTAAATAGGTTCGACTGAAGACTTATGTCAGTCTCGTTCTTTAAACAGTCTCAACTAAAGTCCTAAGTCAACCTCATTCTTAAAGAGTTTCGATTAAAGACTTATGCCAGTCTCGTTTCTTAAATAGTCTCAACTAAAGTCCTAAGTCAACCACGTTTTAAATAGGTTCGACTGAAGACTTATGTCAGTCTCGTTCTCAAACAAGTTCGACTAAAACCTTAGTCAGCTTTGTTATGACTAACTGGTCCGACTAAGACTTTGGTCAATCTTCTAATGAATCTAGTTCAACAAAAAAGACAGAAGCATGGATCAAGGCAAAATGGTTCGAAGGTCAACTAGCATTAAATTTACAAGTCCCCCAAAAGAGGTCCTAGACTTGCCCAAATTCAAAATTCAAATGTTATAAGTTAAAATGCCTCCCAAATCGGGCTAAAGCATGGACTACTAAAGACAATAAAAGGAAATTGTTTGGGACTTGTTCAATACAAAACCAAATTAAAATAAAAGATCAATCTTCTTGATCATTGGTCGCATGCTCCGGCTCTTGACGCTGCTACTGCTTGCTCTGCTCAGCTTCTTCAAATATCTAGTCCTGAGTGACCTCTTCGTTCTCTTCCTCAGCTTCTTCAGCCTCCTCAGGTTCTTGGAGTATGATATTATAGTTCCTTTGCTCGACTGGAGGGGTGACCCAGGGCTCTAGCCCGTCCTCTGCTGCCAAGTCGTTAACATTAAAGGGAACGAGGGAGTGACCTGCTCGAGCTGCCTCATCATACCTTTCAGCATGGGCCCACTCTGCCAATTTCTCAACTCACAGCTCGATGCTGGGATCCACTATGGCCCACCGAGCCATATGTTGGCATCCAACATCATAGAAGTCTGTAGCTCGGGACACTATGATATTGTAGCACTAATCACTATTTTTAAATAGCTCGATGACCACCTTTTCCCTTTCTTGGGCCTCTTCCTCCCACTGGAGCCGAGCTTTCTGGTGGTCTTTAATCAGTTGTTCCATTCTTCTATTACGGTCTTGGACCATACTAGACAGCTGCTCCAACTGACCTTTAGCTTTGGCTTTCTCCTGGCGAGCCAATGCCACATCCTCCTCTAAGGCAGCCTTGATGGGAGCTAGAGATTCTACCTGAGCTTGAAGAGGACCAAGCCGCTCCCTTGCCACCTTCAAATCATCTAGAGCCTCATCCCTCTCCTTCTCAGCATTGAAATGTGCAACTTGAATACTTGGTGGAGGCTATCTGCTCCTTCTCAATAGCAGCCCGCCAGCTGCATTTAGCTTTCTCCGTCAGAGCAAGAGACTGCACAGACAAGGAAGAACAGTTAATGAATTGGCTGTTGGATTTTGGGGTTACATACACAGCGAAAGATTTGGAATAATCATAAAACCCTAGCCATGAATCCGTCTAATATGAAGAGATTAAAACTATGAATATAGATTTATTAACCTTTGTTGCGATTTTGTCTTTCGTACACGAATCGTAATTTAGATTTGACTTGTCGACGAAACTTTGATCGTCTTCCTTGTTCTTCCTAGGTGATGAATCAACAACGTAGGTCTCCAAGCTTTAGGTGATAAAGCAATCACCCTCTATCGTAATCCACACGCGAACGAACCAAGATCGAATCTTGTTGGATTGCTAGATGATCCTCGATTGTTGAAACTCTTTTCAACAATCTATGGCTAATAATTGAATCTAGGGTGTTTTGATCTTTGATTTGTAATCAAAATCAAGAGAGATTTATGTTTCTCAAACCCTAAAATTCGTGTATCTTGGCTGAGCAAAAGGGGGCTATTGATACTTTTGTAAGTACCCAAATCCGGATCGTCAAAATCCATCAGAAAGTTAACCGAAATCCGTTAACTGGCCCGCTCCAGGTTAACCGGAACTCGTTAACTCCCCGTTGCCATGCCAACGAGACGTCCCGGGACTGCCCCATGCATCCCGACGTCGAAACGTACTTAACACACGTCATCGCACGTGAAAGTATGGCTTTTCCTGAAAAACGCACTTTCCGGCACTTTCCGGGGGCGTTTCGGACATTTTTCGAACTGTTATTTTAAAAAACGGACAAAACCGGGACCTGGGAACGAACTCCCACATGGCTGGTGACTCATAAGACGCGTGGCAAGCATGCCACCTCCCTCTAGTCACCTTTCAATCAAAAATCAAGGCCAAAAGACTAAAATACCCCTGGTATACAGTCTCAGTCCGGCCGGACTTCCTTTGCAGACTTCAGAAATTGCCAGCAAGTCCCTCAAATTTCCAAAGTACCACAAAACCCCCTGGATTTCAGTCTAAGTCCGGCCGGACTCCTACTGAAATTTCACCTATAAATAGAGAGGCTGTCAAAGCCATTTAAAACAACAAAATTTCACCCCTTTCACCAAGAAACTCACGGCCTAAACTGGTTCTCCCCCTTCTCGAGCCCGGTTTTACCTCGTTTTGCGTGAAAACTCCATATTCTGATCAAATACGCCCTCCTCCACTTCGAAACACCGTTCCAAACTACTTTCCGTATCCCGTATACACCCCTCGATCCAAAGGAGTCGACCCTAGCCATAGGTATAACTCCCTCTCTCTAATCTCTCATTTTGTCTCGGTTTACGCGCCAATCGCTACAACCATTTCAAACAACGTTATTGAAATGTAGACGCCTCCGTCTAACGGGGTCCGATACGTTTTAGCCCCTCGATCCTCTTCTCTTCCCGTAAGAGAAGTAATCACGGGTTAAAACGGCATTCCGACCCCGTTCCGTTTACTTTTTTGTCATTTACAACTCCGGATCGATCGATCCATCGATCGTCATTTACTTTTCTGTCATTTACAATTTCGGACCGTTTGATCCGTCGAACGTCCTTTACATTTCATGCAACTTTACCACTCCGAGCCGTTTTGGCTCGTCGATCGTCATTTACAATCCGAGTCGTTTGGCTCGTCGATCGTCATTTACGATTCCGGATCGTTCGATTCTGTCGATACCGCATTTAAATACTGTCATTTACAAGTCCGACCCGTTTGGATTGTGATAGTATTTACTTTTCAAAGTCCGAGTCACAACCCGATTCGTCGATTGCATGTCATTTAATACGCTTTTTCCCGTAAAAATCGTTAACAATGTAATGCCCGGTTCAAAACCGGAGTTCGTCCTTCGAACTCTCTTTCAAAAACGCGCGAAATGACATTTGGCATCCAAACGCTCATCTTCAAACTAAAAGCCGACTTTTGACATTCAAAATCATTTAATATGCTTTTTCCCGTAAAAATCGTTAACAATGACTCGCCCGGTTCAAAAACCGGAGTTCGACCTTCGAACTCCTTTTCAAACTCAAAATTGACGTTTGCCACACAAACGCTCATTTCAAACTCAAAATCGACGTTTGTCATTCAAATGCTCGTCTTTTCAAACAAAGTCACCTAATCAACGTTTGACATTCAAACCAAGATTAAGCTTGTCATTCAAGCCCCCATTTCAAAACACACACACACACAATTTCGAGAAAGGTAGAAAGACTCGTCATACGAGGCATTTCGGGTGATCTCGTAATACTCTTCCCGAAATGTAACGTGACCTCCGAAACTAACAATCTCTGGTACTCAAAAAGCTTTTTACTCGTTTTTGCTACCAATAAAAATGATCCTCTGTTTTCAAAGTCTTTTCCTAAGTTTTTGCTACCAATAAAAACAACACCATTTTCACAATAGCCGTTTCTCAACGTTTGGGCTCAAAATACAAAACCGCGTGGCGACTCCTCATTTCCTTCCCATGAAGCGAGGTCTCAGACACCAACCCTCCGTGAAAGACAACCGCGTTTCGCGTCCGCGTGAAATCCCGGGTAATTTCAACTTTATAAATATCCCTAACACTTAGGGAGAAAAACCCTAATCCAAGCCAAAATTGGACTTTCTAGCAAAAGGCACGAGTCATCCCTATGGGCACGACTCGTGATCACGAGTCATCCCAAAAGGGCACGAGTCGTATCTACCTTTTCCAAGTCATGGCACGATTCGTGCCCACGTATTCACTCGTGCTGATCGAAGGCACGAGTCGTGCTCCTGGTCACGAGTTGTGACAGTTACCCTTTTTTCAGATTTAAGCCATTTTCAATCCATTCTTTGTGTATGTTGGTAGTGAGTCGAAACATCGATCCTCATAAGACATAAGTGGTTTCTAGAAAGCCATTATGTCCACCCAATTAATATAACATCAAAGCTTGATTCCTTGATAGATCATTGCCACAATCCTTTTGTCACACGATGTCATTTTGAACATAAGTCATGGTCCACGTCAACTTATATTGTTCAATGCTTTCTCGACTCCGAATATGTTGATAATCCAAGTGCATTTGATCTATATCTAATCTCTTGAGTGTGGACACACATTTCATCTACACAATTCATCGAGGGGCCCAAGCAGACATCTCTCTTTATGAGGGATAAATGCCATCTCGACTTATCATTCTTCCCTACAAGAATTCAGTCGTGCCAACATAGCCCTTATTGCTATCCTATTAAAGATAGTGTTAGACTACATCAAACACAACGTTCATCATGTGGAAGATGATGATAATCTCAGGTACTAAGGATTCTAATGACACGACTATCATGAGATTTAATCATAACATATATGACCATAGACCATGTCATAAATCTCATAGATGGGTCGGTCCAGTACCTTGTTCTCTAACAAGTACCCATAAGCTTAATGTGCATCCCCATGCATATAATCATCTCTATGATTATCCATTACCAACTTACACTAGTTATTCACAATAACTAGGGACACATAATATTATAATAAACGTGTAAAATATATAATACACAAGATAAACATTCTCTATTATAAATGGTAAAGACGATTACATAACGGTATTAGTTATGAGTCAAAATAACTATAAGCCTAGGGCATAACACCAACAATCTCCCACTTGCACTAGGCCCAATCTCATATGTATCGTATACCCATGGACCTAACATGACCATCATGCTTTGCTTGTGCGAGGGGCTTTGTAAGCGGATCCCCTATGTTATCGTCGGTTGATACTTTGCATATCTTAACGTCTCCTCTTTCTATGAATTCTCGAATGAGGTGGAAATGTCTAAGTATGTGTTTGGATCGTTGATGTGACCTTGGTTCCTTTGCTTGGGCAATGGCACCATTGTTGTCACAATAAAGTTCCACCGGATTAGTGATACTTGGAATGACTTCCAAATCACTAATGAACTTCTTGATCCAAACTGCCTCTTTAGCTGCATCGGATGCCGCTATATATTCGGCCTCAGTTGTAGAATCAGCTATGGTACTCTGCTTGGAACTCTTCCAACAAATCGCACCTCCGTTAAGCATAAACACAAACCCCGATTGCGATCTAAAATCATCTTTGTCAGTTTGGAAGCTTGCATCTGTGTAACCCTTTACAACAAGATCATCTTCCATCCCTCCAAAGACCAAGAATGCATTCTTAGTCCTTCTTAAGTACTTAAGGATCGTCTTAACTGCCATCCAATGGTTTTCACCAGGATCAGATTGGTTCCGTCTCTACTCTCGGTTCCATGTTATCTTCGGGCTCTTGAACTTATTCAAGATTAATTTTACTCCGACTAGATCCTTAATTGAGAAACCGTTTCTCAAAAAAAAGTACCATATTGAGCAACAAATACTATGTTCTCATTGCGGTTGTAAAAGTAATATCCTTTAGTTTCCTTAGGATAACCAACGAAAATAACTTTGTCAGATTTTGGTGCTAACTTATCGAAGACAAGTCTCTTCACATAAGCTTCGCAACCCCAAATCTTCATGAAAGACAAATTTGGTTTTCTTCCATGCCACATCTCATGTGGGGTCTTAGGAGCCGATTTAGTAGGGACTCTGTTTAGTATGAACTCAACAATCTCTAATGCATGTCTCCAAAAGGAAATAGGAAGGTCAACTTGACTCATCATCGAATAAACCATGTCCAACAAGGTTCTATTCATCCTCTCAGACACACCATTCCATTGTGGTGTTTCGGGTGGAGTCAACTCTGAAATGATTCCAAAGTTTTTGAGATGATTGTCAAATTTTTGGCTTAAATATTCACCACCTCGATCGGATCGAAGTACTTTAATAGTTTTGCCAAGTTTATTTTGTACTTCATTTTGAAATATTCTAAATATCTCAAATGATTCACTTTTGGACTTCATCAAATAGACATAGCCATATCCAGATAAGTCATCAGTGAATGTAATGAAATACCGAAATTCTCCCCTAACAATGCTACTTAATGGTCCACATACATCTGTATGTACTAGGGCCAATAAATCACTAGCCCTTCCACTACTCTTAGTGTAGGGTGGTTTGGTCATTTTACCCAATAAACAAGATTCACATACCTCATATGATTCATAATCATGTGAGTCTAAAAGTCCATCTTTATGGAGTTTAGATATGCGTTTCTCATTTATGTGACCAAGCCGACAATGCCACATGAATGTGTTGTTCACATCATTCGGTTTAGATTTCTTATTTACATTATAGATATCTTCAACATCATTTTGTTTCTCAACATCAAGGATATAAAGGCCATTAAATGAATTTACAATACAATAAAGCATATCATTTAAATAAATAGAAAACTTCTTATTCTCAATAAGAAACCTATATCCTTCATTATCCAAACAAGAAACAGAAATAATATTCCTACTCAAATCCGGAACGTAATAACAATTGTTCAAAACAAGTACTAGTCCACTAGGTAAAGTGACTTCATAAGTCCCTACGGCTAATGCAGCAACTCTTGCTCCATTTCCCACACGTAGGTCCACTTCACCTTCTTTGAGTTGATTTCTATTCTTTAGTCCCTGCACATTTAAAAAATGTGAGATCCACATCCGGTATCCAATACCCAAGAACAAGAAGTAGAAAGGAAAATATCTATCATATAGATACCTGAATCAGTAGCAATCGTATTGCCCTTCTTCACTTTTAGGCCTTCCTTATAAGCCTTGCAGTTTCGCTTCCAATGACCAACCTCTTGGAAATGGTAGAAAATTGCATCCTTTTGAGACACTTTGGGTTTAGCCTCTTCGGCATTAGCAACTTTTGCCTTAGGTATAGCAACTTTTTCTTTACCTTCTTTGCCTTCCTTTTTGAATCCCTTTCCTTTGTTAACCATTAACACATTTGCGGTACTAGGCTTCTTGATATTTTTCTCTGCATTCCTAAGCATCGCATGCAATTATGACAGATTTTTCTCCATTCCACTCATGTTATAGTTCATAATGAAATGACCATAACTTTCAGGCAATGAATTCAATACCATATCCGTTGCGAGTTCCAAACTCATAGGATACCCAAGCCTATCAACGTGCTCAATATATCCTTTCATCTTAAGGACATGAGGACCCACCTACTGCCCCTCTTGCATCTTGCATGCATTAAGAGCCTTCACCACTTCATACCTCTCTTGCCTAGCTTGCACTTGGAATATTTCCTTTAAGCGCTGTGCTAGGTCAAAAGCAGCTTCCATGTGTTCAAGGTCCTTCTGAAGAGCCTTACACATGGTGGCAAGCATAAGGCAATAAACATCATTAGAATCATCAACATGTTTCTTATGTTGCTCCTTATCTGCCCTTGCAACATTGGTAGCGGGTTCTGCAGGAATGGGTTCGACAAGAACGTACAATTTCTTCTCTTGCCTAAGAATAATTCTTAAGCTTCTGATCCAATCAGAAGAGCTTGTACTGTTCTCTTCGAGCTTGTCCTTCTCAAGGACGGATCGCAGCGACATGGGTTAATTATTGTGAGATGCCATTCTACAATAAGATATACAAACAATATGAGCACATATAAATATCAATTCATTTACCATCTAAGAGACAAATAATGTATTTCATAAATACTCCCACTAAATTATACACCTTCAAATACAAGCATGTACCATATAATTATAATAGGCTAAGATCCATATTTCACTTAATTTTGGTTTAACTGAGTCAATGCCCGAAATCAAGCTATTTAGGTAGATAACACTTATCAATCATATCAAATATGACTCTTAGATCTTTTATGAGATTTTAGACATCATATGTCAACACATATTTTAATCTCATCTATGCCTTGGGTCAAAACTCTTTTGAAAGCACCAATTAAGTTTAACCTTTTTCAAACGTATGAGACACATAGAACGATGAACCCAACTGAGTCAAAACTACATCAACCGTTATCTCATCTCGATCCATATTAAGATATAATGATGCCCAACTGAGTCGAAACTACATCAAAATATCTGAATATTTCACAAGTGTTCTAATCAAGGGGTGGCATAAAACTTAAACATTTAAGAAGGTTTTTCCATATAGCAACAAACATCGCATGGTTGTATATGAAACTTATGTGTACATAATCAGGAACATGGGATTTCACATAATTATTCAAATAATCATGTTAATCGAATTAAATATGAACATCAAATCCTAAATAAACAATTTGTTTCCATTTTGAGAATTTACTGATCTAGATAATCAAATTAAAGAGATCAATAATCCATGTAGAAGATTAATCATATCAATCAATTATTAATCATAATCATGTTATATCACATATAATTGTTTCACAAAAAAAAATACACATAAAATCATCAATCTATATCATATAGCATGTTAAATCATATAATCCAATTATATCTAGCATGCCAATTTAACCTAATCATGATTAAACCAGACTCTGATACCACTGTTGGATTTTGGGGTAACATACGCAGCGGAAGATTTGGAATAATTACAAAACCCTAGCCTTAAATCCTCTAATATGAAGATATTAAAACTATGAATATAGATTTACTAACCTTTATTGCGAGTTTGTCTTTCGTACACGAATCGTAATTCAGATTTGACTCGTCGATGAAATTTTGATCGTCTTCCTTGTTATTTCTTGGTGATGAATCAACAACATAGGTCTCCAAGCTTTAGGTGATAAAGCAATCACCCTCTATCGGTAATCCACACGCGAACGAACCAAGATCGAATCTTGTTGGATTGCTAGATGATCCTCGATTGTTGAAACTCTTTTCAACAATCTATGGCTAATATGGAATTGAATCTAGGGTGTTTTGATCTTTGATTCGTAATCAAAATCAAAAGAGATTTGTGTTTATCAAACCCTAAAATTCTTGTATCTTGACTGAGGAAAAGGGGGGGTATTTATACTTTATAAATATCCCTAACACTTAGGGAGAAAAACCCTAATCCAAGCCAAAATTGGACTTTCCATGTCACGACCCTAATATTAGACACTATTTTAGCACTCATTGAGCACGTGGGGTTCGGGTGGTAGTATCTTATTTTTATGCTATTTATGTTACTTGCTAAGTTGATGTGTTCATTTCTATGCTTTGATGACTTATATGAAGTTTAGATTGGTCATTAACTACCTTATGTGAATTTAGGGTGAAAATGAATTAATGTCAATGATAAATGGTCTAAATGGAATTAAAATAAAGTGTGTAGTGATTTTATAATATTGGAAATATTAAAGTATTAAGTTATAAAGTTGTTGAGGTGCTTTGGTGTAAAGAAGAGAAGTTGAGGTGTTAGTTGCTATTCCTTAATCTATGGAGGAGCTTGAGTGAGAATTAACATCTTTATCCTTGGAAAATAACAAGAAACCTCATTTTATTCCTCAGTATTCTCTTCTTCTAAAAGGAATCCATGGAAAGAAAAGTTAAACCCTAACTCCACCTTCTAAAAAAAATTCTACACCCTTCAATACCTTTTCGTTTTCAAAACCGATTGCGGATTCTTGTTCGTGGCGGCGAGGGGAGCGCATCTATCCGGTCAAATAAATATTTCATTTTGCACTATTTAGGTAAGTTATTATGATTTCTCTTTAAATTATGTTCATGGAAGGTTAAAGTTGATATTGTAGCTTTATAACTATTGTTTGTTAAAGATTTGGTGTTTTAATTGGGTTTTGGAATAAATAGAGTGAGGTTGGGGTAAAATTTATATAATGGTTTTGAAATGGTTTGGTATGGTAATAAACTAGTGTATATTAGTGTGCATGGTAGTATGGACCAAGTTTCTTGTAATGAAATGTTTTTGGTTGAAGTGGTAATGAATTGGGATGGATTGGAATGGTTTGGTATAAGTTTTGGTGATGTTTAGTAACCATTTTATGTCCTTAAAAACAGAGGAAATTGGTTTGGGTCACTTGGGATTTGGTTGCTGATGTTTGGCAGTTGAATTCTGGTTTCTGGACAGAGGGCACGACTCGTGCTCTGTGACACGAGTCATCCCTTTAGGATTGGTCTAAGTCGTGCCCTATTAGGGACGACTGATTCTGGTGGGGTATACAATGGGCACGAGTCGTGCCCTGGGGCACGAGTCGTGCCCTGCCCTGCAACCTCTGAAGCATTTTCCAAGGCCTAGAAACCTAATCTACCTAGGATATAAATGAACCTTCTTTAACCAAGATTAAAGTAGAGCACTTTAGCTACACAATGATGTCTTACTTGGTGTAAGTACCCAAATCCGGATCGTCAAAATCCGTTAAAAGTTAACCGGAACCCGTTAAGTTCCCCGTTCTCGATTCAACGAGACATCCCGGGACTGCCCCGTGCATCCCGACATCAAAGCGTACTCAACACACGTTATCACACGTAAAAGTATGGCTTTCCCCGAAAAACATACTTTTCGGGGTCTTCCGGGATTAGATTTCCCGTTTTCGAGCGTCTCGACCTTCCGGAGGTCATAACTTCCTCATACGAACTCCGTTTTGGGCCCACCACATATCAAATCGAACGCGAGAACAAGATCTACGCATATGGCTAGTTCAATCAGGAAATATAGCCAATTTCAGGAATAGTCCGGCCGGACTCTTTCTGCAGCTTAATTAATACGTGTCCAAAACGTGTCAAATTCAAGGTCAAATGACCAAAATATCCCCAAATGCAAGAGAGGTCCGGCCGGACTCTTTCTGCAAGGCAGAAACCCATCAGGTTAAGCAATCTTCCTTCCTCACTAAGTAAATTACTTCCTCCCCAAGTCTTTCCCCCCTCCTCCAAGGATTTTTCACCTATAAATACTCCCCCCTCCTTCTCATTTCCTACACCAAATTCTCCTCCCTCCACCCCAAGCACAAAAGGCTTGTCTTTCTTCCGCTCTTCGGGGGCCCTCGTGCTACTCGTCGGCGGAATTCTCTACTCTTCGGGGGCCCTCGTGCTACTCGTCGGTAGATTCTGATCCTCAAGCTAAACCGACACAAGTCGAAACGCTGCCCAAATTCCTAGGTTTCTAAACACCAAATAAAAGGGGAAACTCTACCCAAACACTTCCAAAACACCTTTCAAACACCTTTTCGTATCCCGTATACGCCCACCGAGCCAAAGGAGCCGACCCTAGCCATAGGTAGCTCCCTCTCTCACTCTCAAAATGTAGACGTCATCGTCTAACGGGGTCCGATACGTTTTAGCCCCTCGATCCTCTTCTCTTCCCGTAAGAGAAGTAATCACGGGTTAAAACGGCGTTCCGACCCCGTTCCGTTTACTTTTTATGTCATTTACCATTCCGGATCGATCGATCCGTTGATTGTCATTTACTTTCTGTCATTTACAATTCCGAGCCGATTGGCCTCGTTGATCGTCATTTACAATTCCGAGCCGATTGGCCTCGTTGATCTGTCATTTACAATTCCGAGCCGATTGGCCTCGTTGATCGTCATTTACAATTCCGAGCCGATTGGCCTCGTTGATCGTCATTTACGATTCCGGATCGTTTGATTCCATTGATACCGCACTTTAAATACTGTCATTTATAAAGTCCGACCCGTTTGGATTGTGATAGTATTTACTTTTCAAAGTCCGAGTCGCAACCCGATTCTTTGATTGCATATCATTTAATACGCATTTTTCCCGTAAAAATCGTTAACAATGTAATGCCCGGTTCAAAACCGGAGTTCGTCCGTCGAACTCTCTTTCAAAAAACGCGCGACATGACGTTTGGCCTCCAAACTCTCATCTTCAAACTAAAAGCCGCCATTTGACACTCAAAATCATTTAATATGCATTTTTCTCGTAAAAATCGTTAACAATGACTCGCCCGGTTCAAAAAGCCGGAGTTCGACCTTCGAATTCCTTTTCAACTCAAAGTCGACGTTTGCCACGCAAACGCTCATTTCAACTCAAAACCGACGTTTGCCACGCAAACGCTCATTTCAAACTCAAAGTCGACGTTTGCCACGCAAACGCTCATTTCAACTCAAAGTCGACGTTTGCCATGCAAACGCTCATTTCAAACTCAAAATCGACGTTTGCCACGCAAACGCTCTTTTCAAACTCAAAATCGACGTTTGCCACGCAAACGCTCATTTCAAAATCGACGTTTGCCACGCAAACGCTCATTTCAACTCAAAATCGACGTTTGCCACGCAAACGCTCATTTCAAACTCAAAACCGACATTTGTCATTCAAACGCTCGTCTTTTCAAACAAAGTCACCTAATCAACGTTTGTCATTCAAACCAAGATTAAGCTTGTCATTCAAGCCCCCCATTTCAAAAGACACACACACACACACACGATTTCGAGAAAGGTAGAAAGACTCGTCATGCGAGGCGTTTCGGGCGATCTCGTAATACTCTACCCGAAACGTAATGTGACCTCCGAACCTAACAATCTCTGGTACTAAAAAGCTTTTTACTCGTTTTTGCTACCAATAAAAATGATCCCCTGTTTTCAAAGTCTTTTCCTAAGTTTTTGCTACCAATAAAAACGACACCTTTTCACAATAGCCGTTTCTCAACGTTTGGGCTCAAAATACAAAACCGCGTGGCGACTCCTCATTTTCCTTCCCATGAAGCGAGGTCTCAGACACCAACCCTCCGTGAAAGACAACCGCGTTTCGCGTCCGCGCGAAATCCCTGGTAATTTCAGTTGGCGACTCCGCTGGGGAAATGATACTTTTTTCAAAACTACCGTTGTTTTCTAAAAAGCCTTCCGTGGGTCAAACTTTCGTTTACCCTTCCTCATTTTCGTGTGTGTGTGTTCCTTTAAACCTCGAACGGTTTGTTTTTCAAAAGGCATTACATTGTCAACTTTTCAAAATCTTACCATGTTTGTGCATCCCCATTCATGTTTGATTTTCATGCTATCTTTTGAACTGTGCATCATAAATTCTTTAAGACACATTCTGAAAAAAAAATCTCTGTTTTACTCAGAAAAAGAATTTTAGTGACCGCACACTACGCGCACTTGCTGCCTCGGAACACCGCACTTCACGTGCACTTGCGCCTCGGTACCTTTGCACACTACAACCCTAACACGGGATGGCCTTATCGGTTGCACTCCGATTGGTACGCCGAGACACCTTTCGGGGCGCACGGGGTCGTCCCAAACATCCCATCCTAGCCCGTGTAAGCCATGCACTCTTTGTGTCACACTTTGTCCAAGACCCCGGTTGGTTTTTGGCTTAGCTCGTGTCATAAAGCCTAAGTGTATGTTTTTTATGCCGGGCCTCGCCCCGAGTCAAGCTTGAGAGGTTGAGACCGAAGGTCGTTCCCGACCCGAAGTCTCGAGCTCTTCAGCCTTGACTTTGACGCGGAGCTCTGCCGAAAAATATACCCGAAGGTTCAATGTGACACCATGTCACCAAACCTCGCCGTATGCATCGTGCCAGCCACAACTTGGCCAACGCCAAAAGCTAAGGTCCCTCGCGCAAGCGAGTCAGGGGAGATCATGCCAAAATTTTGGCACGATCCCCGCCTTAACTTAAGGACGTTGACTTCGACCGTGGCCCGTGCGTCACATACGTTGGAAGTTTGCGTGATCAGCTAGCCTTAAGTTCACTTTTTCATTTGTCGGTGGAACTCGCTTGCCTTATAGGACCTCGCTCGGGATTGTCCGTCCCGGGAAGATGATCTACAAATGGAAACGAGGGGCTTATAAGCGTAGTGACGAGATCTACTGATTAGAGCTCTAGGGTTAGTTGCGAAAAAGAAGACACGCTCTTTTCCAACCATTTAGGACTCTGAGAAAAATGTGTTTTCAAGTAAACTTAAACAACAATTGCATGGTCCCATCTCGGGAATCTTTAAAATAGTGACCCTCGTAGTCCAACTTTCAATCGCGACCTTCCGTGGTCCGATGTCTCATATCTCGACCCCTCGCGGTCCAACTCTCAATCGCGACCTTCCGTGGTCCGATATCTCAAGTCTCGACCCCTCGTGGTCCAATCCTTAATCGCGACCTTTCACTCCGATTCCAATCCTTAATTGCGACCTTTCAGTCCAATTTCAATCCTCAATCGTGACCTTTCGTGGTCCGATATCTCGTATATCGACCCTCGTGGTCCAACTTTCAATCGCGACCTTCCGTGGTCCGATATCTCATATCTCGACCCCTCGCGGTCCAACTCCTAATCGCGACCTTCCGTGGTCCGATATCTCACATCTCGACCCCTCGCGGTCCAACTTTCAATCGCGACCTTCCGTGGTCCGATATCTCATATCTCGACCCCTCGCGGTCCAACTCTCAATCGCGACCTTCCGTGGTCCGATATCTCAAGTCTCGACCCTCTCGGTCCAACTCAATCGCGACCTTCCGTCAGGTCCGATATCTCATATCTCGACCCTCGCGGTCCAGCTCTCAATCGCGACCTTGAGTGGTCCGATGTCATATCTCGACCCTCGTGGTCCAATTCTCAATCGCGACCTTCGTGGTCCGATGTCTCATATCCGACCCTCGCGGTCCAACTTTCAATCGCGACCTTCTGGTCCGTTATCTCATATCTCGACCCTCGCGGTCCAACTCTCAATCGCGACCTTCCGTGGTCCGATGTCTCATATCTTGACCCCTCGCGGTCCATCTGATCTCAATCGCGACCTTGGGTCCGATTTCAAATCTCATATCCCGACCTTCGCGGTCCCGATCTCGATCTCGAGTCGAGATCGCGATGTCCCTCTCGATCGAGACCTTCGCGGTCCGATCTCAAAGTTGATCCCGACCTTCGCGGTCCGATCTTCGATCTCCACTCGAGACCTTCCCGGTCCGATCTCAAATAGTCAATCCCGACCTTCGCGGTCCGATCTTCGATCTCAATCGAGACCTGGTCCGATTTCAAATCTCATATCTCGACCTTCGCGGTCCCGATCTCCCGATCTTCAATCTCAATCGAGACCTTCGCGGTCCGATCTCAAATAGCCTATCCCCCTTCGCGGTCCAATCTTCGATCTCCAATCGAGACCTTCGCGAGTCCGATCTCAAATAGTCGATCCCGACCTTGGCGGTCCGTCTTCGTCTGCAATCCCGACCTTCGCGGTCAGGCCTCAATCGATCGACCTTCGCGGTCGATCTTCGATCTCGAATCCCGACCTTCGCGGTCCGACCTCCAAATGGTCGATCCCGACCTTCGCGGTCCAATCTTGATCTCCAATCGAGACCTTCGCGGTCCGATCTCAAATAGTCGATCCCGGACCTTTCGCGGTCCCGATCTTCGATCTGCAATCCCGACCTTCGCGGTCCGACCTCAAATGGTCAATCCCGACCTTCGCGGTCGATCTTCGATCTCGATCCCGACCTTCGCGGTCCGACCTCAAATGGTCGATCCCGACCTTCGCGGTCAATCTTCGATCTCAATCGAGACCTTCGCGGTCCGATCTCAAATAGTCGATCCCAACCTTCGCGGTCCCGATCTTCGATGCAATCCAGGACCTTCGCGGTCGAGCCTCCAAATGGTCAATCCTGACCTTCGCGGTCGATCTTCGATCTCAATCTCGACCTTCGCGGTCCGACCTCAAATGGTCGATCCCGACCTTTGCGGTCAATCTCGATCTCCCGATCGAGACCTTCGCGGTCCGATCTCAAATAGTCGATCGACGACCTTCGCGGTCCGATCTCAAATCTCAATCCCGACCTTCGCGGTCCGATCTTCGATCCGATCCCGACCTTCGCGGTCACGATCTCAAATCTCGATCCCGACCTTCGCGGTCCGATCTTCGATCTCCAATCGAGACCTTCGCGGTCCCGATCTCAAATAGTCAATTCCGACCTTCGCGGTCCGATCTCCGATCTCCAATCGAGACCTTCGCGGTCCGATCTCAAATAGTCGATCCCGACCTTCGCGGTCCGATCTTCGATCTCCAATCCCGACCTTCGCGGTCCGATCTCAAAAGTCGATCCCGACCTTCGCGGTCCGATCTCCGATCTCCAATCGAGACCTTCGCGGTCCGATCTCAAAAGTCGATCTCGACCTTCGCGGTCGATCTCGATCTCCAATCGAGACCTTCGCGGTCCGATCTCAAAAGTCGATCCCGACCTTCGCGGTCCGATCTCGATCTCCAATCGAGACCTTCGCGGTCCGATCTCAAAGTCGATCCCGACCTTCGCGGTCCGATCTTCGATCTCCAATCAAGACCTTCGCGGTCCGATCTCAAAAGTCGATCCCGACCTTCGCGGTCCGATCTCTGATCTCCAATCGAGACCTTCGCGGTCCGATCTCAAAAAAAAAAATCGATCCTGACCTTCGCGGTCCGTTCTCTGATCTCCAATCGAGACCTTCGCGGTCCGATCTCAATAGTGAATCCCGACCTTCGCGGTCCGATCTCCGATCTCCAATCGAGACCTTCGCGGTCCGATCTCAAAGTGAATCCCGACCCTCTCGGTCTGATTCTCCAATCGTGACCTTCGCGGTCCAATCCCCAATCGAGACCCTCACGGTCCGATTTCAAAACTTTAAATCTCGGCCTTTCACGGTCCAATTTTCGATCTCAACCATTCAAGGTCCAATCTTTTCCAATCAGTTAGGATTAGGAGAAAACGTGTTTTAAAGTAGACTTAAGTGGTAAATTCACATTGCACGAGCCTTAAAGCCTTGAGCCAAATACCCCTTCCGAAATCTAAGCCATACCTTTCGTTCCCTGCAGCAATGAAACAGTGGTCCAGAATTCCGGGTCAGCGCCTCACCAAAATTACAGCTACGGCAGCATCAGACAGTTCTTCGGTTCCCTCAGTTCCTACAGCCAGACTCTCCAATATGTCAGACTCGCCAGGAAATCGTGACGGGAACGGAACCCCGCCACCGATAACAGATATGACACTGGAAGAAGCCATTCGGGCCTGTGAGGTTCACAAAGGCGAGAAAGAAGATCGGCGGAATTTCGTGGTACGGCTTACGAATGAGCGAGGTATAGCAGCTATCCCCCAGCCAGACGGTACTTTTGTTCTGATCGAGGACGACGAACCCTCCCGATCAACTCCTCAAACCTTCAACCAGGTTCCTCCCCCGCCAACTTACGGGATTCCTTCGAACCAAGGAAACAGCCGACCAAGGCTTCATGTTGCCACCTCTCAGGGCAACCCTGTCATATACGGCCAGGCCGGTACTACTCCCATCACTCCCGGTACAACCGGCGCCTTTGCTTGGACCATCTCGAACAGAGATGCCAATATCCTTCCAATACCCTCCGGGTTCGTCACATTGCCTATACACGAATCCCAAAACACCGGGGACAAACCGTCTGATTCGAGAAAAGGCCCCCATATATTCTCATATATCAAGCCTTCCACCCCCAATCACTACCGCTCACGTGGTAGCACCGGGCCGAGCCTCACAGTCCACCACTTGGACCCAACCTTGGCTGGATGGTCGAACGGATGAAAGACACGAAAGCCGCCATGAGCGGCTTTGAAGCGAGGAAACGCTGAATCCACGAGATCAGGGAATGGTCACGCCTCTCCTGCCAAGTTCGAGAATGGGAGATGGACCGATTCGACGGAACCGGAATGTCCTCAAACACATGTTGACACTTATGTTCTCGGCATGAGATCAAAAGGAGCAACTCTCCAGCAAATGGCCGACCATTTCCGGCACACTCTCAAGAGTTCGGCGTTACGGTGGTTCCTAAGGGTCAAGCAGAAGATCGTCGTACTTGGGATCGGATCGGCAACATCTTCCTTGAGCAGTGCCGGTCCAACTGGAATGGGAAACAAGTCGTGAAGACTTAATCACCACCGAACGAGAAGGCGGAGACGAAAGTGTTGGGGAGTTCTACAAAAGATGGAGTGGAAACTTTCCGAAATCATGGAGCCTATTTCCAAAGACGAACGGATGCGAATCTTGAAGTCTGCTTGAGGCCATCCATCGAGAATGCTCATCGGCCACCACTTCTTCCCGAGATCTCAGGAGCCATGGTCAACGCGGGTTCCCGGTTCGAGAAAGACTTGAAAGAAAATCCGGCTCAGAGTCCGGCCTCTTCTCATCACTACGAGGCGGCCCCGCCCAATCTAATATCTTCCCCGGACAAAAGGAGGGAGGTTGCGGAACAGTCCATTACATTCGAGAATGAAGTACTACAAAGAAGCGGTGGTCCCAGAGACAACGACGACACTATGATAATTTTGGAATGCCTTTGAGCGAGGTATTTGATAGTGTAAAGAAGCAAGGTCTCCTCGAACCCATGGAAAATTACCGGCCCAAATCCTCCGATGCTAAGCTGGGATGTAACCAAGCATTGTGCTTTCCACCGATATCACGGTCATATAACAGAGCAAGCTGCACGATCTTGAGGAGAGCAATTCAAGATCTAATAGAAGATGGAAAGCTTGAGCGTCTGGCAATTCGGCAACAAAAAGCGGCTAGAGTAGGGGCTACCTATCCTCGAGATCTGTCAATTGTCTTTTGGTCAACCTTCGTAGGTTCTAGTACTTTCCTCGTTCAATCAAGTCCGCCTCGGACATTGTAGATAATCTTAAATTTTCTATAAATAAGTGTCTTTTTCTCTTCTTGCTAGACTTGAGACATTATTTGCACACCTACATTACAACTAATGAAATGGTTATATCCTAAATGATCACTTGCATTGCTCAACACATAATCTCTGGAAATAACTAATGTTACGATTAATCGGTGTGAGAAAGTCAGCGGTGCCCTCCCATACACTTTCCTTACCCCACAAAGGCCTCCATCAAGCCACACACTTCCCAAAAACATGTTCCCACCATCACCTTGACCAAGTCAACGACGGCGGCAATATCAAGGAACAACAAAAGGTCACTCAACATCGGAAGATTGACCCCATGTCGACAACAACCTCGGAGCTCGCCTTCGCCCTCGTGCGCATCGAGAAAGTTCAAGCAGGAGCATGCCTTCGTCCTCAAGAACTTCAAAAGAAAAAAAAAAAAAAAAAAAAAAAGAGAGAAAAGTTCAAACAAGAACTTCAAAAAAAGAAAAAAAAGAGCGAGAAAAGTTCAAACAAGAACTTCAAAAGAAAAAAAAAAGAAAAAAGAGAGAAAAGTTCAAGCGAGAACTTCAAAAAAAGTTAGGCGAAGGACCCAGCACCGCCAATCACAAGCTTGACAGATGGGCAAACAAAATTAAAGCTCGAAGAATGGAGGTTGTCGATAACAATGGAGCGGTCAAAGCAAAGGCAAAAATACATCATAAGCCCTTACGCTACATTCGAATTCTTTCTCCCCGGTGAAAGAAGGCGACGAAAGCAATGGAATCACGGAAGAAGCCGTCAACAACGACTTGTCAAGGAATCACCTCGAGGCCCGTACCTCATCATCCAAACATCCCATCAGAGCCTTTTCACCAAAGGGACCACAAATGTTCATACCCTTTTCCCGAGCCAAGCACCGTTCCGCGGAACTACGGCGACTGAGCTCCTTCTGCGAGGAGAACCTAGGCAAACGAAACGGTCCATAGCTAAACACATACAAATCCCATAAACCGGTCTCATCAATGACCTTCCCCATACACAGACCTTTCTTTCACACACAGCCAACTTTGATCCGCGACATCAGTTGACTTTCTTCTCACGGTTAATCAAGACATTTGTTCATATCGGGATTAATGGTTGAACAACCTGAACATTAACAAAGGGTTTAAAGCAATCTTGTGATCATTATGGATAAAACATGTTTTCAGATGTCTCGACAAGTCTTCTTTTTCTACGGTAATAGGAAAATTAGAGGCTAAACAACTTTGTCTTTACGTCGAAAGAGCTTCCATACAGCTTGCTCCAAACCTCTCTACGCTCATACTCTCCCAAAGAGTCAAACCCAGCGAGTTTTGGTGCACCGCATTAAACTAGGCATCCACATAAAATCGGGATTCGTTCCCACTTCTCAAAAATACGTCCTTGCGCGTATACATTACAAGCCATTCCTCTTATACACTTTGGTTGACCAATCGAAAAAAATCAAGGACGGTTGCCTCGTCAGGCCACATGGAGTTCAACTCAGATTGGGGCTGCATCAGATTCACTCTAGAATCCCCCTGAGATGACCGGCGATTCCTTCAAGCGGGGCTTCACCAAGTCATTTCTTCGGGCGGGGCTTTGCCACGCAAAGAGAGCTTTTTCATCCCACGGGTCTACTTTGAGTTTCGATTCTTGGGGCTTGTCGGAAGCATCTTTCGGCATTATGGTTTTAATCGGGGTGGGGCTTCTCGGATACGGCCTCGAGATCGAGAATCGAATCCTCGCGACACCTCACGGGCAACGGTAGCATTGAAGGGAAGTTTTCTCCGGCAAGTCTTCCCTTCCTTCCAAGCAGCACGGCTTAGGGAGAACCTACGGGGGTGGGAAAGCGAAAATATCCTGGACACCACGGTTCGGGCATCGGGACATAAGAAAGTCTCCAATCTCGGCAACCTTGCGCAACAAGAAGCATAATCCCCGAAGGATAAGCCAAAGTTCAACTCATCAAACCTCAAAGCAATCTGGAGGCACCACGAAAACCTCCACCTCTCAAATGTTGGAAAGAAGGACCCGATCCTCGCTCGGCTCAAGCAAACCTAGGCGAACATTTCCCTTTGGTCTCTGCTCACGTCTTCATATCCTCACAAGCTCGAAGCTAGAGGAAAGTTTGGCCCGCACCATGGTCCCCGTGGGCCCGCAACTCCGAGAAGAAGTAATCCGGATGATCGACAACATCATCGTCACCCTCACAATTTGGACCTGCCAAAATTTGGGGCGATCACAATGAGCCGCTCTACATCACGGTCAGCGGACGGCGTCGCCTTCCCCGTGTGATTGGTAGACGAAGGTTCCGGAATGAATGTCTTGCCCGCCAAGATGATGAACTGCTTGACATCAAGTCCGCGAGATTTGAAGCCTTCGAGTCCACCTTTGTCGAGGCCTATGACTCCACTTCCCGTACGGTTCTCGGGGTTGCTACTCTAAATATACGGTTCGGCAAGCGGATGATCCCCACCGAATTCCAAGTGTTGGACATTCCAATCACTTTCACGGCCATCTGGGCGACCACAGGCTGCATCAAATGAATGGTGTGGTATCCACCCTTCACCAATGCCTCAAGTTCATGCAAGGCAACGAGCTAACCACGGTCTACGGCGACGGCGTCACCACCTAGGGGACTACACCAACGACATTCCCGGTGTTGGAGATCAAGCATGACGACGATATGGCATTAAGCTGGATTCACCTTGGAGACTTCCAAAATCCAAATATGCGGCGTGGACCTTCCACTGTGCAGGACAAAATCCCTCCCGCCATGAAGATGATGAAACTCATGAACTTCATCCCGGGGCGGGGCTCGGCAAAAGGTTACAAGGCTAACACCAAGTCATCAAAGTCAAGGACCACACTACGGTCCGGAGGCTCGGTTATATGCCAACACCGGCCGACATCGGGAAAAACAAGAGGCTCGCCGGCACGAAGGCGGCGGCCCGCAAGGGGAACCTCTGAGGCATACCCAACCTCAGGCCTTACGGTTTCGACCTCACCCACTACTTCGTCAAAGGCCCGACAACGGGGTGAGGGCGACGGAGGAGGCGGTGAAGACGAGAAAGCGATTACCCGTACGCTAGAAAGATTACCCATCTTTTCGTGAGATTACCCATCTTTTAGAGAGATTATCGATCTTTTCGTGAGATTACCCATCTTGTAGAGATTATCGATCTTTTCGTGAGATTACCCATCTTTTAGAGAGATTACCCATCTGCTAGAAAGATTACCCATCTTTTCGTGAGATTACCCATCTTTTCGTGAGATTACCCATCTCTTAGAGAGATTACCCATCTTTTCGTGAGATTACCCATCTTTTCGTGAGATTACCCATCTTTTCGTGAGATTACCCATCTCTTAGAGAGATTACCCATCTTTTCGTGAGATTACCCATCTTTTCGTGAGATTACCCATCTCTTAGAGAGATTACCCATCTTTTCATAAGATCCTCTCCCGTTATCTCCTCGTGAGATCCTTTCTCGTTATTCTCCCTCGTGAGATCTTTTTAGAGATTACGCATCTACCATCTCCCGTGAGATTCCTTTTCGAGATTCCCATCTCGCCATCTCCTAGAGATTCCTTTCCGAGATTCCGCATCTTGCCATCTCCCCATGAGATTCCTTTTCGAGATTTCTGCATCTCGCCATCTCCTCGTGAGATTCCTTTCCGAGATTTCTGCATCTCGCCATCTCCTCGTGAGATTCCTTCCAGAGATTCCGCATCTCGCTATCTCCCCGTGAGATTCCTTTCCGAGATTCTGCATCTCGCTATCTCCTTGAGATTTCCGCATCTCGCCATCTCCCCGTGAGATTCCTTTCCGAGATTCTGCATCTCGCTATCTCCCCGTGAGATTCCTTCCCGAGATTCCGCATCTCGCTATCTCCCCGTGAGATTCCTTTTCGAGATTCTACATCTCGCTATCTCCCTGTGAGATTCCTTCCCGAGATTCCGCATCTCGCCATCTCCCCGTGAGATTCCTTTCAGAGATTCCGCATCTCGCTATCTCCCAGTGAGATTCCTTCACGAGATTCCGCATCTCGCCATCTCCCCGTGAGATTCCTTTCCAGAGATTCCGCATCTCGCCATCTCCCGTGAGATTCCTTTCCGAGATTACGCATCTCGCTATCTCCCCATGAGATTCCTTTTCGGTCTGCATCTCGCTATCTCCCATGAGATTCCTTTTCCGAGATTCCGCATCTCTCGCTTCTCCTCGTGAGATTCCTTTTCAGGAGATTCCGCATCTCGCCATCTCCCCGTGAGATTCCTTCGAGATTTCGCATCTCGCCATCTCCTCGTGAGATTCCTTTTCGTGAGATTCTAATTCTGCATCTCGCTATCTCCCGTGAGATTCCTTCCGAGATTCCGCATCTCGCCATCTCCCAGTGAGATTCCTTCCGAGATTTCGCATCTCGCCATCTCCCGTGAGATTCCTTTCCGAGACTGCCGCATCTCGCCACCTCCTCGTGAGATTCCTTTCCGAGATTCCGCATCTCCCCATCTCCCCGTGAGATTCCTTCAGAGATTACGCATCTCGCTATCTCCCCGTGAGATTCCTTTCCGAGATGCATCTCGCTATCTCCCGTGAGATTCCTTTCGAGATTTCGCATCTCGCCATCTCCTAGTGAGATTCCCTTCCGAGATTCCGCATCTCGCTATCTCCCAGTGAGATTCCTTTCGAGGATTACGCATCTCGCTATCTCCCCGTGAGATTCCTTTCAGAGATTCCGCATCTCGCGTCTCCTCAAATGAGATTCCTTTCCAGAGATTCTGCATCTCGCTATCTCCCAAGTGAGATTCCTTCCGAGAATCCGCATCTCGCCATCTCCCCGATGAGATTCCTTCCCGAGATTCCGCATCTCGCTATCTCCCCGTAGAGATTCCTTTGAGATTCCGCATCTCGCTATCTCCCCGTGAGATTCCTTTCCGAGATTCCGCATCTAGCCATCTCCTCAGTGAGATTCCTTCCCGAGATTCCACATCTCGCTATCTCCTCGTGAGATTCCTTTTCGAGATCCCGCATCTCGCCATCTCCCAAGTGAGATTCCTTTCCGAGATTTCGCATCTCGCCATCTCCCTCGTGAGATTCCTTTCCGAGATTCCGCATCTCGCTATCTCCCGTGAGATTCCTTTCCAGAGACTTCGCATCTACTCAGTGAGATTCCTTTAGGATCTGCATCTCGCTATCTCTAGTGAGATTCCTTTAGAGATTTCGCATCTCGCCATCTCCTCGTGAGATTCCATTCGAGATTCCGCATCTCGCTATCCTATCTCCCGTGAAGATTCCTTCCCGAGATTGAGATTCCGCATCTCGCTATCTCCCCGTGAGATTCGAGATGAGACCCTTCTCTCGTGAGATTTTCCTATTATTCTCCCTCGTGAGATCCTCTCCCGAGATTTCACATCTCGTCATCTCCCTATTCTTGGTAGTGGACACGTCAACCGACCCCCTCTCCCGAGGTCAAGTCCCAGTTAGTTTTCACTAACGCTCGTCTCCAGACGTTAAATTCTCAGTTAGTCCTCACTAACGCTCAGTCCTGTCTTCGGACATCAAATCACAAATCCGTCTCCCGACGTCAAAATTCCCATTGGTTTTCACCAACGTTCACTTCCCCGGCCGCCAGTCGTAAGCCCGAGAGTCCACTTCGGCGGCCATCAAGGTAAGGCCGCACAACAATCCCTCTTCGACCATCCTCGTAGCCCGAACATCTTTTCACTCCAGTAGTGAACGTTCACTTCCCCGGCCGCGATCCGTAAGCCGATAGTCCCACTTCGGCGGCCATCAACGTAAGCCCGCACAACAATCCCTCTTCGGCCATCAAGGTAAGCCCGAACGATCATCCCCGGCGGGATTCTAAAGAAGAAACGTCAATCAACCCTCTCGGCTTCCTAGCGGCCACAAGTCGGCACTTGGCTCTTTTTCCCCAAGCAATGTGTCGGTCTCTCCCGAGACCACATCCCGTTCCTAACCCCATCGTTGGAACGTCACTTCTTCCGTGTTGTTAATAATGCCAGTTTAACACAAACATTCACATCATTGCCACCCTATCCCCGGTAGATAAACCTGGCAGCAGCAATAAGCCCAGTACCCAAGGCACGAACGCCTTCATATCAGGATAAACGTATCCTCGCAGCTCTGGTTTGAGGCGCCACACGCCCTCGTCAGTATCAGCAACTCCGGTTTGAGGCGCCACACGCCTCGTAAGCTCAACAACTCCGGTTTGGCGCCACACGCCTCGTATGTTCGCGGCTCCGGTTTGAGGCGCCACACGCCTCGTCGGTATCGGCGGAACCCGGTTTGAGGCGCCACACGCCCTCGTTTCGAAATCCCAGGTTTGAGGCGACGCCTCCCAATAGTCTCCATTCAGGTTCCGGTACCTTATAATGGTCTCCATTCACGTTTAGACGCCTCCAAATCATCTCGCTCAGGTCAAGGTCCCCACGCGCGGCCCTTGCACCTACGAACTACGATCGGCTTGATTCCCGCTCGGGATACGTAGCAATCCTTTCGCTAAGGGTCCAGGACCACCGCCCAGTCTTTCAAAGTAAGGCATCCCGATTTGGATCCTTATCTTTTCAACGACCCCACCTCCTTCTGAGGAGATGATGTCGCCGAGAGGGCTAGCTGTAAGTACCCAAATCCGGATCGTCAAAATCCCAGTCAAAAGTTAACAGGAATCGGATTAATCGCGCTTCCAGTTAATCGGAACCCGTTAAGTTCCCGTTCTCGAGTCAATGAGACATCCCGGGACTGCCCCGTGCATCCCGACATCAAAGCGTACTCAACACACGTAAAAGTACCGCTTTCCCCGAAAAACGTACTTTTCGAGGTCTTTCGGGATTCGATTTCCCGTTTTCGAGCGTCTCGACCTTCCGGAGGTCATAACTCCCTCATACGAACTCCGTTTTGGGCCTACCACATATCAAATCGAACGAGAGAACAAGATCTACGCATGTAACTTGTTCAAATCAGGAAATATAGCAAATTTCAGGTATAGTCCGGCCGGACTCTTTCTGCAGCTTAAATTAATACGTGTCCAAAACGTGTCAAACTGGCCAAATGACCAAAATACCCCCCAAACACAGGTATAGTCCGGCCGGACTCTTTCTGCAAGGCAGAAAACCATCAGGCTAAGCAACCTTGCTTCCTCACTAAGCAAGCAAACTTACTCCCCAAGTTCCTCCCCCCTCCTCCATGATTTTCACCTATAAATACTCCCCCCTCCTTCTCATTTTACACACCTTTTCCTCCTCTCTCCACCCCAAGCTTCAAAGCTTGTCTTTCTTCCGCTCTTCGGGGGCCCTCGTGCTACTCGTCGGCGGAATTCTCTACTCTTCGGGGGCCCTCGTGCTACTCGTCGGTAGATTCTGATCGTAGGCTAAACCGACACAAGTCGAAACGCTGCCCAAATCCCTAGGTTTCTAAGCACCAAATAAAAGGGAAAACTCTGCCCAAACACTTTCGAAACACCTTTCCGTATCCCGTATACGCCCACCGAGCCAAAGGAGCCGACCCTAGCCATAGGTAGCTCCCTCTCTCACTCTTAAAATGTAGACGTCACCGTCTAACGGGGTCCGATACGTTTTAGTCCCTGATCCTCTTATCTTCCCGTAAGAGAAGTAATCTCGGGTTAAAATGGCGTTTCGACCCCGTTCCATTTACTTTTATGTCATTTACCAATTCCGGATCATTTGATCCGTCGATCGTCATTTACAATTCCGAGTCGTTTGGCTCGTTGATCGTCGTTTACAATTCCGAGTCGTTTGACTCGTCGATCGTCATTTACAATTCCGGATCGTTTGATTCCGTTGATACCGCACTTTAAATACTGTCATTTACAAAGTCCGACCCGTTTGGATCGTGATAGTATTTACTTTTCAAAGTCAGATTCGCAACCCGATTCGTTGATCGCATATCATTTAATACGTTTTTTCCGTAAAATCGTTAACAATGTAATGCCCGGTTCAAAACCGGAGTTCGACCTTCGAACTCTCTTTCAAAATGCGCGAAATGACGTTTGGCATCCAAACGCTCATCTTCAAACTTAGAAGCCGCCATTTGACACATAAAATCATTTAATACGTTTTTCCCGTAAAAATCGTTAACAATGACTCGCCCGGTTCAAAATCGGAGTTCGTCCTTCGAACTCTCTTTCAAGCTCAAAATCGACGTTTGCCACGCAAACGCTCATTTCAAACTCAAAATCGACGTTTGCCACGCAAACGCTCATTTCAAACTCAAAATCGACGTTTGCCACGCAAACGCTCATTTCAAGCTCAAAATCGACGTTTGCCACGCAAACGCTCATTTCAAACTCAAAACCGACGTTTGTCATTCAAACGCTCGTCTTTTCAAACAAAGTCACCTAATCAACGTTTGACATTCAAACCAAGATTAAGCTTGTCATTCAAGCCCCATTTCAAAACACACACACACACACACACACGTTTTCGAGAAAGGTAGAAAGACTCGTCATGCAAGGCGTTTCGGGCGATCTCGTAATACTCTACCCGAAACGTAACGTGACCTCCGAACCTAACAATCTCTGGTACTAAAAAAAGCTTTTTACTCGTTTTTGCTGCCAATAAAAATGATCCCCTGTTTTCAAAGCCTTTTTCTAAGTTTTTGCTACCAATAAAAACGACACCATTTTCTAAAGCCGTTTCTCAACGTTTGGGCTCAAAATACAAAAACCGCGTGGCGACTCCTCATTTTCCTTCCCATGATGCGAGGTCTCAGACACCAACCCTCCACGAAAGACAACCGCCTTTCACCTCCGCGCGAAATCCGGGTAATTTCAGGCAGGCCAAGGGCTTTTCTTTCCAGCTCAAAACAATTTGTCACTTGAAGCATATTGCTATGCAGATTGGGGTGGATGCCCTATGACTAGGCGCTCATGCACCGGGTATTTTGTTTCTTTGGGAGGGGCACCTATTTCCTGGAGATCAAAGAAACAAACCGTGGTATCACGTTCATCAGCCGAAGCAGAATACAGGGCTATGGCAACTACAGTCAGCGAAATACTGTGGTTACTGTTAGGCCCAATAGGCGAGGAAATAGGCTAGAGGGGGGGTGAATAGCCTTTTTGCAATTTTAATTAAAATACCTTAATGGTCATAGTCACTGATCAGAAAGTTGTAAGATAATCAGTAAGCACAGCGGAATATTAGTGACTAAGTTTGAACTCACACAAAATCAGCAAGAAATTGTTTAGAGCTTGATTTTAAACACAAAGTATTTATGTAAATCATATATGCAGAGCAACTTGTTTGATTTAGGGAAATACTTATGATTCAGCAGGATGAACTGTTCTGAATTGTAGGGGTGAACGACTGGCAAGATGAAAATAAAGTAAAGACAAGGACACAGTATTTGGAGAGGTTCACAGCGTGAATGCTGCTACGTCCTCTACCAAGATTGGTCAGATCTTGGATTTTGGGAAAAGTTTACTATCAGTATGTCCTAGTCTATTACAAGTGCGGCCTTGCCGGTTACAAGGACTGAATACAAGGATCTACTGATGGATCTTTAAATGAAGAACTGACCAGGTGTTTTTGAGTGGCAAGTTAGACTTATCTCACTCAGGTGTGTGTGTGAATCTCAATCAATGCATTCTAATGATTGTCTTGTTGGAGAATGCTTACAAGGTTGATTGAGAAGTGCACGAGTGTATATCCCTAATAAAGTCTAATGATTTTATGGATTTGAAGACTTGAACACAATCAATGCTTCAAGCACACTCTTCTTCAATGCAATCACCAACCTTCTTTAATGCAGCAAAGTCTTCTCTATATATACTTTGAAGAGAAAGGAAGAGAAGAACTAAAGATGCCGTTTGAAGGGTAGAATCGGAAAGAGGTTGGTAGGTGAGGATCATTTAATGCCATATCTTTGCAATTAATGCGGGAGATTTGAATAAGACATTTCTGCTATTGTTCAGCGGGTAAAAACCCCTTTGTCCCAACCGGTTACACGGCGGCGGACAAAGGACAAAGTAGAGCTAAAAGTGGCTCTTGTGTCGATTCTAGGCGGAATGGTGTTGGCGGGAAAAATATAACTACTTTTAGCAAACAAGTACGATGAAAGAGATAGAGATGTGACCGTTGTGGATCGAGATTTTATTTCAAACGAAAGTAGTCGTCCAAACATAAGTCACCTATCTGTGAAGTATGTTCTGAAAAGAGTTAACTCTGCGATTACCAGGCGAGATCCCACCGGCGAGGATAGTATCTGCGGCACATCTTGAATTAACTGGGAGAGCATCAGTAAGAGATCCAAAAATAAAATCTAATTAAATTAGGGGTCTCTAACTAGCTGTGTGATTGGGATTAAGCAATTCTTGAGTCCACATATATTTTGACCCAACAATCTCCTCCTAATTGCTTAAGGCCAATCACCTACAAACAGAATCACTTAAAAGGATATAAATAGATAAAAGATAAGTGATAACTGAGAAGATAACTAATAAAGTTCCTGCAGAAGAGTTAGATAGATATTAAGCAAAAACCATAAAGTCAAAAACCAAATTGTCAGAAAAAGAAAGTTTGTTTTTGGGGCTTCACGAGGATATCTATATCATTGGTTACGAGACAGTCAAGAATCAGCAGGATCAGCATCAGCAGCAGTGGAGGAATCAGCAACAGGCTTGGATCTTTTCTGCTTCTTGGCTTCAGCCTTTTCAGCTTTCCTCTTCTTGCTGGCCTTGTAACGCTCCACTAGCACTTCATTTTTCCCTTCAAGCTTTGCAATCTTCAGGTTAGCTTCAGCAAGCTCAGCTTCAACAGCAGCAATCCTACTTCCAGCAGCTTCAAGCTTTAGCTCCAACTCCTTGATGGTGCGATCCTGATTCAAGTTAACATCAAGCACCACTTTCTGAACCTGGGTGGAGCTGTCTAGGAGATCACTGAGCCGATCAAAATCAACAGCACTAAGATTACTGAGAGAAGAGGTCTGAGGTCTGCTGAGGGCTTGGGAAATAGATGCAGAAACTTTGGATGCGATTCTGTTTGCTAACTCCTCCTCCTGAGTGGACTTAAGCAACAAATCCTTAACTTCTTCAATTTCACTCCGGAAAAACATCCCCAAATCTCCAATGTCACCTCTAAGCGCGGGTTGGTAGGCTTCAGAAAGATGACCATGCTCATTGGCAAAGTAGCCAAACAGAGTATAAACGGGTGGAGGATCAAAGGGTACCAGGAAGGAAGGAGGAATGACTGTGCTGATAATCAATGGAACATCAGCAGATCTTGGAACAGGGGGATCAAGAAGAAGAGGGAAATCTGGATGGATTATAATGGGAAGATCAGCAAACATTTGACCATTATTTTCCAAGGACAACTTGCAGGCAAGCATGAAGTTCAGAAAAGCTCTTCCATTCAGCAGATCTCGCATGATGCCAAGACTTAGAATTACTGCGGTGTCCACGAGAATGATCTTGCTTTGAAATGGTGCGGAAGCATAGAGAGGTAGGGTTAAGGCTAGGGCATGCTGATACACCATCTTCCAAACACCAACAGCAGAATAAGGAGAATAGCTAAGAGTTTCCACCACGAGATCATTAATCACTAAGCGCCTGCTCATCATTCCACCAGAATAAATGCAAACTTCAATTGGAGATTCACCAGAAGGACAGATTTCACCTCGAATTTTTAAGGAGCCAGGTTGGTTGGTAGCTGGAGGGAGAGATTTGACTTTGGCATGAGAAACAGCAGGAGTTTTCTTCTTGCCATGCTTGATATCCTTGTTCCATTTCAGTAGAATAGGAGGCATGCTGGTAGAACCCTCAGTAGGAACAGAATTTTTGAAGGAATTCTTCACTATCTTTGTACCAGATCTCCATTTGAGTTTCTGATGAGGAGGGAATAGGGGATTACCAGAAGAGTCCTTTGGAATGGACTTGAAGGTGGTATACCAATTTGAGCACATCATCAACCTACAGTCATCAGAAAGGGAGTTGTACCAGGATGGAGGTGAGGTATCTTCTTCAGCATCATCAGGGATCTCATCATAGTCTTCTGGGTCTATTTCATCTGGACTGTCTTCATCAGCAACAGCAACAGGAAGAGAGTCATCATGGATCAAGAGATCAGCAGCAGCTTGATGAATAAGTGCTTGAACAGGGTCGTAGACAACAATTGCAGAGAAGGCGTTATCAACTTCACGAGTCGAAGATCGGCGGCAATATCGAGTGCGAGATAGCTCCTCCTCCCAACTCAACAACCTCTTGAAATGGTTCAGCAGGAACATCAAAGAAGATGGGAGCTTGATCAGAATTAAGAAAGACTCCTCCTGTGACCACTATAGGTGTAGATTGAGCAAGGTTAGCAGATGGGCTGGAGTGAGCATCAGATGAAGGAGTATTTTTCAGAAGCACAGTCTTTGATAAGCGCTGTTGGTCATCATCAGAGATAGTTCTGCTGGATTCAATAGTGTCACTTGAGGAATCAGCAGGAGGAACTTTATCAGCCTTGCTTGAATCAGCATTCACATCAGAAGCATTATCTTCTTTCCTTTTCAATGCTTCTTCAGAATAAGTAATGAGCTCCTGAGTCATCTTCAAAACATTTTCAATAAACCGGGTGGCAAGAGCACCTGCGGTCGAGTCTCGGCATCGAATACTTGAATCCCCAATCTTCATCATTTCGGCTCTTCCTAGGCGATAGGGATCATTTTCTTCAAAATCAAAGCGAGTTTTGTAGACAGAGGCATATGCAATCCAAACAGAGATGACCATCAGATCTTGCCTAATTCGATCTTGAAAAAGATAGACTTGATTCCAGAGGAGAGGCAAAAGATCAAAATATCGATTGAAATTCAGCATCAACACATTTTTGCTGAAATTTTGATATTTGGAGAGCGGAGGAAACTTCTCGGCAAAAGTCTCATTCAAGTCAGGTCTTGACCTATCAACATAGTCGATCAATAGTCCCGGCGAGCACGAGTATCTTTCTCGTTCTTCATGAAGCGAAGAAGCCTTCTAATGAATGGTGGAGATGGTCAATAGGAAATACCCGGTTGCTTGGAGCAATCTTGTTGATCATGGACCAAGGGTTATTGAAATAGATGTGAAAGGTGGGGTTCTTGATGGTAGCACATTTTCTGGTCCTTGCTTCAATGGCTACTCCGGATGAGGCAGTGTGCTGAATGTCCGGAAGGTTAGGATAAGATAATAAAAGGGGTTGCAATGGAATTCTCCTCCTCAAATCTTGCTCAATCATTCTTCTTCTTTCAGAAATTTCTTGATTAATTTCCTCAGGTGTTTTAGTGACCTTTCTGAAAATTGGTTTGGGGAGAAGAGAAGCCTCATCAAGAACGGGTTCGGCAAACAAAGTTTTCGACTCTAGGATCAGAAGGAGGGATAACAAAGGATTACGGAGCTTTGGCGGATACGAGTTTGATTTCTTGGATGATTTGGCGAAGATGCGGGCATGGATCTTTTCTTAGGTTCGGCGAGAGGATGGGGCGGCGGGAATGGAGGCGATTTCTTAGCTCTTGTAACAGGCCCAACAAAGAACAACGGTGGATGAGAAGCGGGGTGAGATAAGCGAAGGCTTTGAACTAGCGGGGGCTAGGGATGGTTTCTTTGATTTCTTCTTCTTCTCTTTCTCGGCGGCGGGAGCGTGGTTGAACTCTCGGCGGAGCGGCAACTCATTAGCAGTGAGCAGGGGAGCTCCACCGGCGGTATGCCTAATCCTTTTCCAATCACCTTCACTGTGGTGCTTCAACTTGAGTTTGGATATGCTGGTAGCATTGGGGTCAGCAAGAACTACAGCAGGGTTACCTCTGATTATCCTGCTCAGCAACCAATAGTGACATCCTTTGCCGGGAAAATCCTTACCTTTTTGCCTATCAGCAGCATACTTCCTGGCTGCTTGAGCAATCACTCTAAAAATGAATCCACACCAGTTGAAATTTATCCTTAGCACTATTGCAGCGAATGCCTCAAACTGGAGATCAGTAATATGGCTATGCGAGCCAGATCGGCAAATTAGACATCTGTCAATAATTTCTATCAAAGCGAAGAATCTCCTAACATAATCAACCTTAAAATGCTTGTCTCCACTGAGTCTTGGTCCGGCATTAGCACCTCTAATAAGATTCCAGGCTTCATCCAGATCTGAAGCATCCATAGAGTTAGGGCCAGAATTTCCTAGGGTTGGAAAAATGGAGGATATACTTTCAGGGGTGACAGAGATTGGAACACCAGAAACAGTAGAAGAAATGGCAGAGAAGGATTCGGGATCATCTTCATCGGAATATTCAACGACAGAATTTGCGAAGAACTCTCTGACGGAATCAATATAAACTCCAAAATTATCAGAAGGAGTCAGAAAGGGAAGAACAGAAGAATCTGATAAGAGATCTCTGAGAAATTGTCCGTCAACAGCATCATCGAAGAAGCTTGAGTCTATGTAACCTCCATAGATATCCTTTTCATTACTCATGATTTCTGCAAAACTCAACAATCAAACAAACTCAAACACAATAAACCAATGTTAGAATCAGATATTTGAGATATTAAAATGGACTTACCAGATTCAAGGAAGAAGTTTGAGAAATGGAGACTTGAGATAGCAAGATAGAATTTTGATGAGAATGTGAAAAGGTTTTTGAAAGAGTAAGCTTTGTTTAAATATGTTATGGAGTTTGGAGGGAACGGTTTATTTGAAAAGGGTTTTCAAAAGACGAAAACTGTTCATTTTCATTGAAATATGTGCGCGGCGGCTCCATTTAAAGCGCCGAATTTGAGCGGTTAAGAATGATTACCATAAGCTGTTTAAGATTTAAAATGATACGGTTTACACGAGATTTATCACAAAATTAATTGGAATAAATCATTTGACACGATTTTCGGAAATGGCGGTACACACACGTGTCGAGAGAGGGTGTGACCAGCGTCCTTGATTTGATAGGTCGACGGGGAACTCGGCTTTACATTTAAAGAGAAGCTTGGCGATGGGAGACATAGATAGGCTGGCAACCACTACTTAGAATATCGGCGAGAAAGAGCATCGGCAAGCAATCGGCGAAATATCAATCATCGAAGGACGGATCGGCGGGCATAGCGATTTCGGCAAGATGTAAGCATCAACCAGAATAACCAATAACACCCGGCTCACTCCTAAGGAATTCAAATCTCTTCGATCAAGAGGCTTTGTCAAGATATCGGCTCTACGAAAGTCGGTATGAACTTTCGGCAAGACAACGTTGCCTTTCTCAACATGATCTTTCAAGAAATGGTATTTTATGTCAATGTGCTTTGTTTTGGAGTGCATTACTAGATTATTTGAGACGGAGACGGGCAGGATTGATTGTCACAGTGGGTGGGCGAGACTTGAGGAGGAATCTCATAGTCTACTAATTGTTGCTTCATCCATAGAATCTCGAGAGCGGCGGCTACTGGCGGCAATGTATTCCGCCTCGGTTGTGGAAGTTGAGGTTCTTTGTTTGCTTTTTGCATGACCAAGAAACTAGCCTCTCACCAAGAAGCTGGCAAGTTCCATTTGGTGCTCTTCCTTGTAACTCGGCAAGCGGCATAGTCGGCATTCGAGTAACCGATAAGATTGAATGAAGAATCTACGGCATACCATAGACCAAGGTCAGCGGTGCCACTTAGATATTTGATAATTCTTTTCACGGCTTGCGAGATGGGATTCTCTAGGATCGGCTTGAAATGCGGCGCAGACACAAACAGCAAACATAATATCCGGTCTGTCTGTTAGATAGAGCAGTGAACCAATCATTCCTCTGTAAAGAGTCATGTCCACTTTCTTGCCGGATTCGTCTTTGTCAAGATGCATATTTGTCGCCATAGGAGTGCTTTGAGGATGAGCATTATCAAAACCAAATTTATTGATTAGTTCCTTGGTGTATTTGGCTTGATGTATAAAAATTCCTTCATTGGTTTGCTTTACTTGTAGACCAAGGAAATAGGTAAGCTCACCCATCATACTCATTTCGAACTTGCTTTGCATGAGCTTTTCAAATCTTTTGCATAGAGCTTCATTTGTGGAACCGAAGATGATGTCGTCCACATATATTTGAGCAAACAATGAATGACCCTTGTGCTTGGTAACAAATAGAGTTGTATCGATCTTTCCTCTTGTAAATCCCACGCCATCACTGAGTAGAAATTTGGACAGGGTTTCGTACTGTGCCCTAGGAGCTTGCTTCAAGCCATAGAGAGCTTTCTTCAATCGGTAGACATGATTTGGTTTCTTAGGATCTTCAAAGCCCGGCGGTTGTTCAACGTAGACCAGCTTCTTGAAGTTCACCATTTAGGAATGCGCTTTTCACGTCCATTTGATATAGCTTGAATTCTTTGAAGGCAAAGCATAGGCAAGAAACATCTTATCGCTTCTAATCTTGCTACCGGTGCGAAAGTTTGATCATAATCAATCCCTTCCTCTTGACGGTATCCTTTGGCCACTAATCTTGCTTTGTTTCTTGTAATCTTTCCCGATTCATCCAACTTATTTACGAATACCCATTTCGTTCCAATGACTTGCTGAGAGGAAGGTCTCGGTACCGGTTCCCGAGACTTTACATCTTTCAAACCGATTCAACTCTTCTTGCATAGCTTCCACCCACTTGGATCAGCAAGGGCTTCTTCGCCTTCGAGGCTCAATATCGACACCATAGCCGAAGAAAAGAGATTCTCATCAAAATCCTTGTTCAGTATTTCTGGTCACTGGGTCCAAAAATATCACCAATGACATTTTCAAGAGGATGGTCACGATGAGGTCTAACTTCTCTCGGAAGGTCTTGTCTTACCGATTCTTGTCTTAAGGATTCTAGAGGAGGTTCGAATCACAGCAGATTTGGAAGATGATAAATTTAAAGGGATAGGAGAGATAGTAGGGTTTGGACTTTGAGTGGATTTGGAATTTGATCGAGGAATATTTGGTATAGGAGGATGAATTACGAGATTAGATTTCGGGGCTAGGATTCATTGGTACAGGATGAGGAGGATTGGCGTAATGGCTATCACAGAGACGTACGGAGGATTATCGCCAGGACGGTTTCTTGTCGAGGATGGAAAGATGTCTGCCGGATCTTCTCGCAACAACAAAAGGATCTTGTGCATTATCTGCGATTGATTAGTATAACTAGATTCACTCTCGTCTCAAAACCACTAGATTGGTTAGCACTATTTGGAGTCTGAGTCGTACTCTAACAAATCAAATTCATCAAAAGTTACATGAACAGATTCAACAATTTACAAAAGTTTCTTATTGAAAACTCGAAAGGCCTTACCGTGTTTTGAGTAGCCGACAAAAATGCCTTCATCGGCTTTTTCATCAAATTTACCTCGGTGCTCTCTTCCGTTGTAAAGCACATAGCATTTGCACCCGAAGATTTTGAAGAATCCAATATTTGGTACTCGGCCTCTCCAGTTCATAAGGGTCTTATTATGGAATTTGTTGATGAGAGATCTGTTACGAGTGAAGCAGCGGTATGAATGGCTTACGCCGTAAATATTTCGGCACTCGGCTTCGAAATCATGGTCTTACTGGCTTCAATAAGCGTCCTATTCTTTCTCTCAACTACACCATTTTGTTGAGGTGTACCAAACAGCCAGCAGAGAAATTATGGTCTATACCATGATCGTCACAATATCGAGCAATACCGTTATTTGTAAATTCGGTCCCATTGTTCGATCTCATGCCGACGATATCGCTCTCCTTCGAGTCCGTAGCGCCGGAATAACTTGGTGGCAACAAAGATACGTGTCATCTTTATTGCTGAAAGCTTCCACCCAAGTATATCGAGAATAATCATCTACTACGACTGTGGTATATCTACTTCCCCAAGGCCGGGCCGTGGTTGTGGGGCCAAATAGATCCATGTGTAACATTTGTAGGCACCTAGAAGTTGACATGCGGGGCTTGGACTCAAAAGAGGATTTGTGTTGTTTTCCCAACCGGCAAGCTCTGCACTTCTTTCCATGATCGCAGACACTTTTGGAAGACCGGTGCCAATCCGGAATCGGCAAGCTTGGATATTGATTTGAAGTTTAAGTGATCGAGTCTCTTGTGCCATAGCCACGAGTTCTCACTGATGTTCTTAGCTACAAAACAAATATTAGTAACACCCCAAGTAATAGCAGCACTTAAGTCTCTTCTTGCATAAATGTTACCTTTTCTTTTGGCGTGAGAAGAGTTTCATTCGAGGCAATATCTTTTATGTAGCAACTTGAAGTAGTGAAAATACATTGCATTCCTCTATCACGTAATTGTGATATGGAGAGAAGGTTATGTTTGAGTCCATCCACCAAAGAGACCTTCAGTACAAAGAATCGCACCTCTAATGATGGTACCACATCCAATTATTTTACCTCTACCATTGTCACCAAAAACTACGGGAGGACTGATGCATCGCAATATCACAAGGAGATCACGCGGCCCCATCATGTGTCTCGAACGTACCACTATCCAAAATCCATACATCTTTGCCGGCATCGCCGAGGCCATAAAGCATTCCCGCAAGTAAAACATGCTTATGGTCCCCCTTATGTCTTGGGTCCAAGAGGTTAGTTCCTCTTGGGCAGCCATATCCGGCCGCCACTAGAGGCTTTTGCCACCGTGGGTCCCGAGAGGCTTTTCAAGAAGGCATTCATGAGCATGATGACCATAATCCAAACAGTTTTCACATTTCACTTTGCTGATTGACTGAGTAGTCGGCAAGACACCACTAGATTTAGTCATTGCATCATTAGGCTTAGAAGAATCAGCAGGCACGAACTTAGGGTCTTTATAAGTGTTGGTTTTGCCCTTCTTGCCTTTCTGCTTGCCTTTGCCAGTCACCTTTGGGGGAGACTGATCATTGGCGGTGAATCAAGATTGGCAATACCGGCTTTGCACGATGCATTTACTTTCAATATCTTCATCCGCAGATTCATTTTCAGCAATCTTAATTCCCTTTTGTACGTACCTGGCTTTCTCCATTTCCTTGTAGTGAGGATACTTCATTGATACAGCATTATATTTTAGCTTAGTATCCTTATGCAATGAGTTAATCGAGTTGTTCTCAGCCTTCTTATCCTTTTTCTCAGTTACAGAGACATTAGTACACTTGCTGCTTCTAGTTTCAAAACCTATCCCATGTTGATCATTTTTAGGAAAAGCTTGGCTTGCATTAATTGCCATTTTAGCAGCGTTAGGTTTAGAAAAGATTTCAATGGTTTTCATAAGAGAATCATTTCTTTGAGCTAAATCTTTAATCTGTGCTATGTGTACTTTTGCTCTGCTTTTGAGATCCAGGTTTTCAGTTTGAAGCTGATCGAGTTCACTCAGTTTTGTTTTCAAAGAATCAAGTTCGGCTTTGAGTGATTCTCTTTTCAGCAGAGACTAAACCGAAATCAACAAATAATATTTCATGAACACTACTCAACTTTTCATAATCAACAAAAAGTTCATCCATGGTCTCTATCATCTCGGCCTTTAGATATCTCGGAAGAGGGTCAGGTAGTGTTTCTTTTGGTGAGTGATCTTTTGGTTCAGGAGAGAAGTTGGGTAGGGATGAAATGGGTTTGGCAAGATTTCTTGAAATACTTGGAAGTTTGGTAAAGGATAGCTTCTTTTCGAGGATTGTGGAGGACTTGGTTCGGTTGCATGAGAGGCAATGGGTCCACACTGTCCATAAAGTGAGGTTCCAACTTGAATGACTTTGAAACCATAAGGATTGATTGCATTGACTTTGACTTCTTGAAATGAATGTCTTCTTGGTCTTTCTCTCCTTGAAGATGTTCTTGGAGGAGAAGCATTCCGGTGAATAGGAGTAGGTAAATCTAGTGCTATTTCATCATCGGCATCCAGGCAACAAAGCTTATATCAACATCTTCATTGTCATCGGCAGCCGCTTCACCTTCTCGAGTCGGTTTCACACCAGCGGCATAGCTTTCTCGTCTTGTCATCTCGCAACATAGCTTCGGACTTTGGATGTCTTTGGTTTACCGATTTCGACATATTCATATTTTGGTTGGGGACATTTAGATGCAAAATGTCCAGGTTTTGGCGGATTAAAGCATACCAAGTCTCCTTTCTTTGTTCTTTCCGTCGAAGTCTTTGGTAGAAGGCTTATGGTTCTGGTGGCTCTATGGAAGGGAGTAGTAAATGGTTTATTTTGATTTGGTTTGCTGTCTTTTTGCATTTTCTTGAAGTTTTTGAACTTTCGGTAGTTTCTGGCAAATGCAGCAAATTCCTCTTCTTCCATAAGAGGCTCAGGAGGATTTTCAAGGGTTTTGCTACAGCAAGGGCTTTGGCATTGATCAGTAGGAGGATAAGGAGTAGGCATTTGAGATATCTGAGTCTGTGCTGAGAGAGACATGCATTTGAAGTTTTTGTCGAGAATATTAAGTTTTTGTAGTTCTCTCTCATACAAAAATAGACTAGACACAATATTTTGAATAGAAGTGGTATTTAAATCTCTAGCTTCTCTAAGAACAGTAACCTTAGTATGATATATACTTCCTAAAGCACTTAGAAATCGTATATTCAGGTCTTTCATAGTATATACTTTACCAAGAGAAGCACAAAGATTACTTACCTCGCAGAATCGATCATATGCCGTGTAACACAAGTCAATGAGCTTGTACTGTTTGTCGTCTAAACCACAAGAGATAATGTGGCTGGCTTTCCCATCAAGAGCATAGGTTAACTTGTCTTCGTCAGTCCATTCATCTCTTGGTTTTTCGACCAGAGTTTCCGTAACTTGAACATCTGTTTGTTGTTCATCGTCAGCGTCAGCATGCGCAGTTAGGGGAGTGGAAGGTATTGGTTTGTAGGTGGTTTGAACTTTCAAGGGAGTAATCGGTCCACCTTCCACTACTTTCATTAATCGTTCATCTATAGAGTTCATGTACTTTATCATTCGGGATTTCCAAACACCAAACTCGTTGATGTTCAACATCGGTATGGTAGTGATGTTAAACGTACGCATAATTTTTCCCGCTATGGTATCGGCAATCAAGGCTGTGAGGCTTGGAAATTTCTTTCAAAAATGTCAAGCTACGATACCAATTGTTAGGCCCAATAGGCGAGGAAATAGGCTAGAGGGGGGTGAATAGCCTTTTGCAATTTTAATTAAAATACCTTAATGGTCATAGTCATTTTGATCAGAAAGTTGTAAGATAATCAGTAAGCACAGCGGAATATTAGTGACTAAGTTTGAACTCACACAAAATCAGCAAGAAATTGTTTAGAGCTTGATTTTAAACACAAAGTATTTATGTAAATCATATATGCAGAGCAACTTGTTTGATTTAGGGAAATACTTATGATTCAGCAGGATGAGCATTACGAATTGTAGGGGTGAACGACGGCAAGATGAAAATAAAGTAAAGACAAGGACACGGTATTTGGAGAGGTTCACGGCGTGAATGCTTTGCTACGTCCTCTACCAAGATTGGTCGAGATCTTGGATTTTGGGAAAAGTTTACTATCGGTATGTCCTAGTCTATTACAAGTGCGGCCTTGCCGGTTACAAGGGCGAATACAAGGATCTGCGATGGATCTTTAAATGAAGAAGCGGCCAGTGTTTTTGAGTGGCAAGTTAGACTTATCTCACTCAGGTGTGTGTGTGAATCTCAATCAATGCATTCTAATGATTGTCTTGTTGGAGAATGCTTACAAGGTTGATTGAGAAGTGCACGAGTGTATATCCCTAATAAAGTCTAATGATTTTATGGATTTGAAGACTTGAACACAATCAATGCTTCAAGCACACTCTTCTTCAATGCAATCACCAACCTTCTTTAATGCGGCAAAGTCTTCTCTATATATACTTTGAAGAGAAAGGAAGAGAAGAACTAAAGATGCCGTTTGAAGGGTAGAATCGGAAAAGAGGTTGGTAGGTGAGGATCATTTAATGCCATATCTTTGCAATTAATGCGGGAGATTTGAATAAGACATTTACGCTATTGTTCGGCGGGTAAAAACCCCTTTGTCCCAACCGGTTACTGCGGCGGCGGACAAAGGACAAAGTAGAGCTAAAAGTGGCTCTTGTGTCGATGCGAGCGAGAATGGTGTTGGCGGGAAAAATATAACTACTTTTAGCAAACAAGTACGATGAAAGAGATAGAGATGTGACCGTTGTAGTTGAGATTTTATTTCAAACGAAAGGAGTCGTCCAAACATAAGTCACCTATCTGTGAAGTATGTTCTGAAAAGAGTTAACTCTGGCTGATTACCGGGCCAGATCCCACCGACGGGATAGTATCTGCGGCACATCTTGAATTAACTGGGAGAGCATCAGTAAGAGATCCAAAAATAAAATCTAATTAAATTAGGGGTCTCTAACTAGCTGTGTGATTGGGATTAAGCAATTCTTGAGTCCACATATATTTTGACCCAACAGTTACGATGGATTTTACGTGATCTTGAAGCTCCTCAAGTTCAGCCAACACCACTCTTTTGTGATAATCAAGCGACTCGCCATATTACAAATAATACGGTCTTCCACGAACGCACTAAACATGTTGAAATGGATTGCTACTTTGTTTGGGAACGAGTTGAATCTAAAGATATTATTCCGCGACAAATCTCCACAGAAAATCAAGTCGCTGATATATTTACCAAGGCCTTAGGAGCAGCGCATTTTCAATTTCTCGTGTCCAAGTTAGGCATTCGTAACCTCCATGCTCCAACTTGAGGGGGAGTGAAAGATTTGGCATATAATTTCATATATCTTCTATTTTAATTAGGATATAACACAGCTTGGATATCTTATATATAGAAGATTCATGCATATATGCATATTTTGTGGGATCTGATTCGATTGACAGTAGCCATCCCATACTTAGACAAAACGTGTATATGAGTTGTATATATACAGTATTGTAACCTTTGTAATTTCTAAGAGAGAGAAATAAACAAGCCATTCATTCTTGTTTCATGCACCATTGTTTCATTATTTTTTACATTCTCAATAAATTTAAACAATTGCAATTCATTCATATCAAAAGAAAAGTATTTTCCCAAAATGAACAGGACGAACGTTTTCCTTTTGAGAGGATGAGGGCGGTGGTTGTGTTCGTTTGAGGAAGAGGAAGGACGTGAGGAAAACGCTTGATTGATTCAGGCCGTAGATAGAATGTTTTGGAATGAATCCTACTAGAAGAACCACAAAGTCTTAAACAGAAGAACCATAATTTCCAGCACTAAAAATCAACAATATATGTCTTTGAATTTGTAAACAATAGTCCAGCTATTCCTCCGTGACTCACGACTCATTTAGTCAACTATAGAGAATATGATTGTGCAATCTGATTGCACAATCTCGTATTCAAAATTAATTTTTTTTATTTAAACGGATGGTCCCTGATGAGAATGGGAGCAGAAATGTTGGGGTGCGATCCAAAGTATTACATCAGAAATTAAGTAAAAAATTGTCAAGTATAAAAAAGCACCCACCCACTTGAGTAGAATGAGGCCTTTGGGGGTTACCCAAAAATAAATCTGTGCATGCTAGGATCAAATCAGACAATATCATACTAATCTGGAAAGTGGTGTAGACACCCCATTCTGAACCAATAAATCATGATTACACTACTCTTAGTCTCTCTTTTATGTTTTGATGAAAGCGTATCAGTTTCGTCATGTTTCGTTAAGTTTCTAACTAACCTCGTTAGTTTTGGACCTAACTGACTAACGGAATAACTGAAGAGGACAAAATGGTCATTTGACTAGTTATCTCGCACGAGATATACTTGTCTCGCGCGAGATATCCCCTCGACAGGATGTGCAGAAATCACAATTCTTCTCCGTTCCAAACTCTTTTCTTGATAAACCTTATCAATCCGGTCATCCAATCATATTAGAGTTCTGGAAGCTTCCTTTGATGCTTTCCCTCTCCACCTTTACCTCTCCAATCCCCTATAAATACTTGGTGACTTCCACCAATTCAAAGGTCCAGAATTCCACACAACACACACAATTTGTTGGTTTCTCTCCACGAAAGATTCCTTCAAATCACTCACAAAATCTCCCTAAAATCACCTAAAGTTTGTTTATCAACCCTGTTGATCAACAAACATCCAAACCCGAATCAAGGATTGAGGCGAAGCTCTGTCCGCATCAAGATTTGACTCTCATATTGAGTTGAAACTCTGCCCAAATCACTTCTCGATCGAGAAAACATCTTAGAACCACGTTCTAAATCAAATCCTCCCTAAACTAGGTAAATTCCTATACTTTTACTCTTGTCTTCTTAATCTCTCTCTATTGACTTTTAGAGTGGTGTAATCCCATCAAAAGGATTAGCCTAGAGTCCCTTCAATCGATGAAGGCGATCTCGAAGCGTACAATCCGACATTCCTAATCAAGAAATTGATTAGGGTTTTCTTGTTCTTTATTTAATTAGTAATTAAAAAGATTGATAATACTCAATTGGCAAGACCGATCTCCGGATTGGGTGGAATGGATGCTCCTCGACCTACCCATTCGATAACTTAACCCCCGAACCCTCAAATCTCTTTTCAAAATGGTTTTCCTATGTTTCCAAACAAATAATATAGGTGGCGACTCTGTTATTTCAAAATTCACGCATCGCTACAGTGGCGACTCTGCTGGGGACAATTAATAAGAGGGTTAGACTTGCGTTACAATTGAGTATTATCAATCTTTTTATTTTCTGTAAAAATTCTGATTTTTCTGAATTTTTTGGAATTTTTCGGCACTGTTTTAAAAAAAAAACTGTCCGAATACTTATCCCGCGCGAGATATACTAATCTCGCGCGAGATTAGTACACGGTTTTAAAATCAAAAAAGCTCCTACCTGTTTGGCGGCTGCATATAAAGCAAAAGAAAAAAAAAACAGTTTCGAAAACTTTCAAAATAAATTCAGAAAAGTCAAAATAAATTATTGTTATTTTGCTAATTTTATTTTGCAGGGTAGAGTAATTAATTTATTACTTAAACTATACAACTGCGTGCGATTGAATTATTTTAATTTTTACCGGTCATCGGTTGACTCGGGCTTTGTAATAAATTAGTTTATTTATTCTCTCGCTCTCTCTCTTTAAGTGGAACTACGACGGCCTGAGTCTTCCTAATTTGGGAGAAACGTAGGCAACCACTTGGTGCGGCCATTATCTGTTTTCTTTTGTTTTCAAAAAAAAAAAAAACTTTCTATTTTACTCTATCACCTAGATTGACTCTCACACACGCGCACTCATATATAACTGTCATTGCACTACATACCCTCTATAAACCCGGGACCCACACTAAGGACGGATGACGGTAACCACCTAGTCGCCGGTCTCTCCGAAGTTGGATCATCCCACTCCGCGTATTCAATCCACCTAGATTGTCATATCGCGGGGAGCCTAGCCTTCCAGCCCTGCATCGCCACATATCATGTAGATTGACTTTTTAAGACACTCCTTGACCGGTCGGTTTGATCTTGGAGTCCTTGTAATCCCTTGTCAAGATCGTTTTGTGCAATAATCCACGGAAAAGAAATCAATAAATTGTCGCTTCGGAATTGTCCCTTCGGAAACGTCCCTACGGTTGTCCCTTCGGATTTGCCCCTAAAAAAAAGAGAAAATTTTCTCATCAAAATTATTGCACAAAACTTGATGTTACTTGAGATTACTTTGACCCCTAGGTCCTTAGGTTTGGAATTCGAATATTAGAAACCCCCAAAACGGATGTTCCGTCCGACCAAAATTAGGATTAAAATCAGAAAAATTATGACTTTCCGTGGTAAAGTCTCGCGCGAGACTACTTGTCTCGTACGAGATAGGTGTTCGGTCTTTTCGTGTTTTGGCCAAAACCTTCAAAGCCTTCATTCACCCTATTCAGCCGACTTGTTGGGACTCGATCATGGTTTAACCCGGTTGCTACACGTCTAGGTCCTTCGCCAAAGCTCGACACGATGTCTGCTTCTCCTTCTACCACCGAGGCCGATTTCAACGATGCTAAGGTCCAACTCATCGAAGCCATGACTAGGTTGGATGAACAAAGTAAGCAAATTGATGAGCAGAATGCCCAAATGGCCGCCCTCATGAAAGAACTCCACGAGTTGAAAGTCAAGAAAGGCAGAAAACAAAAGCAGAAAGTGGAATCCTCCTCCGATGAAGAGGAATCCTACACCAAAGTGAATAGAAAAACCAAGAAGTCAAGTAAGAAAAAGGAAGAATCCGATTCCTCCTCTTCCTCATCCTCCTCCGATGATGAGGAACATACCTCCAAGGGTGCTAAAACCAAGAAAGAAGGCAGTGGTGAAACTACTAAACTTGGTGACCATGTTACTAAGAACTACCTCGAAAAGAAACTTGCAACTCTTGACACTTCAAAAGGGTCATTCGTTCCATTTGATCCCGATGCTCTTCAACAGTCCATCACTAAGTTTCCTCGCAAATACAAGACACCCGATATTGCCAAGTTCAATGGTACTACCTGTCCTCGAGCTCATGTTGAGACCTACACTTGGGCTATGCTTCCAATGGGCGTTGATAACACCATCTTGGCCCAATGCTTTCCTCAAACTTTAGAAGGTCTTTGCGAGGGATTGGTACATGTCTCTTCCTACGACTACAAGGCTTGATTGGTCATCCGCATGTTTGGTCTTCCAAAGGCAGTTTGAAGACAACTCCACCTACCGCCCTACTAGGAGGGATCTTGAACAAACCAAACAACATGCAAATGAGTCCTTTGCTGAATTTGCTAGAAGATGGAGACTCAAACTCACTGAAATCGTCGAAAGGCCTACTCTCAAAGAGCAAATCCACATCTTCCTTCAATGCCTTCGTGATGAATTTCAAGAGAAGCTCGCCGGTAATTACTTTCCTAGTTTCAATGAACTCCTCGAGTCCGGAATTAGGGTTGACGACTTCCTAAAAAGCAAAAAGAGGGAAAGTAACTTCCGCTACAACAAACCCGCTACAAGTAAGGATGCTTCAGTCAATGCCATTGCAGTCAACCGCTCCAATACCGGAAAGTATTCTGCTGTCCCTCCTCCCGAAAAGAAAAAGAGGCACTACGACAAAATTGAAGGAATCACTCAAGAAGAACTCTTCGATGTGTTTGTCCAGAATGAAAAAATCAAACCAAGGGAAGGTGGTCCTCCGAAGGATATGGGTCCGAATCATGCTCATCACTTATTCTGCAAGTACCACAACTTCACCGGCCACGACACCAACTCTTGCCACCACTTGAAGGATATCATCCAAGACCTCTTTGACAATGGAGATCTAGAACGTCCCAACGTCATCACCAATCCTCTTCCTCGTACTCCATGAAGAAGATGAAGCTCCAAGAAGAAACCCACACTTACCACTTTGGGGCTACAATCACCCTCTCCCTTTCTCCTTTGATAGAAGTAGATTAGGTTTTAAATTTCAAAGTATGAACTCGAAGAGTCGTTCTGTCTTTCTAGTACTTCTCACCTCCTCTAGTTTGTGTCTTCTAAACTATCGAGTCTGTTCTTAAATTTCTCAATAAATTAAAGTAATTTCTTTTCCTAAACACTTTCCCTAAAGTTGTTCTACCTCATGAATATCATTCAACTCATGCAAAATAATGGACCTTCCATTCCCTAAATCATCGCAAAAATAGAAACTTCTAAGTGACTTTAAAAAGCAAGTTATCATTAGGAGGCTTAAGGGTTAAACATTACCCCTACTGAAAGTTAGAGACCAACAAGCGAAGAAAGTCAAAGGTGTTGCTATCAACATTCATCCCAAGAAGAGTGGGGCTACTCAACTCAAGGTTTTGAGAGTACAAAAAAAAAAAAAAAAAAAAAAAAAAAAAAAAAAAAAAAAAAAAAAACTCTCTCAAGCCTTCATCGCCCCACAACAAGGATGGAATTTCAACAAAGGCAAGAAGGACTCTCCCACAAAGAAGAGGAGTCAAGTGATACCAACAAAAGAAAAGAGGATTCCTCAAAATCCTCCAACATCAAGTGAAGAAGACTTTCAGTATCAAGAAAAATGTTTACCCTTAAGTCATACTAATGATTGGCTTTCTCCTCAATCTTGTTTAGAAATTTCTAGATGAAGCAAGGTCCATTAAAAGTAGAACAACTTTTCTAGACCTTTGAGCCATGTAGCGTTCTTTGTTGAGTCTAGGGGGCTTCCTGTTAGCCACTCTCATACACACTCTTGAAATCCAAGCATCAAAACTGGGGCTTCCCATCCTTTCCTCCCCCAGTCAACCTCTATTTCAACTCTTCAAAACAATCAAATCTACATTAGGGGCTTTCCTCTTTGCTCCTCACTCTCATCATTCGAGAATACACTTCTCAAAAAAAAAAATCAATGCTTGGATCACCTTCCAAAAATAGAGTCCGTCTCTCCTCAAATAACTTGAGATCTCATTTCTCTCTCCTCAATAAGATTTTCTCTCTCTAAGTTCTCTTCGAGTTATATACTATTCAAAAAAAAAATGAAAAAAAAGACGCAAAAGAGATGCCCGCTAGATTGAAAACCCGAAAGGGCGGTCTAGGCAAAAACCAGGGTGCGCACTAAGAAAAAAAATCGTATCATAGGACAAAGGGAGAGTATTCTTCAGCCTTCTTCATCAAACATCATTCGATCTTCTTCAAATCAAATCAACAAGGAGAGTCTTCTTCGATCATCTTCAAATCAAGAGAGTTGCTTCACAATCATGTTCACAAAGTCATCTACCACTTGCAAGAAACTTGGGGCTTGAGACACCAAAAGGCCTTGGACATAGAGCCATTACGACAGTCGACAGATGTGTAGTCGTTTGCCTCCTAGAGACACGACTCAAGGAGAAGTAAGAATGAAGATTCTCAACAGACCTAGATGGTTTCACACAAGGATACTCATTGAATGAAATTCTACAACAATACAGCCTCGCTGACTAGCAACGGATTCTGTAAAACCTGATTTGGTCCCAACTTGTCAAACACAAGTTCACCCATACAATTCACCCATCTCAAATACAAACCCATACACATGTCCCCACATGTCCATATACCCTATACTCCTACACAAACTCACCACCAAAATGTCCGATCGGCCATTTACACGAACAGACGTGTGCACCACCACGTAAGTCCAGTTAAACAACTAAAATCTGGAAAATCTATTTGGAATCTTTATGTTCTGACAGGTACAGAAAGGTAAGAATCATTCGGGTCCATCCGAGACCATCGTGCATATATCCTTGCATTACAGGGGCCGACAGAACCTTCATCTCAACCGACAACTTCAAGTCCGTGACCTCGCTGACACAAAGAAGTCTGCGATGGCAGCAACCTTCAAGTCCGTGACCTCGGCGACATCAACAAAGTCTGTGATGGCAGCAACCTTCAAGTCCGTGACCTCGGCAACCTCAACAAAGTCTGTGATGGCAGCAAACTTCAAGTCCGTGACCTCGGCAGCATCAACAAAGTCTGTGACGGCAGCAACCTCAAAGTCCGTGACCTCGGCAACAACTTCAAAGTCTGTGACGGCAGCAAACTTCAAGTCCGTGACCTCGGCAACGACAACAAAGTCCGTGACCTCGGCAACGACAACAAAGTCCGTGACCTCGGCAACAACAGCTACGTCAGTAACCTCGGGCGGCACACTTCAACAACTTCATCAACAAATGGGTATCTTCAGAATTGGGTCAAGTCTTTTGATTCCTCAGTATGATTTTACCTTTTCAAAAAAAATCCCTCTTCGATTTTCAAAAATGCTTTCAAAATACCTAAAATAGCCTTTTTAGTGTTTTGGAGTCGAACTACGTTTGGTCTGATTCTCTCTTAGAGATACGTAGGCAGCCGTGCGGCACGACCATCCCAATGTTCAGAATGATGTCTTTTCTATCGACGACACTTCTTCTTTCATAAGACCTGTCGCCGAGGGGCTCTGTAGACACCCCATTCTGAACCAATAAATCATGATTACACTACTCTTAGTCTCTCTTTTATGTTTTGATGAAAGCGTATCAGTTTCGTCATGTTTCGTTAAGTTTCTAACTAACCTCGTTAGTTTTGGACCTAACTGACTAACGGAATAACTGAAGAGGACAAAATGGTCATTTGACTAGTTATCTCGCACGAGATATACTTGTCTCGCGCGAGATATCCCCTCGACAGGATGTGCAGAAATCACAATTCTTCTCCGTTCCAAACTCTTTTCTTGATAAACCTTATCAATCCGGTCATCCAATCATATTAGAGTTCTGGAAGCTTCCTTTGATGCTTTCCCTCTCCACCTTTACCTCTCCAAACCCCTATAAATACTTGGTGACTTCCACTATTTCAAAGGTCCAGAATTCCACACAACACACACAATTTGTTGGTTTCTCTCCACGAAAGATTCCTTCAAATCACTCACAAAATCTCCCTAAAATCACCTAAAGTTTGTTTATCAACCCTGTTGATCAACAAACATCCAAACCCGAATCAAGGATTGAGGCGAAGCTCTGTCCGCATCAAGATTTGACTCTCATATTGAGTCGAAACTCTGCCCAAATCACTTCTCGATCGAGAAAACATCTTAGAACCACGTTCTAAATCAAATCCTCCCTAAACTAGGTAAATTCCTATACTTTTACTCTTGTCTTCTTAATCTCTCTCTATTGACTTTTAGAGTGGTGTAATCCCATCAAAAGGATTAGCCTAGAGTCCCTTCAATCGATGAAGGCGATCTCGAAGCGTACAATCCGACATTCCTAATCAAGAAATTGATTAGGGTTTTCTTGTTCTTTATTTAATTAGTAATTAAAAAGATTGATAATACTCAATTGGCAAGACCGATCTCCGGATTGGGTGGAATGGATGCTCCTCGACCTACCCATTCGATAACTTAACCCCCGAACCCTCAAATCTCTTTTCAAAATGGTTTTCCTATGTTTCCAAACAAATAATATAGGTGGCGACTCTGTTATTTCAAAATTCACGCATCGCTACAAGTGGTGGTGGTGATCGCGGTCCCAACAGATAGCATTAGAGTCATGGTTCGGATTGGTCCGATCAGGTGGACCGTGTCGTGCAATTATGTGTGATGAGATTCCCCTTATTTGACATTGCAAATGGAGTTTTGCAATTGAAATTCAAAGAAATGGCAGTTATCAAACGAAGAGTCTCGCTAACCATACAATGGTTGGTACAAGCTTTCGGGGGAACGAGCCAGAGGAGATACTGCGGGTCATATTAGTGTGATCCTTGATTTTAGGGGAGGATTGTTGCGGTGCAACCCAAAGTCCCACTTCAGCAATTAAGTAATGAATTGTCAATTATATAAGAGCTTCCACCAATTTCATTAGAATGAGACCTTTTGAGGGTTACCCAAAAATAAATAGGTGCAGGCTGGCCCAAAGCGAACAATATTATAACAATGTGCAGAGTGATGGTGGTGATTGTGTCTCAACAAGAAAGACATCATAAACCTAATTGACCCAAAAATAAATAGGTGCGGGTTGGCCCAAAGCGGACAATATTATAACAATGTGCAGAGTGATGGTGGTGATTGCAGTCTCAACAAGAAAGACATCATAAACCTAATTGAACAAAAACAACAGCGTAAAACCAAACTGCCTAACCATAAAATTACATGAGTCTTGGACCCGGCCATACACGTTTAAAAATCTTGTTTTTGGTGGCTATTAGGGGTGTAAATGGTTCGGTTTGGTTCGGTATATGTCAATTTACAAATCGAGTCAATAGTAATCGATTTGAAAAAAATTCAGACTAAATCGAACCATGAAAAAGTTCAAACCGAACCTAATAAACCACTATGGTGTGGTTTGATTTGGTTCAAACTGCGGTTCAGTTATTTGGTTTAGACTTCGGTCCAAGCCGTGGTTCAAACCGCAATCCAAACCGTAGTTTAGATCATGATTTAGAATAAGGTTGAAACCACGATTCATACCATGGTTTAGATCGCAACTCGTTATTAGATTTGCTTAAAAAAATCGTGATCACGAAAAAGAGCGAGGGGTGCGGTATTGAAGAGGAAAGTTGGAGAAAAAGATAGAACAGAGGAAGAGAGACCTTGAAGGAAGAAAACGCAATATACTATGTTGATCGTGAAAATAATTTGATTAGTTATGTTTTGCAATAAAAATAACAAATGATTAAATAAAGATTGAATAAAATGCAAAACGAGGTTAAGATTAATGATGTAATGTAGTTTTTTTCATTAATCTAACAGTAAATATAACTAAATAGACACATATATGGTTAATATAAGCGATCTATCTATGATGGTTTAGTCTATTGATTTGATCTAATGGTTCGATCTAATTGTTCAATCTAGTGGTTTGTGGTTTGGCTTTTCAATTTTTAAGATCAAATTGAATTATTCATGCTTTAAAACTAAAGTAAACTCATAATTTAATTTGGTTCAAACTCAAATCGCAGTTCAACCGAATCACAATTACGCCCCGAGTGGCTATTAGCAACATAGTTGACCAAAGAGCTTCTAGGGGGACCCATCCATGAATAGGCTGCCCATCTTTCTTTGAAGGTTTGCATCAGAAAAATGGCTTCTTGACTTGCTAGAATCTTCATGTTTGAGTCATATCTAATCTCTTCCAAGTTCCAAGACCTCATCAACAATGAAAATCGCACACATAACCCTCTCCAAATTTCTACTCTTCTTCCTCTTCTACAATCATTACCCCCATACTTCACTAGCCCAATTACCCCCAAACACCACTGGCTACAGTTGCACCCCCACCACCACCTACCCATGCCAAACCTACGCCTTCTACCGAGCCACCGCGCCGGACTTCCTCGACCTCGCCGCCATCGCCGACCTCTTCTCCATCAGCCGCCGCATGATCTCAAACCCAAGCAACATCTCCTCCCCAACTTCTCCCTTAATCCCCAACCAGTCCCTCCTTGTTCCCCTCACTTGTTCATGTAATACAATCGACTCTAACACTAGTCTTTCTTTTGCCAATCTTTCCTACACAATCCAAAAAGGTGACACCTTTTACTATGTGTCAACCACTCTCTTTCAAAATCTTACAACTTACCAATCAGTTCAAGTTGCTAATCCAACTTTAATTCCAACCCAATTGGAAATAGGCCAAATAGTGAATTTCCCAATCTTTTGCAAGTGCCCAAACAGAACCCAATTGCAGAATCAACCCAATTATCTCATCAGCTATGTTTTCCAGCCTTCTGACACCATACTTTCCATTGCATCAAGATTAGGGTCAACCCCAGAATCCATAACTGATGTCAATGGGGACAAAATCAAACCTTCCGACACCATTTTCGTTCCCGTTTCGCGAATCCCTAGTCTAAAACAACCCTTTATCCCCCCTATTTCATCAGAGAGGATTGAGAAGAATAAAGGTGCGATCACAGGATTGGGAATTGGGTTAGGAATTTGTGGGTTTTTGCTTGTTTTGGTGGCTGGTTTATGGGGATACAGAGAAAGATTGTGGAGGAAAAAGAAAAGGAAGTTTGAAGATGAGGAGAGAAAAATGAAAGGGGGAAAAGGGATAATGAAAGATTTGGAAGTGAATTTAATGGCTGATGTTTCAGATTGTTTGGATAAATATAAAGTGTTTGAATTTGAAGAATTGATAGAAGCAACAGATGGGTTTGATTCAAAATGGGTGATTCAAGGGTCTGTTTACAAAGGTTGTATTGATGGAGAGCTCTTTGCTATCAAGAAGATGAAGTGGAATGCCTATGAAGAACTCAAGATCCTACAAAAGGTAAATTTTATTGTTCATCTTAATTTTGAACCTTATTGTGTTGGAATACTAGAATAATTAATATCTCAATAGTAAGTTGGACATAGAATGGGCATATCAAACAATCGGTTGTTGCGCTGCAACTATTGGTCGCGGTTTAGATAGCAAAATTTTGATTGATTGATATTTACTAAGTTGCATAAAGTGCTCGTTGGATTCCACACACCATTGGCAAAGGGTTACTTGACCCCCTTCAATTTTGGAATTTGTTATTTTTAACACAATCAAATTTAATAAATATCAATTTAGCACTATAGATATCATTTAATTAGTTTTTGATCCCCTTGTATTTGACTAAAATTTGCACTATATAAAATCTTTGATACCATAAATTTGAATTTCGTAATTGTTATATTTATGTCTAAAATAAACTTGATCCCCTTTCCAAAAAAAATTGGCTTCGTCAGTGCCACACACTACTCTAATTAAATGACAATTAATTATTGTAAGAAAAGAGCTTTATAGCCTAAGTTGAGACTGATTGTTGGCGCAATTCCAAATCGACTAGAAAGACTTTTAACTAGGAGTTGTTAGTAATGAAAAAGTGGTTAGGTTTTTGCCTTCCCTCACTTGCGTTGCATTTGAAATGTTATAATTTGGCAAAAATAAAATAAAAAATATTCTAATGAGTAAATAATTGTTTATTTTAATTATGAGGATAAGCCCTCTTATGTCATATTTTTTGTTGGTACACCCACATAAAATTAATTTTTAATTTGTTCAATAGCTTTCAATCAAATGGATTAGTGCACTCATTCTAGTAAAAGGAATATTAGACAAAATTATTGCAATTTGGTTTGTGCATATGTTGACATCATTAGATAATAAAAATAATAATTATTATATCAATAATTTGGCATTATTCCAATTCAAAATTGGAGGCATGAAGGTCTTTATTCTTCATCAAGACAAGACATCCAACCATTTTTCAGGGTCTAATATTCAAAATTTGTATTTGGACCCACTAAACTTTTGTCTTAAATGACTTTCTTATTTTACTTTTAGTTTTTGTTTCATTGCTAGTCCTATGGCAATAGTGTCTTTGTGGACTTTGTGTAACCATCAAAAATTAATTTATTTGTTTATTAAAATCAGAATACTTATATATTTAACTAATGTAAGTGATAATGATGATCATATGTTATAATGTTGATCATCTGAAATATTTAGGAAACTTTATTATTATTTTATGCACAAAACATTATCTACATAGGCACACAGGCAAAATATACAACAGGCAAGTTTTCTACTTTATCGGTCTCGTAGTCAAACATTTTAAAAATCTTGTTTCATTTTTTATTGGTTTTTTTTTTAGTGACTTAATATATTTTAAGAGTTACATTTAAGAAGGCATCTATAGTATAAATTAAACCCCTCCGTGAACAGTTCTATGAACAGTTCCGGAGGGGTTTTTCCCTATTTTGCCCTGACTATTTAGTCTGTTTCCTATTTTGCCCTTAATTTGTGCTAAGACTTTGAGTTTAGGCTAAAACTTTGGGTTTGGGCTAAGAGTGGGCTTTAGAAGGGTTTACTTAAATTAATTAAGTGACTAATTTTTTTTATTTTTTTTTAAATTAAAAAAAAAATTAATTTGAAAAAAAAAAAAAAAACCACCCGTGTCCTTGGACACGGGCATATGTACTAGTTGGCCCATAAAGCATGCTTGTTAGAACTTAGTACAGTCTTTATATACCACTATGCTGCAAACAATATTCTAACAAAAATGATCATTATGGCTTCCTCTTTTGAAGGTAAACCATGGAAATTTAGTCAAGCTAGAGGGATTCTGCATAGACAAAGAAGATGCAAACTGCTACTTAATCTACGAATATGTCGAAAACGGATCTCTTCATTCATGGCTACACGGAAACACTAACGAAAAACTGAGCTGGAAAACGAGGTTACGTATAGCCATTGATGTAGCAAACGGTCTCCAGTACATTCACGAGCACACAAGGCCAAGAGTTGTCCACAAGGACATAAAAAGCAGCAATATTCTCCTAGACTCAAACATGAGGGCTAAAATAGCCAATTTCGGGCTAGCGAAATCCGGCTGCAATGCAATAACAATGCATATTGTGGGAACTCAAGGGTATATTGCCCCCGAGTATTTAACGGATGGGGTTGTTTCAACTAAAATGGATGTTTTCTCATTTGGGGTGGTGTTGCTTGAGCTTGTATCGGGTCGTGAGGCTATTGATGAAGAAGGGAAGGTTTTGTGGGGGAAAGTTGATGAGATTTTGGAAGGAGGTAGTGAAGAGAGAAAAGTGAAAAGGTTGAGGGGGTTTATGGATAATATGCTTTTGGAGGAGTCTTGTTCTATCGATAGTGTTATGAATGTTATGGCACTTGCTGTTGGTTGTGTACATAGGGATCCGTTGAGGCGGCCTAGTATGGTGGATATTGTGTATGCGCTTTGTAAGAGTGATGATTTGTTTTTTGATGTCTCCGATGATAGGTTTTCGCCTCGACAGGTTGTGGCCAGATAGGTTTGTTCTTTGATGATGTAGCATTTCGTAAACATAGTTGTTTACTTAGCATGAATTTGGAAGAAAAGGCTTTTTTGGCCTAGAGTATTGGGTGCATTTCTACTATTGATATTGAAATATAAGCAAATAGTCTTAATTTATACTATGAATTTGGATAGAGATTTCTTGAACTACTAGTAGAAAGCATTGGAGTACTATACTAGTAAGTTCAACCGTATTTCCAAAAATTAGTTGATAGCATTGTTGGTTTAGGAGTCCTAAACTACAAGGAAAAAGGGGCTAAGTCGGAGGAGTCCTTGGTGAGATCAAAGGAGGATTCAAAACGGAGAAGGAGACTGAACGTGGCTGGAGGAGCGCGAGGCGGGCGCCTCATATGGCCGAGGCGGGCGCACCATTGGCCGAGGCTGTGGCCGAGAACTCTTCAAGGCCAGGCGGGCGCATGGTGATCTTGGGGCGGCCGCCTCAATGCTGTCCGAGTTCTGGGCTTCGATTTGTTTCCTTATTTGATTGTAACTCTTCTTAAATTAGATTTAGGGTTTCCTTGTAACTATATAAGCATAATTTCGGCCTAGAACACATTGTAGCAACATATTAGAGAGACTAATAACATATTGGCTTGGCAATTGCCCCCGGACGTAGTTCACGAGTTGGTGAATGAACCGGGTAAACAACTCTTGTGTTCTTGTGTGTGATTGTTTCTTCCTTGTACGTGTGGGTGTGTTAATTTCTTTGTGTTGATTGCGAACGGAGAGCACCAATTTCACAACAACTGGTATCAAAGCTTTGGTTCGGTGGATTCAAAATTCTTTCATTAGTTGATTAATTTTGAATCGCGTTCTTGGGGATTTTGGTGAAGCAGTCAAGATGAAGAACCATATCGAGAAATTCAGCGGTGTGAATTTCACGTTTTGGAAGACAAGGATTGAAGACTACCTTTATTGTAAGGATCTTCATAAGCCCTTGAAGGAGAAGCCCGAAGACATGTCACAAGGGGATTGGGAGGTGTTGGATCGGAAGGCGTTAGGAGCGGTAAGGAGTGCCTGGCAGAGACGATGTTGCACGGAACGCTATGGAGGCCAAGACAACGGTGGAGTTGCTACAAACGCTCGGACATGTATGAGAAGCCGTCGAATATCAATAAGGTGCATTTGATAAAGAGGTTTGCGAATGCGAAGATGTCAGAGGGCGAGCACGGCGGCAAGTCATATCGGCAATTTCAAAGGTATGGTGGACCAATTGAAAAGTGTTGATATTACTTTCTCCGATGAAGTGCTAGCTTGTTTTCTTCTAAAATCATTGCACGATAGTTGGGAGGTTCTTGTCACAACGATTAGTACGTCGAAAGCAGCAGTGGTGTATACGGAGGTTAGAGATCTCATCCTGCAAGAGGAGTTGCGAAGGAAGGAGAAAAGGGGAGAATCGTCCGTAGATGGGGCTGCACTTAGGGTGGAGAGAAAAAGGGGTGGACCTAAGGGGAAAAAGGTCAAGTGCTACAATTGTGGTGAATTGGGGCACATCGGTTATATTTGTCAGGGAAAAGGTGGTTGTGCGCACGTGGTGGATGATGGTGGTGATGTATTAATCCTAGGGGAGGAGCGATCGGGTGAAGATTGGGTGTTGGATTACGGAGCTTCTTGTCATGCTAGTGGGGATGCGGAATCAATGAGGCGTTACAAACCGGAGATTTTGGGGTTCTCTATCTTGGTGATGGTCAACCATTGAAGATCAAAGGTAAGGGGGATGTAATGATGAAGACACCTAATGGGACTGTTTTACAACTACACGACGTGATGCATGTTCCGGATTTGAGGAGGAGAGTGATTTCTGTGGGACAACTTGACAGTGAAGGATACGGTGTTTCTTTCATTGGTGGGTCTTGGGAAGTCACAAAAGGGGCTAAGGTGTTGGCTCATGGGGTTAAGGGGAAGACGTTGTACTCTACCTACAATGTCGTTTTTCGTTCCGGTGGGAGCAAGAGGCTTAAGAACCGGCCTGTTGGTGTAAAAAGGGGAGACATCAAGAAACGGTATGTTGGGGAGGACACAAAGTTGATCAACGCGGTGTGGATGTCCAAGGGCCCTAACAGAGAGCGGTTTCAGACCAAGAATAGTCGATGCAAGAAACAAGGTGTGTCCAAGTTTCACGGGGAGGCATTGCGAGGAAGGTGGGTCTGGAGGGAGAAGGCGAAGTTAGACTTGCGGGGAGAAATCAAGGTAGAAGCTGATTTGGGGAGGCAAGAACGATCTAACACGGGGAGGTTGAAACGTCGCTTGGTTTCAACTCGCCTTAGTACTTGAGGAGAGGTGTGGTAGTGTCAAGCCAATATGGATGAAGGGGAAATGTGTTCGAAGGTCTTTACTCCGTGGTGGGAGTTGATGGGTGATTCTATGTTTGTTAGTTTAGTCTCCGGTGGGAGATTGTTGGTTTAGGAGTCCTAAACTACAAGGAAAAAGGGGCTAAGTCGGAGGAGTCCTTGGTGAGATCAAAGGAGGATTCAAAACGGAGAAGGAGACTGAACGTGGCTCGGGAGGAGCGCGAGGCGGCGCGCCTCGCTATGAGCCGAGGCGGGCGCACCGTTGGCCGCAGGCGCGCCGAGAACTCTTCAAGGCCAGGCGGGCGCATGGTGATCTTGGGGCGGCCGCCTCAATGCTGTCCGAGTTCTGGGCTTCGATTTGTTTCCTTATTTGATTGTAACTCTTCTTAAATTAGATTTAGGGTTTCCTTGTAACTATATAAGCATAATTTCGGCCTAGAACACATTGTAGCAACATATTAGAGAGACTAATAACATATTGGCTTGGCAATTGCCCCCGGACGTAGTTCACGAGTTGGTGAATGAACCGGGTAAACAACTCTTGTGTTCTTGTGTGTGATTGTTTCTTCCTTGTACGTGTGGGTGTGTTAATTTCTTTGTGTTGATTGCGAACGGAGAGCACCAATTTCACAACAAGCATTAGAATGGGGATTCCCTTCCGGCCGATCTTCATTGAAAGAGCTAGAATCTTGGTGGAATTTGTACTCTTGAAAATCGTGTGTGCATTTTAATAAACTAGGTGTCAATTCGTGATATACACGAAATTTTATATGTATAATTTTTTTTGTCGATTGAAATAGTTGTTTTGTTATATTTTGTTAGAGGTAATATTATTTTGATAAATAATTGTAATAGCATTTAAGATGAAAGTTCTACTAACTTATGAGTCTTTTGGTAATTTACAATTTACTTTAGTTTATAAACTAATACATATTCGCTTTGAGTAAACTGCTTTTTTGCCCCTCGTACTATCGTTTCAACATCAATTTGATACTCGTACTATTGAAACGGCAAATGTATGATGCGTACTATAGTTTTATTAAGCAAATTAACCAATGTTCCTAACGTCAATTAAGTATTTAACGAAACCGTCTAACTAAGCAACCGTTGATCAAGTCAACGCATACGTGGCAGCTGACTGTACAATTTTAACTCCTTAAAAAAACTCAATAAAATAATAATAATAAAATAATAATAATAATAATAATAATAATAATAATAATAAATAATAAAAATAATAATAAAAATAATAATAAAAAATATAATAATAATAACAATATAATAATAATAATAACAATAATAATAACAATAATATATAATAATAATAATAATAACAATAATAATAATAAATAGTAATAATAACAATAAATAATAATAATAATAATAATAAAATAATAATAAAATAATAATAATAATAAAATAAAATAATAATAATACTATAATAATAATAATAATATAATAATAATAATAATATTATGATAATAATAATAATAATAATAATAATAATAATAATAATAATAATAATAATAATAATATAATAATAATAATAATAATAATAATAAAATATTAATAATAATAATAATAATAACTATAAAATAATAATAATAATAATAATAATAATAATAATAATAAAATATTAATAATAATAATAACTATAAAATAATAATAATAATAATAATAATAATAATAATAATAATAATAATAATAATAATAATAATAATAATAATAATAATAATACTAATAATACTCAATATATCACCAAGTGAATATTACGAAAGAACCTACAAGCAAAACAATGAAAAATAAAATAAAAAATGCCTTTAATCTAGACGAAAAGGTGGTTCCATCAGGAAGAACAACCCACCCGCTTCCCTTGCCAAAGCCGCAATCACATCGTTAATATCAGTCCTAACCCTTAGGGGTCGTTCTATTATTATTTTATTATTATTATTATTATTATTATTATTATTATTATTATTATTATTATTATTATTATTATTATTATTATTATTATTATTATTATTATTATTATTATTATTTTATTATTATTATTATTATCTTATTATTAATATTTTATTGTTATTATTATATTTATTATTATAATAATTATTATTATAATTATTATTATAATTATTATTATTTTATTATAATAATTATTATTATTATTCTTATTATTATTTTATTATTATTATTTTATTATTATTATTATTATTATTATTATTATTATTATTATTATTATTATTATTTTATTATTATTATTTTATTATTCATATTTTATTATTATTATTATTATTATTATTATTATTATTTTATTATTATTAATATTATTATTATTATTATTATTATTATTATTATTTTATTGAGTTTTTTTAAGGAGTTAAAATTGTCCAGTCAGCTGCCACGTATGCGTTGACTTGGTCAACGGTTGCTTAGTTGGACGGTTTCGTTAAATACTTAATACTTAACTGACGTTAGGAACATTGGTTAATTTGCTTAATAAAACTATAGTACGCATCATACATTTGCCGTTTCAATAGTACGAGTGTCAAATTGATGTTGAAACGATAGTACGAGGGGCAAAAAAGCAGTTTACTCGCTTTGAGTATATTATATATTTTGTTAACGATGAAAGTTCAACTAATGGATGTTAGAATGAACTTTTTGTTATCTTAATTAGGGGTGTCAGCGGTTCGGTTCAAACCACGGTTTGAGACCGAACTGAACCAAGTCATGTGGTTTGGTTTGGTTTTTAACGATCAACGGTTCAGCTCGGTTCCAAAAATTTATAAACCATGCGGTTTGGTTTGGTTTGGTTTGCGGTCTGACTCCTCCAAACCGAATCAAATTGAACCATTTCGAGCTGAACTACCAAACCGAACCATCGACCGGAACCACCAAACCGAACCACCGAGCTGAACCGCCAAACCGAACCACCGAGCTGAACTGCCAAACCGAACCACCGAGCTGAATTGTCAAACCGTTGATTCTTAACTTTTGATTATATTTAATTTAATTTCCACTGTTAGATTATCTAACCCTAATCTAAATACCCTATCTTATCCCCTTCCCCTTTTCATTTCATATTTTCATTCCAGTTTACAACGCCCATGGAGCTTTCTCTCTCTGCGGCTCTGCACCATTTCCAATTCCATCAACGCCATTTCCACCAGTTCCATTTCCATCAACGATGCTTTCTCACTCCTCCGCGGCTCCGACTCACTCCCTTTTCCTTTCTTTCTCACTCTTCATCTCCTTCGAAAGTTTCGCCAACTGTTTGAATAAATTACTGAATTAATTGTTGCTTCAGTGCATTGATGAGGAATGTGATGGTTTCTTGCTGTGGTTTCAGTTGAAGGCTGGAGCTGAGATTTCCTCTGTTCTTTCAATAGGGCAATCCAACCATGGCAGGTATATTTGGGTGCTTTTTTTTTCCCATAATTGCAAGTGCTTAGTGTTAAGAATTCACTTTTTAGACAATAAAGAGATATTTCCAGACCATGTTCCATTTCAATCTGTAAATTGTTTCTAGATATGGAACTCTTAACTGTTATAGGAGTAAGCAGGGTGGGACTCTTTTCTCCTGCTCAAGTCTTTGGCCAATCTTTACATTTGAAAATCCTTCATCAGTAGAGTTAGGGAATTAATTGAGTTTTTTTTTTGGTCATTTTTTTGGTCATTTTTTTTTCAACCTTATATGACAGAACGATTGTCCAACTCAGTGAAGTTAAAAAATGAACAAAGTGTACTAACCTGTTGATATGTGTTGGACTCAAATATCTAAAGTGAACTTGCAATTGATTGACCTGCTTTTTATTTACAATTCATGACTAGTGCATGACATTCATATTAATGTGATTCAGTTTATTTATGCAAATCAAATACTCCATCCAACCTCCAATGAGGGTCATTTTTTATTTTTCGTGTCCTAAATGAGTGTAATTCACTACAGGAAACAGCACTATATACGGCGGATTTTAACCGCCGTATATAGTAACGTGAGTCGCCGTATATAGCATTTAAATATATATGCTATATACGCGAACCGCCGTATATAGCATTTACGGCGGATTATCCGCCGTATATAGTCTACCGTATAAAGTCACGTCGTATATAGTATTTACGGAAGATATTCCGCCGTATATAGTATTTACGGCGGATATTCCGCCGTAAAGTATTTACGGCGGAAATACAACCGCCGTATATAATCAAGGACAAATACGGCGGCTTATGGACCGCCATATATAATGAAATATAAATACACCGTATGTATATAATAGGCGTATTTGAGGAAGCTTTATACGGTGGTAGGTAACCGCCATATATAATGAAATCTTATATACGGCGGTATAGATCCACCGTATATAAGAGACGAGTCGTCCAATAGAGCACGAATCGTCCCATTTTCACCCCACTCTAATACCCTCGTCCCCCTTTGGGAACGAGTCGTCCATTAAACTTATATACGGCGGATATATGAAACCATCGTAAATAACTAGTTATTTACGGCGGTTTCATGTATCCGCCGTATATAAGAGACGAGTCGTCCACTAGAGCATGAATCGTCCCATTTTCACCCCACTCTGATACCCTCGTCCCCCTTTGGGGACGAGTCGTCCAATGAACTATTTACGGCGGTTTCAGATATCTGCCGTAAATAACTAGATTTTTTGTCCTGGTGAGCCCTGTATTATTCACTTTCCCCAAAAATACACCCGTAGAAACCAAATTTAACCTGTACACACACAAATGCAACCTGTATATAACCAAAAATACACCCGCAGAAACCAAATTCAACCTGTACACACACAAATACAACCTGTATATAAAATAACTAGGCTTCGTAAATGTATATACAACACAATATCAACATAACCAATACACACAAAAAAGATAGTAGCATGAATCCAAAACTCAATATAAACAACACAATATCAATGTTTAAAATCAACAAGCTGTATCTTGATACAAATATTCCATCAGCTGGAACTTGGTCACCAATGGATAAGTGCACAAAATCTCCAATAACCAAGTCATGAATCCATCTCCAACAGCACAAATAATGAGGATAATGAGGGTTGAATCCTGCAAAGCCTCCCATAATCATAAAAAAGTCATCTTAGGTACAATGGATTACAAACATTCGCATATATAAATTACAAGTACGGAGAGACTCAGAAAACCATATGTATAACTTTTCTAGGTCAAAACTATTTGAACATGGGATAGATGGAGTACCTAAAAAATGAACTCTACATGCAGCCCAAAATTTCCATATGTACTCTAAGTAGAGACATATTTTAAATGATTTTCTCATCTATGTGCAAGAAATCCACTCATAAGTCATCACAACCGTGAGCCACTAACAAACTACCCAATAGTAAAATCTCCTACTCATAAGAACTTAATAAGAACATATAAACACATAGAAAGAAACAATGGTACAAGTAACTTTAGTGGTTCAAACTTGATATGGCAGGTTCCATTATAGCATGACCCAATTCAACAAGATTTCTAATTAAATTAGACTAATAAATTATGAGTCAACAACTAGTGATATTAGATTTATAGGATTGAGAAAACATACCACCACCTATCTATTACTGCCATTTCCATGTTGTTGCATATAATTACGTTTCAAATCTTCTATCATTTGGCGTTGATCCTCAAGTTGCTTTTGCATTAATGACATCGTCTCCTCAAATTCAGCAACACGGGCTGCAAAAGCACTTTGAGAAGTTGAGGCTTTACCAAACACCCTAGTTTTGGTAAGACCTTGTCCCATACAGCGCACTCTCCCATGGTCATCATTTTCCATAAGATTTGTGAATATTTGTTCTCGCTTGCTGGGAGAGTTTTGTTCCTCCTCTGGTAGATCTTCAATTGCATCATTTAACGTTAACTATAACAAAAAACAACATGTTCAATATAATTGTTTTAACTTTAATTAATATTATGAAAATGAAGTTAGAAATGAAAAAGTATTCTATACAAGAACAAAACTGAAACAGAAAAGGTTGAAACTTTAACTTACGATCATACGAGAGGTGGTTTCGTCTGCAGCCTGAACACCTTTGTCCGTGCGCGTAGCTATGAACATGCTTACACGATCAGTGGGTAATCCCTCGTCTTCTCTCTACCATTTATAATAGAATCATTTGACAAAAAAAATATTTATATACGATACAAAAAGAAGCATTAATTGACAACTGAGAACTAAATTGAACGATGACAAACCTCTTTTATGAGAGTGCAATGCGACTTTTTTCCAGTCCTGTTAAGGCACTCTTGCTTTGATCGATTCGCTTGGTTTATTTGTAATAATTCCTGGAAAAAAAAAGATAATATTAGTATTAATTTGACTACTTATAAGACATTCACAATAATAAATTGAGATTAATTTGAAATATACCTGAGCCTTTTCTGAACTCCACATACACACAAGTTCAACCCATTGATTCGCAACACACGCATGGGGTTTGTGAGCCAATCGCTCCTCGTCGGATTCATACATATTATATGTACATTTCACCTGACATTTTCATATTACAAAGTCATAATCATAAATGTGAGTAAAATTGCATAGTAAGCAAATGAGATCTAAACAAATACATATTACAAGTAAATAAAGTCGTCTGTTGCATGCTTATTATATGCTTGTCTCACCTGATATTTCCAATCTCTCCATTGTTTATTGAGAGCTAGATACATAATTGGCTCATACTCGGGAGGCGCATTGGTATTATCCTATATACAATTCAACAAAGAAAAAGAACAATTGTAAGAGAATCATAAGACTTTTGACTACTTAATAGAATACAAAACTAAAGCCTAGAAAAAATAATCAAGTAAACGTGAGATTTATGTAAGGAATATGGATTACAACTTACTTGAATGTCTCTCCATACGTGATCTAGAACTACACGTTCCATCTCATTCCATTCTTTAGTTAATGGGAAATGTTTCCCATTTATCACAAAATATCCTAGCTGAGTAGCTAGTTTTGCATTTTCCCCATCACAGGGTTGTTCAAATTCATTAAATATTATATTTAGTTTTTCTTTACCCCATTTTTTTTGTTGATTTTGCCACCCCTCTTCATTTCTTTGTTGAGCCCTCACCTATTAATTGCTTTCTTGGCGGTATATCTGGCAAAAAAAATATAAAAAACATGAAAACGAATAGTAGACAATTAACATGGAACGGAGGGAGCATTTAATATAGTACAGAAGTGCTTATTCCATGCAAGGTATGCCAACTGGAGTATTTCTAAAAGCTTATACTGAAGGGACAACAACACATACAAATTGAGACACTGAAGGTCTTTAACTAGGTTGTGGTTAAAGTAACATGGTGTTGTCATTATACTCGCAATATTTCAAGTAAAAATTTCATAAAACAAAGAGAATAGAGCCTCTATTTTCATATAAACACCCATAAGAAAAAAAATGAGTTGTAATTAAACAAATAATAAATAGAGTTTAATGAGAAACAATGATATAATGAACCAAAAATCAAACTGAAAATAGTTAAGTTGGAGTAATGACTAAGTTCATTTGCAACCATTCAACTTTCATCATACTCCATTTCAACATCATACTTTTTTTTAAAAATCTATGCTCAATAAGTTTTTTTTTTTTTTTAATTTGTCTGATTGTTTTTTGGGTCGTTGCCCCATAAGTTTTTTTTTTTTTTTGAAATCTATGTGGTAGGCTTAGTCGCACACCAACTAAATTACTACAAGGACTCCTAATAATGTAGATAGTGAAAGTCCAGGATCGATCTCAGGGAACAGTATTGCTTACGAACTAGTCACACAAATGGGGGGGTTTTTTTGTTTGTTGAATGATTAAAATCCTAAGACGGGAATTTAAAATCTAAATTATAAATAATAATGTAAAAGAACACTTTGGACATGCAAAATTATCCCCGTCTATCAATCAATATCACTGGAATAATTCTTTCGTACTCTCCCCTAATCACTTGATCACGAGATATAAAATCTCTATCTCTTCGTTGATAGTAGTTAATAGCGGCGACACGCTCAACTACAAACCCTAATTAATAAATAAAACCTAGCCGACACGATCAAGGTTCTAAATATAAATTGATGAAATTCTAAGAGATGAAGATCAAGGAATTAATCTATTATTGTTTCAAAGAGATTTAAAGCCAATTTTACTTTTAATCACCATTCAAGATGACACATACATGAATAACGAAGGTGCTACGATGATAACCCTAGTCCGACACGATAAAAGGGAAATCTAGCAATAATCAATTAAAAGGATTAAGGGATTGATCAATTTCTCAAAACCCTAGAAATTGATTTGAAATAAGAACAAGTAAAATTGCAATTAGGGAAGAATAATTAAAAGGAATCAAACCTCAATTGATAATCAAGACGGTTCAAAAATCACAAATCCAAAGCAAGAGAATTTAGCCTTCCATGAAAATTCAAAACTTGAATATTGTTTGGAAAAGCTAATTAGAGATAAGATAACCTAAAAAAAACTGCTAAGAGAAAGTATTTATACCTCCTCCCTAAACCCTAGCTAAAAAGGAAAAGAAAATAAATTAAAAAATAAAAAAAATTGCAAAAATTACGTCATTCCAGCGATCAGGGCACGACTCGTCCCTTGGGTCACGAGTCGTCCCTTGATCTTCCTTCAATGGGGACGAGTCGTGATGTGGGGGACGACTCGTCCCTTTTGCATCCCTCTCTCGACCCGCGTCCCCTTTGGGGGAATAGTTGGGCCAAAGGGGGACGACTCGTCCCCTGAAGCAAAAGCACTGATTTCTTCATATTTTCTCTTCAATCCTTGGCTTGCTTCCGGACTTCCTTGGCTTGACTTCCATGGTATAAAAATTTATGTCCCCGAGCAACTCATGAGGACCAACAACACTTACATCAAAAACTCTCTAAAAATTCTCTCAAATTACATCTTTTATCTCATAATCCTCACAATACATAATATCACTCATAAGACATCAAACCTAACAAATTACATGGAAATAACACAAAATAATACCGGAAAACATAGGAATAACATAGAACAAATCCGCGCTATCACTATGCTCAATAAGTTTCTTTTATGATGTTGTATTATGATGTTGTATTATGTTTCGAAAATACAACATCAATTAAGGCCATAATACTGCATTCCGGCGGCCGCCGGTGATCGGAGTCCGAAGCCCATGGACCAGCGACCAGATTCCGACCTCAAGCGATCGGATTCCGGCGATCGGCGGCCGGATTCCGGCCAAAATTGTCGAATTCTGGTGAAAATTGACCGGAATCTGGCATGCGGCGATAGCAGACGGCGGCGGCGGAGCTGGGCTGTGGCGGAGGCGGTGGTGCGGATACAGTATTATGATTTTAAACTACTGCATAACTAAATGTTGTATTATACATAATACAACATGAGAACTTATGGGGCATTTCAATTTAATAGGAAACTTAAGGGGAAGTAAATCTTCCAAAATGGAACTTATGGGGCATAATCCCTTGTTTTTTAGTATGTTTGCTTGTTTTTCTTCATTTGTTTGTTGAGGATTTTTTATTTCTCTACTTATTCATGCTTGTCAGAAGTTTCACGAATTATGTTACGCATCCTAATATTTGTAAAGAGTATTCAACTGTTATGAAGCGCCGTCTTGATTTTCAATAATACAAGTATGTTTTATTTGCTTAAAAAATTGAGATTTCCCCTCTTTTTTTTAGCAAATAAAGGATTTTTTTTGTTTTAAAAAAAACATTAGAATGGAAATAATACTCCATCTCCCAAAATACTTGCAGTTTTAGGAGAGGATTTTTGTCTCAAAATACTTGCAGTTTTATAATTTTTTTCTTAAATTTTGACATTATCATCTAAATTGCCCTTATTTATGATTATATAGTTGTCATTGTAAAATCATTAATTGACTAGGTAATTGAAACATTCAAATAGCAATATAATATATTTGATACGTATTAATTGTTTTCTTTATTCATATGTGAAAAATGCTAAAACTACGAGTATTTTGAGACTATTTTGAGGCGGAGGAAGTAGGGATGGCCAAACCGGATCGGAACCGAAAAATCGGATCGAAACCGGATCGGAAAAGTTTGGAACCGCCATGAACCGTCACGAAAATCGGAACCGGGGTAATCGGAACCGGTTTGGAGCCGGGCTGGTTAAGGGTCACCAAAATGGTGAACCGGACCGGAAAAGCCCGGAATCGAACGAAAATTCATTGTTTTTCAATACAATCGGACCAAAATCGGACCGGAAAAGGCTCGGAATCGGACGGACCGGGGAGAAAACTGAAACCGAATTAACCGGAATCGTGAGCAATTCGGGCCAGTTAAGGGTTATACATTTTTCAAATCGAAATCGGGCCTGAAATCGATTTTGGTCCTCCATAGGAGGAATTACTACTTTAGGATGATGGAGTGATGATGTGTTAATAATGTCATCCTCCGTCACACGTGCGTGTTCTCCAATGCTACAGTCCCGTTGCCCCACCCGCATGCGTGTGCCACATAAACCAAAAATGACCAAAATTACCCTCCACTCCCAACAATCATCACCCTTTTGAAAATACAAAAAGAATTACCATCACCCCTTTCCAAAAAGCACACCCCCGCCCCTTCTTCAACTCCTCTCTCTCTCTCTCTCTCTCCACTCTCAAAACGCACTGTAACAGTCTCTCTCTCTCTCTCACACACACACACACACTCATCTGTCATCTGTCTATCCGACAATACAAGACAAAAATCGTCTCTCCTTTTCTAACTCCGCCATGGCCAACGACCCGCCGGAGGGCTACGGCGATGACTTTCTCGACCAAATCCTAGCTATTCCTTCCTACACTAACTTATCCGCACCTGATGCTAATTCTGCCGATTCGACGGCTTTGTCTGCCCGGCTTAACTCCGGCGCCAGCCATCACCAGCAACCGATGTTTCCGTTAGGTTTGAGCTTAGATAACGGCCGTAACAACGCCCTTAACGGTGGAGCTTTTGCAGCTCAGCGAGTAAGTTTTTCGAATTTCAAAGGAATTTAGCATGCAAGTGTTTTGTTTGTTATTTTTGCTCTGTTTTTGAAATTTGATTGTATGATTGTGAAATTTGTGAGAAATTGGTGGCCCGATTGTTGCTGTTCTTTTTTGCAGGAGAGAGTATCAATGAATATGGGGGGCATGTTTCCGCCATTTGAACATTTGCAGCCTCATTCGCTTCGCCATACTGTTCCTCAGGTTCACTAAATCACTTCAATTTTCTTATTTATTTTTTCATTCTGTAGCTATTTTGGTTATCTTTACTATGCTTTGATTCATGGAAATTGTTTCCTAAGAATCAATTACCAAATTTAGAGATATGCCACAACTAGAGAAGTCTTCATATTGGTGAATGGTGATGACTAGGTTAGGAAGTGATGCAATAAGTTGAGTTAGGATATCAGGATTAGTGATTAGGGGTTGTATGTTCATCTATAAACATAATTTTGAAGGAACTTGATAGACGATTTTCCTGCGCCTAATTGAGATTACTTCTGAAATTTGTATTTTACAAACTTTATAGGATCTTACCCCCACAAAAATCCTACAGTGTCTCATGATGTGCCACGCTGTAATCATGTGAAGGTAACGTATTACCATGTCACTGATGGACATATCCTTGCACATGGAACATGACATGGAGATGAGAGGAACAGAAACAGTAAAACCTTAATGATTTTTTTTTCCATATGATGATGATTTAGGTTCGTGTTTTCTACAGGTGTTTCGGTCATTACTTTTAGTTTATCAAAAGTACTCACTCCGTCCCACCCGAAAAGACACAAAATGGGTATTGCATGGAAATTAAGCATAGTATATAGTGAAGTGTTGTGAGTATGAAAAGTGAGGTAGGAGAGAGAATGTGGGATAGGAAATAGTAAGTGGATATTTATTGTGAGCATGACAAGTGAGTCATATAAATAAAGAAGTATTAAAAAGTTTTCATTTTGGGAGTGTGTCTTTTTAAATGGGACACCCAAAATGAAATTTTTTGCCTTTTCGAGTGGGACGGATGGAGTATATAATATGCCCCTCTTAATCAAGAGCGCTTTATACTTAATTTTAATGGTAAGGAGGCTTGTAGCATATACTAAAAGTTATCCTAGATCCCAAATGCTTTATGCAAAGCCATAGATGTCGTATATTACCTGCCCATTTTAACCATTACACTCTTTTGGGAAAAACAAGGTACCGATAGAAGACATCCTTTTTTGCCTATACATTGTGGTCCATTTTGTATGTTTTTTTGCATTTTGTGGGGGATATATGTCGAGAGTCCAAAGTCAAAGAGTAGACACTGGCTCCTTAATAGAATAGAACTTTGGAAAAATGCCCAATGTTGTGTACTTCTGACTACTCACAAGTCCTTGCACCTCAATGCATCCAAAGTGGTAAAATTAAATAGGCTTTAGCCTCTTTTTTTTTGTTATTTCTGTCAGACAAAATCACAAAAGAAAAAAGAATTACAATATATTTATTGATACAATGTACAATAACAACATAAACTTAAACAGGAAGAAATAACCGTAGGTTGATCGTTTTGATGTTGCCCGAGTCGTATGTGACACACTCTCTTTTAAGACAAATTCGCACCCTCATCGAGTTGTGCTTGAGATTGTTTTGGACGTTCGCCTCACAAGATAAAACAGACGAACCGGATTATTTTTACACACTAGAATCTCCGGCGAATCTCACTATGCTTGGACAAAATCACCATGGATATATTTCTAGAAGGCAAAAGAAAGAAAATAAACAAATTGCAAAGGGGAGGAGGAAAATTGATGGAAAAAGTTGTTTTCATTTGTTGTGAGCTTCTCTAGTTATAGCTTCAACAACCATGTGACGAATTCTCAATTAATCCTTTTATTAATATGTAAGTCATTATCTTGTATTGATGTGATTTTATTCCACAACTTGTAACCCCAAAACCCATGGTAATGATCCCAATTAATCCCTTAATTAATTTGGTAATCATGGCACATCAGTAGTGTGGTTAAATTCTAAAAGTTTACATTTTCAACCCACCAACTTTGATCTATCATATCTTTCTCATCCAGTCTCAAATTGGACATCTAGATATACCATTTCAATGTTCACACGGAGTAGAACATGAACCCACAATAATCTTTGTCAAACGACAAATGATTCATGTAAGGAAAATACACAATTTCCTTCGTTCAACATATTTTTCCAACAATTTCTTCTAGCTACGATGATATTCCTCAGGGCCTCAAGGAGTAATGCCCCAAATCAAACTCTTCTATGATTCCTGTCACGCCTTTCTAGGTTTTTAACTTGTATAATCCTAGATAAATTCAATCTGAAATGGTTGCAGAAGGGTATAAGAAGGAAACTGTTTATTTCTTCAAGTCTTAAAAATACTTTTAATCAAATCCTTAAAGTGGGCAGTGCACTCCTGCTTAATGTATGAATTCCTGACTTAAGCTTGCCCATGAAGTATGCTCTTGTCAGACCAATCGATTCAATTAATCAATCAATCAGTCAATTCTCCTCCGTAATATATACTACCTCCGTCCCATAACAAACTACACTACTTTCCTTGTTATCGTCCTATAATAAATATCACCACCCATAATGTTCAAATTATAATATTTCTTTTTTTTAATGGGGGGCCACTTATCATACTCAAACTATCTCACTCACAATTCCTACCCCACTTACAATTCATACCCCACTTTTCATACTCACAATCCCTACTTCACTACCAAGTATCAGTATTATAATACTTTTCCTTAATTCCCATGTTTCCCAATATGGTGTAGTTTATTATTGGATACGCAAACACACATTTATAATCATGTTTTCTTTGGATGTTTTATTCCATTACAAGTAAATATATTGATGTTAAATTTCATTGCTCCAAGATGCATTTATTCTAGAGATATCATGTTATTTGTGGCAAGCTCCAAGCAATATCCCAGACCATGCATGCAATGTTATTGACTTGATGGTGGGCAAATTGACGAGCTTACAATTATGCTCTCAACTAACTTTGCTTGCATTTCTAATTTGTATTGTTAGCAGAATAGATCACGGATACGGTTAAGGGGTGAAGAACTATAAAGTTTTATGACAATAGTATATCTCTTTAAGTTGTGCTATTTTCATTTAGCATAATAAGTGACATTGTTAGATTACTGTTATCCTGAAACTCCATTACTTCTTGTCTTCCTCATTTAATACTTTAAACGAACTTGCAAATTTGCATTTATTGGAAAAGGTTCCACTTCGAGTACTTGTGCTACAACCTTTCTTATGGTTATCATGATTCTAAAAGGTCAATCTTAGCTCTATGAGAATCCAGATAAACTATAAGGCATATGAAATATATGACGACTGTTGCAATTGATTCCCCTTTTTTACTTGGGATATAAATTAGCTTGGTTGGTAAGATGTGAATCTACTTGAGAGATCCATTGCTAGTTAAGAAAAGGTTGATGCATTTTGTCAGTAGAGGGTTTACCTTACGCATTTAATGAAATCCTCGTTGCATTGAATCAATGGTCTGTAGATCCATGACCACCTATTTTTCATAAAGAGAGTGAAATTGGTTATATGCATTTTAGCATTTATGTACAAAGCTTTTGTCTTGTCAAGGGCGGTTCAGAGTTATTGTCATGGGACAAAGGTGTGATATGGAAAACCCTGACGATTTATGATAAGTGTCACAGTTCACAAGTTCAAGGAAGTAGGATAAATTAAGTTCTATAACCAAACACAACTTATTTTTTTATTTTTTTTTCAAACTTAACTGGTATTATTTCAACCTGACATTCAGAACTCAAAGCAGGAAAACCCAACATCAGACATCTTATTTGCGCCTGTATAATTGCTTCTGACTAGGCAACTTCTTTGTGCATTATGTTTCCAACTCTTGGTTGCCATGGATGACCTTGCAGAGCATCTGCCTTTTTAAGTCAAATTACATCAAGCAAGCGCCACAAAATTATTAGCCTTTGGTATATCTTTGTTAAATCAGCCTTTTAACCCTAGTTACATGCTGCAAGCTTGGGCATTCAACATCTCCATTCATCCTTTAATCCACTTCCAGATATACTGTTACTTTCCTGAGTGGCTTTTTCGTGCTGTGGATGCCTTGTGTAATGCTTGTTATTTTGGATTTTCTTGCAGGCGGTTCAAGGTCAGCCAACTACCAGTACAGCAGTAACCGTGCCGCACCCACCTAGCATTCGTCCAAGGGTACGAGCTCGACGTGGGCAAGCCACAGATCCCCATAGCATCGCTGAGCGGGTAATGGATATTATATGGGAGAAAGTATTACGACTTTGACTCTTAGCATGTGTAGGACTTGTAATTCTCTCCCTTTAGTAACTTTAATAAGTACACAATTCTTCTACAGTTACGGCGAGAAAGAATTGCAGAACGAATGAGAGCATTGCAAGAACTTGTTCCCAGCTGCAACAAGGTATGTGGTATTCCAGTATTGCAGCTCCGTGTACGTATGAATAATCTACTTATTAGTGTAGTCATCACATGCAGCAATTCTAGCTTGTCATGAACATGTGCATGCTGAATGTTAGGGCATCTTTCTTCCCGAGATTAATGCCTAGATATTTTTCTGTGAAATGAATATTAACTCTGGATATAATGGGAACATATTCCCAGTTGCAAGAGGTCTGATGTGCCATTATTATCCGATGTAAAAGAATCTAGTCTGCAACATATCATGCTGCTGTCGCTATCACGGATATGTGTGTGAAAGAAGTTAGAAATTATGTCTTTTGTAGGATTATGGCAAGGTTCTCTGGTCCCTGATGTGTTCCAAGTTGAGGATTATATGATGGTTTTACCTGGTTGAAGAAACTACATTAAGCAAGAATCAGAATGTATCATATGATAGTAGGTCCAAGTGGGGTGTGCATCCATATGAATTTAACCTATCAATTTATAATTCCATTTAGCTGAAGTAGTTTAGATTCGTTCTCAACACTCACTGGACATGCAAATGAGAAATTAGTCAAATATGCCAGAAATCGTGATACTTGACATCGGCCTCCTTTCAAATTTTGGATCCATGATTGTTATTTGCCTAGGTGGAAACATATTGGTCCCGTTTTGTGCCTTCTGTGCAGAAAGGTGATTTCTGTTTAGGTATTGTCGATGTCCTTAAAACTGGACTATTTCGGGTTATCCAAATTATGCTCAAGCCAGGTTAAGGCATTTTGCCCCCAAATTATTATCTCTACAGATAAAAGTGCACATAATTTCAGAGACCAATGCATTCATTGCGTAATGTGGCGTAGTGGCGTTTATGTGATTGGCAGCAGAATATCATATATATAAATAGGCTATCTTTTCTTAAATACTCTTATGCTTAGGTTATGAAGTGTTCCATTTTTTTTTTCTGCAGACAGATAAAGCAGCCATGCTTGATGAAATTCTGGATTATGTCAAGTTCTTAAGGCTTCAAGTCAAGGTAATACAGCACTGATCAGTTAATCTCTAATAATATATTTTCTGTAGTGAAAGTGGTGTCTATGCTTAGATATGCTGCTTCTGACGCTAATCAGATAAGATGTTCGCCTTTGTAATTTGATCAATGTAAAACAAATATGACAATCCATAATATTTCCACCTCATTATTACCTCCCCGCCCCCTCTCAATCATTTGTATCCTCAGTGGATGAAACTGAATGATTCATAACCTACCAAGAATATCATCCATTTAACATAACAAAAGTGAAATAACCTAGTGATGTCCCTCCATTTAATTGTAATTGGTAAATTAAAGAGGAAAAAATACAGTTTCGAGGACAACCATCTTATCTCTTTTCATTTTCTATTTAGCAACTTTTACACGCTATTGAATTCCAAAACCTGTTTTCTTTCTCTAAGAATGTGTATTCATGCTTGCATTCATACGGTTCATTTACATGATGTCCGAGTCTATAATAAATTCAGCTTAAGTACAACCTACCTTGTTGGTGTTTTTTAGTTCATACCTAAAGCTACTCTTACTCATCCTTACTCTTGGATAACTTCATCTGTTTTTATTACGCATCCATGTATTTCAAAGCATGAGTAATTCTGAAGGAACTTTTGGAAGTTATATATATAAAAAAAAAAAAGAAACAAAAGCAACATTGTGGGCTTGCACTGCATGAGAACGCATGTGCATGTTTTACACAATTGGTTTTGTGATCTGTCCATGTGCTTGTGTTGGGCACTTTCATGTGCATAGATCTCTTATATATGTGTGCATATCTGTCCTTGGACATGCCAAAGATGTTTGTTCTTCACGTACTACTTGCCTACTTAGCAGGTTTTGAGCATGAGTCGACTGGGGGGAGCTGGTGCAGTAGCACAACTTGTATCCGATGTCCCATTGCAATCTATTGAGGTACTATATGATAACAAAATGATCAGTTCTCATCTAGTATTACGACCCGTTTCACTATTCTTTCTACGTTTTCTCCTTTAATTCCCTTGCGTATTTCAATGCATGACGTCCCATTGCAATCTGTTGAGGTAACACTATAAGAAGAAATTGTCCAGTTCTGATATAGTATTACCACCCGTTTCTCTATTCTTTCTACCTTTTCTCTTTTTTTTTTTTCCTCCTTTAATTCCCTTGTGTATTTCAATGCATGCTGCTCTTTGCTTAAATTATAGGGGGACATGAATGAAAGTGGATTCAACCAGCCTGCATGGGAGAACTGGTCAAACGAAGACACCGAACGTGAAGTAGCTAAGCTCATGGAAGAAGACGTAGGAGCAGCAATGCAGTTTCTTCAGTCTAAAGCACTTTGCATTATGCCTATATCGCTTGCTTCGTTAATCTACCCTACTCAACAGCCAGATGCGTCAACTCTTGTCAAGCCCGAATCTGGGCCCCCCTCGTAGAACTGTAATCAAGTGCACGTGCCTATGAAACTCCTGGTAGACTCTTGTCTCTCCGTCCCACTCATAGTATGTACGTTTCTTTGTAATGTTGTTACAATGCAATCAAAGTGAGATTACTTTTATCCTTGAGTTTCTATTGTTCGCTATATTCCACTTTGGTCCAAGGAGTTTCAGATTTTTACTTTTTCCGTGATATCTTTATTTTGATTCCAATAAATCTCATTCAAAAGCTAACTTCTGTCAAGTATTTAGCAATTTCCATCCAGATCGAGGTTAGCATGTTCACCTCCCATGACAATTTCCAAATGGCATTACAGACATTTAATGTTTTACAAGGCTTGAATTGCTTATTGTTTTGCTGTACTTTAACTTTAAATGTCCGTTGGATGGATAGAGGAATACATATTACTATAAAATATAACTTATCTTATACTCCCTCCGTACCTAAAAGTTTGTCCCATTTGACTTTTTAATTGAACTTTGATCACAAATATATGACAATTTAATTATGTTCATGAAATTCTAAAAATTCCTATTGATTTACCATTAATAATATTATCAACAACAACTTTTAGAATTTCATGAACATGATTAATCTCTCATAAATTTGTGGTCAAAGTTCAACAAAAAAGTCAAATGAGACAACTTTTAGGAACGGATGGAGTATAAGATTACTATAAAATATAACTTCTTAGATCTCAATTCATGCAAGTTTTTAGAGTAATGAAACTTTTGTACATTGTCATGGTAAGCTATCAATAATTCAACGTTAGCACTACTATAAAATATTAGCATTCAAGATTCAATAGCAGCACTCTATTTCACGTTACTATACATTTTGCACAGGTAAGAAACCAAAAAAACTTTAAAATGAGAGAGCTAAAGGATAGCCCTTCTTTGGAAATAATTAGCTGTCTACAAGGATTTTGGGTTTGTTCCGAATAATCAAATTATACTTGTCTTCTTTGGAAAGGTCTCATGCCATGGAGTGGGGAATATCCCGAGTCTCATGTAAGACAACTAAACGTACCTCGAGGTGCTGCCGGGGCAAACAGTCGAACGTGAGAGCAAGTGGTCACCCAACGAATGGACGAAGGGGGGGGGGAGAGAAAGGACATTAGCAATGATTATTTTGTCTTTCATTTAATGTCTGTTGGTGTTCCAAAAGTGACTCGTCTTTTTTTTTTTTTTTTTTGAATCTTAGTTATATTTGTTGTTTTAATTTTCTTTTGGCTTGGGCCGGGGAATCCATAGGATTCAAATCCGCTCTCGTAGTAAGTTCTCAGTTGTCAACTAAACTACTAAGAACACAATTAACTCCGACGTTAACCAACTCTGGTGACCACCAACTCCGGCGACCAAACAACTGAGAACTTAACTTAACTTAATAGTAAGTTCTCAGTTGTCAACTAAACTACTAAGAACACGATCAACTCCAACGATCACCTACTTCGGCAACCAAATAACTGAGAACTTATCAGTAAGTTCTCAGTTGTCAACTAAACTACTAAAAACACGATCAACTCCGGCGACCACCAACTCCGACAACCACCAACTCCGGTGACCAAACAACTGAGAACTTAACTTATTAGTAAGTTCTCAGTTGTCAGCTAAACTACTAAGAACATAATTATCAGTAAGTTCTCAGTTGTCAACTAAACTACTAAGAAAATGATCAAATCTGACGACCACCATCTCCGGCAGCCAAACAACTGAGAACTTATCAGTAAGTTCTCAGTTGACAACTAAACTACTAAAAACACGATCAATTCCGGCGAACAAAGAACTAAGAACTTAACTTATCAATAAATTCTCAGTTGTCAACTAAACTATTAAGAATACGATCAACTTCGACGACCAAACACCTGAGAACTTAACTTATCAGCAAGTTCTCAGAAACTACTAAAAACACGATCAACTACGACGACCACCAAATACGGCGACCAAATAAGTTCTCAGTATTTAACTACTAAGAGCACGATCAATTTGGCGAGCACCATCTCCGACGACCAAACAATTGAGAACTTCTCATATTTTTACAAATGTATTATTAAACAACAACAAAAAAATATTAGAAAAATTCTAAGTTGTTATCATTTGTTCATTGAACAATTGAGAACTTTTCAGTTGTCAACTAAACTAATAAAAACACGATCAACTACGGCAACCACCAACCCCGCCAAACAACTGAAAACTTATAAGTAAGTTCTCAATTATTAGCTACTAAGAGCGAGACCAACTCCGGCCGACGCCCACACCGACAAATAATATATCAATCATCTGAACTATGCAACTAATCAAGATTTAGTTCCACAATTCAGACTAGTTTACTTTTAATATAATTGGGAGCCAATAAAAAAATAAAAATAGACCAAATGCCTAACACGAATCATTAAATAAACTAAGAAAAAAACATTTTGACACGGAGAAGGAACTACTACTTTCAACTTGCATAATAAAAATGTTATCACAAGAAAAACACACAATAAAAAACATTGCTAAAAGTAATATTTAAGGAATTATACTACACTAGATTGCGGAACAACTTCAGTACATTAAAATAAGCTAACCAAAAGGTAGAGACCAATTTAACCTTAAGAACATCTAGGCAAGCCAACTTAATATATGGAACAAGAGTATAACAATTTCATTTGAAAACAGAAAAAGATACCAGCAAGGGCTAATGTTATCACTCATAAAGTATAATACTAGTAAATTAAAAAGGTCAAGCCACCAAAGTCTGCAAGATCCAAAAGAACTACTCCCTCCGTCCCACCTTAGTGTAGACTAAGGTGGTGGACACAATAACTAAGGAATATTATTAAGATAATGGAAATGTGTGGTAGAAAATGAAGAGAGAGAATGAGTGGAGTGAATAGTAGGTTGGTTGAATAAATTATATGGTAGAAAATGAAGAGAGAGAATGAGTGGGTGGGATAGGAAAAATAAAAAATAATAAAAAACTTTCTAATTTTGACAGTCTACACTAAGGTGGGACGGACGAAAAAGGAAAGAAGTCTACACTAAGGTGAGACGGAGGGAGTATACTTTAATGAAGAAACCTCAAAAATCAACCTCATAAAATAGTCACCATTGCATATACACACACAAACCTCTATCTTCTCTCTGTTGTCGGCGAGACTCTGGTGATTTAAAACATGGCCGGCGATGGAGCTTGGCCGGAGATGAGGGAGATGTTGACCGGAGAAGAGGGAGATGTTGAAAGGATAGATCTAAAAGTAAATCAGAGAAAACAAACAGATCTGATGGAACTATGGAAGCTGCAAGCTCGAATGGAGGAAGATCGGAGAAGTGTCGCCGGTGTGGAGAAGATGGTCAGCGAGGTAGTCGGAATAAGGTGTGTTGTGTGTGGCCGGAGGTGCGAAGGAAGAAGGTGAACTGAGGTGGGGTGACAAACGCCGAAGTTGAGGAGGGAGACGTTCCCCAGAGTTTGGGAGGGAGACGGTCGCCAGAGAGAGAGGGAAGGGGTTCGCCGGAGTTGGGGATGAGAGGGTGTCGCCGGAGTTGGCGAAGCATGGTTGAGGGGTGGGGTGGTAGGAGGTGTGGAGGAAGGGAAGAGGGAGGCGGAGGTGGGAGGGGTTGTCGGAGGGTGATCAGAGAGATTAAGGGTAGAGAGAGAAAGTGAAATAGAGAGAATGATGTGTGAGAGAGAGAGAAGGTGGATTTTATTTGTGTAGAGGGAAATGTGGATGTAATTTGAGAGTGGAGAAATTTTTATTTATTGTTAAGGGATTATTGTTGAAATATTTGATATATATGTGGTATGGAAGTCCATAGCTCTATGACCTTGTTGTGTTGTGGGTCTGGACTGAATTTGGCCAAGGGAAATCACGTCGGAGTTACTGCCAAGGAGGGCGGCCGCGCCATGGCCAAGGGCGGTCGCGCTGTTGTGCCGAGGGTTCAACAACCATTGCCTGTTGCCTAGCGCGGTTGCGCATGCCTCAAGGGCGGCCGCGCTCATGACGGGTTTGCAATTTTCCTGGGCCGAATTTGAGCAGTTTTTAAGCCTCATTAAGACTTAAAAACCCTAATTTACCAATCATATAAATAATAAACTTCCTCCAGCAGTTTTTTCATTATGAGATATTGAAGAGAAAATCAATTATCTTGTTTTATTTCATTGTTGAATTACTCTCTGTTCATAGAGATTCGTTCGTGAGATTCAAGGCGACTGAGATAGGACCGTCGGTGATTACCTACTGTGTCTTGATTTGTAGTACGCATGTCAGTGATCGTTTTATCCTCGGATAAATTTGCCTGTACTTGAGTTGCACCAATTGGGGGCAATATTTTCTCTTAGGACAGTCTTCCTAAGGCGACTCGATCAAATCACGATAAGTTTTTCTAATCATTTGTTTACTTGTTTCTGTTGTGTTTTCCTGATCCTGTTTCCTTGCTATCGGTTTTGCTTTTGGCTTATTGGTACGTTATTGACTTGATCAATAAATCCCCTACTGTTGATTAAATTGTTTGTTTAATCTGTGGTGCTATAAATTAATTTCCAACAGTCTAAGAGAAAATAGTTTATTGAATCATGTCTGCTGGTACCTCTAGTTCTCCATTTAAGTCCCTAGTTGACACCTCAGATCTTAGGAAAAGTTCGGTGGTAAGAACTTTAAGCGTTGGTCCGAACGCATGAAGATACGGCTATCAATTAAGGGCATGTGCGGTATCTTTGTCATCCAAATGTCCCGCTCGAAAGCCGATGATATCGCTAGTGTAGGGCTGGCATTAAACGGTGGAAGGAGCGGGACGATGTTGTTCGATGATGCATTACATCGGCTTTGTCGAATGCACTCTTTGATGTCTATTGCTCTGCTCCCTCTCGACTTTGTTGCGTCACTTTGTGGGAGTGGCTTTCCACAAAGTACGGCCAGATGACTCCGGTGTGGAAAAGTACCAAGTGGGAAAGTTCTGAATTATCGCATGAGTGAGGAAAGTCGGTTACCGACCAAGTGCACGAACTCCAAATCATTTTGCAATCACTCAAGAATGCGACATGGGACTTCCCGATAAGTTATTTGTCATGGCTATTATTGAGAAGTTTCCTCGATCTTGGGGGAATTCGGTATGACCCTCAAGCATCGTCTCGGAAGCTTGACACTCAATGAGCCGATGAATGCAATTGCGATTCGGGAGGTGCATAATGGTAACCAACCTAGCGTACTGTGGAGGCCGCCGCTAATATGGTAACCGGTAAAAGCAAGTTTAAAGGAAAAGGTGTGAAAACTCAATCTAAGGATAAAGAAAACCATGATAAGATTAAAGTTAAGAAAAATAACTTTAAGAAGCCAAAGCAAAACCGACTGGCCGGAATTGTGGAGAAGGTGGACACTTTTCTAGGGACTACCCGTCCAAGAAAGGAAAAGGACCACAAGGCTCTGCTGATGAGCATCCTACTTTCAACATGGTGTTGGGTCCGAAGGATTATGATGATCCTAACTCTGACGCACCTGGAGTTGACGCCTCGACCCGCAATGTTACAAAGTATGTAACCTCTTATCCCGAAATCTTTACTTGTCTATGAACCCAACGAGTGGCTAGTTGACATCGGGGCAAATGTGCACGTTTGTGCGATAAATTGCTATTTGTGTCTTACCGGCTGAGCGTGGTAGATCGGTGACGATGGGGAACTCTAGTCGCAAAGGTGCTTGGGATCGGACGCGTGGACTGAAGTTTCCTAATGGGCGCATTCTTACCTTGCATCAGAAGTGTATCACGTTCCCGATATTCGTCGCAACATTATTAGTGGTTCTAGTCTAGTTAGGGAAGGATTTGAGATTTCTTTTAAATGTAATAAGGTCATAATTTTGGATTCTGGTAGTTTTGTGGGGAAAGGTTATTCCTCGGATGGTTTATTTAAAATTAGAGTTGAAACTGATGTTTGTTCGCACAATAATTTTAGTTCTATTGATTATCCTGTTTCTTATTCCATTGAATCTTCAAATGTTTGGCATGGTCGTTTAGGACATATTAATTATGATTCTGTGAAAAGAATGATGAATTTAGATATTATTCCTAAACATGCTATTGATAAAAATTCTAAGTGTCATGTATGTGTTGAAGCTAAATCTACAAAAGGTCCGTTTAAGTCGGTTGTGAGAAATTCTGAAATTCTAGATTTAGTTCATACTGATATTTGTGAATTTAATGGCGTGTTGACCAAAGACAAAAAGAAATACTTTCTCACCTTTATTGATGATGCTAGTAAATACTGTTATGTCTATCTACTTAATTCTAAGGATGAAGCATTAGATAAATTCATTATATTCAAGAATGAAGCAGAAACACAAACTGGCAAGAAACTTAAGCGGTTAAGATCTGATAGAAGAGGTGAATATGAGTCTAACCCATTCATATATTATTGCCAAGAAAACGGAATTGTACATGAAGAGACTCCTCCCTACACCCCTCAATCTAATGGTGTTGCTGAACGTAAGAATAGAACCCTTACTGATATGATTAACAGTTTACTCATAAGTTCTGGACTGCCCAAATATATGTGGGGAGAGGCTTTGAATACGACTTGCCATATTCTGAATAGAGTACCTCCTAAACATAGAAAGGAAAGTCCGTTTGAACTTTGGAGAGGTCGACAGGCAAGCCTGAAACACTTAAAAGTGTGGGGGTGCCTTGCAAAGGTACTTGTACCCGCACATAAAAGGAAAAAGCTTGGACCTAAAACTGTTGATGCTATCTTTATAGGTTATTCTGAAACAAGCTATACATTGGGATTTCTGATTATCAAATCTGAAATTTTTGGCATAGATGTGAACTCTATAGTTGAGTTACGCGATGCAACATTCTTTGAGGATGTGTTTCCTATGAAAGACGGAATTCCTAAGGAATCTATCCCAACCACTAATTTCATTCCTGCTCAAGTAGAGGAGCTGACAAATGTGGGGATTGATTCCAGTGCAACTCATTCTGACGATGAGATTGAACCAAGAAGGAGCAAACGGGCAAGGACCACCAAGGACTATGGAAGTGATTTCATCACTTACAATGTCGAGGGTGATCCTCTAACCTTCAAAGCTGCTATGGCCACTTCTGATGTCAAGCAGTGGAAGGATGCTGTTAAGAGTGAGATGGATTCTATTGTCTCTAATGGGACATGGGAATTGGTCGATCTCCCTCCTGGTTGTAGCACGATAGGATGTAAGTGGGTCTTCAAAAGGAAACTGAAACCGGATGGAACCGTTGACAAGTTTAAGGCTAGGTTAGTGGCTAAGGGATTCAAACAAATGGAGGGAATAGACTATTTCGATACCAATTCGCCAGTTGCTAGAATGACTACAATCCGAATGCTTATAGCATTGGCCTCTGTATATGATCTTCCTATCCATCAGATGGATGTTAAGACCGCTTTCTTGCATGGCGATCTAGAGGAAGAAATTTATATGGATCAACCTGAAGGTTTTGAGGCCTCTGGCAATGAGAAAAAGGTTTGTAAACTTGTTAAGTCCTTGTATGGACTCAAACAAGCCCCTAAGCAATGACATGAGAAATTTGATAAAATTGTCTCATCGTTTGGTTTCATTACTAATGAGTTTGATAAGTGTGTTTATAGCAAAAGTATTGGTGATAGTAGTATTGTCTTATGTCTGTATGTCGATGATATCTTGTTATTTGGAACGGATATGAGGATAATTAATACTACTAAGGAATTCTTGAAAAGTAAGTTTGAGATGAAGGATATAGGAGTAGCTAGTGTGATTCTTGGCCTTAAGTTGACTCGTTCAACTAGTGGTATAACCATATCGCAATCTCATTATACTGAAAGTGTAATTGAGAAATTTGGTTATAAGAATTGCAAAGTAGCTAAGACTCCATATGACCTTCCTTCACCGCACTTACTAAGAATGAAAGTGGAGTACCTATGGCTCAGTTGAGATATTCTCAAATTATTGGAAGTTTGATGTATCTTGCCAATTGTACTAGACCGGATATATCCTACTCGGTTACTAGGTTGGCTAGATATACTCAATGTTCAAATAAAGCACATTGGGAAGCTCTTGATAGAGTTCTCAAGTACTTGAAGGGAACGATTTCCCTTGGGCTGCATTACGGAAGATATACTTCTGTTCTTGAAGGATTTAGTGATGCAAGCTGAATTGCCTATAACTCCGGGAGTTATGGCTGTACGGGGTATGTTTTCACCTTAGGCGGAGCTGCAGTCGCCTGGAGGTCGACCAAACAAACTCTGTTGTCTAGGTCTACATTTGAGGCCGAATTAGTTGCCTCGACACTACCGGATCGGAAGCCGAATGGCTTCGAGGACTTATGTCCGAGTTGTCCACGGTCGCAAGCCCATGCCCGTTATCTCATGCATTGTGACAACACCGCACAATTGAGAAACCGAAAAGTGTCAAGTACAATCAGAAATCGGGAGACACATCCAAATTAGATTAAAATCTATAAGGGATCTTGTGTCTCGGAAGGTGATATTTGTTGATTATGTTGGTACCAAGGATAACACAGCTCGATCCTTTAACCAAAGGGCTAAAATTTGCTCTAGTTCAAAAATCTAGGTTGGGGACGGGTCCGAACCTGTCTCGATTCAAACGCATAGCAACCCAATCTACACAGTGGGAGATCCCACAAAGGAGATTCAATGTGGTAATAACAATTTGTGGGGTGAGTCGGAGCACCTAATAATAGATTGACATGTTACATGTCCGAGTCTATCCTGAATAGCCTAGAGGTGCTCGTTCTTTGCTAATAAAGTAAAAGTTTGGAACTTTAAATGGGATCAAGTCTTTTAGACAAGATGTTAGCGACATCTTCCGAGATGCCCAGCTAAGTGAGTGTTATTGTTGGCCGCAATTAGAGGAATTCGGGTTATTCCTTGAAAGCACTCATGATAGAGGATCGGGACGTATGGCTTATAAGCGTCAAGTGTTCGATAGAGGGCCTATCATAGCTTTGTCGTGTTTGTTACCAAAGAGGCCTCTACATCCAAAGGCATCGATTCAAGACACCCGTTCATCGATCTGTGGAGATTTGCGTTGGATAATATAGGTAGTGGTTCAAGCCGGAAGGTACCATTACTGAAAGCATTACAATGGACAATCTGTACACGTCATATTTCTATGAACTTATGGGGGATTGTTGAAATATTTGATATATATGTGGTATGGAAGTCCATAGCTCTATGACCTTGTTGTGTCAAGTGGTCCTGACCGAATTTGGGCCAAGGAAATCACGTCTGAGTTATCCGCCAAGGAGGGCGGCGCGCCACGGCCGCATGGGCGGTCGCGCTACTACTGCCGAGGGTTCAACAACCATGCTGCCTAGCGCGGCCGCGCATGCCTCAAGGGCGCCGCGCTCACGACTGGGCTCGCAATTTTCCTGGGCCGAATTTGAGCAGTTTTTAAGCCTCATTAAGACTTAAAAATCCTAATTTACCAATCATATAAATAATAAACTTCCTCCAGCAGTTTTTTCATTATGAGATATTGAAGAGAAAATCAATTCTCTTGTTTTATTTCATTGTTGAATTACTCTCTGTTCATAGAGATTCGTTCGTGAGATTCAAGGCATCGACATAGGACCGCCGGTGATTACCTGCACCCGTGTGTTGCCGATTTGTGATGTACGTAATGTCAGGAGTGATCGTTTTATCCTCGGAGAAATTTGCTTGCACTGAGTTGCACCAATTGGGGGCAATATTTTCTCTCAGGGGCAATATTTTCTCTTAGGGCCCCGATCTTCTGGAAAGCGGCTCGATCGAAATGTGATAAGTTTTTCTAATCATTTGTTTACTTGTTTCTGTTGTGTTTTCCTGATCCTGTTTTCTTGCTATCGGTTTTGCTTTTGGCTTATTGGTACGTTCTTGACTTATAAATTCCCTACTGTTGATTAAATTGTTTGTTTAATCTGTCGTGCTATAAATTAATTTCCAACAATTATATGATTAGTTATTTTAAGGTGTAGGATTAAAAGGTAAATATGATAAATCATTGTCTTATTAGAAGGTAGATTATGTTGTATTGAGAGACTAGAACAACGTAATTTTCTCTTATAAAAAACATGCTTTTTTTCATAATATTAAGACGCACTCTATTTTAAAAATAAAAAATCGAATTCAAACAGGCTTATAATTTAATCGCGTTTACCTAGGCATTAAAAATAAATCAATAATTAACCCGCCACCGCCAGACATGCGGCAGAGAGGCAAAGCGAAAAGAATCGTTCAGGCAAAACAGGTTTAGCTCCAGGCTTCAGCAGAGTGACACCCTGAATGGCGCACGGAGGCTACGAAAAGCGCCGTGGGGCGGCGTTTAAACCGGCAACTACTCACCGGCCAAGGGCGTTGGCCGTTGACAAGAAATCCAAAGTCAAAACCAAACCTGTTTCTCTCAAGAGGCAAATTCGATCCACAGAGCGTTTGCTCCGCAAGGTACTTATATTTTGCTTTCTAATCCTTGCCCCCTCTCAATTCAATGCTTTTCCTATGTATTTGTTTTCTGTCTATCGATTTATGTCCCTTTTCGCAAAAGTAAGTTTAATTTGTTGTTCATAAATGTGTTTTAGCTGCACAAAAGCATTAAGTAGGTTGTTTAATTCAGCTTCTTAAGCTAAATTAGCTAGGAAATGATAAGCGGTTTTCAAAAAATTGTACTAGTAACTTGGACTCCCAATTAACGAGTTCATGTGATCGATGGCTCAAAAGTGGCACTGATGTATCATCGGTAGACTGGGAGTTTTTCTTGGTTGGGATTAAGCTTTTCTGGTATACTTCCTGAAATGCCAAACTTTCAATTGAATTTCTTGGAAAATTTCTGAGTGTAGGTGGTTACTTGGGTGAATATGAGGTTCGGACACAGTTTATCATGATTATATTGAGGTTAGGAAAGTAAAATTTGTTCTTTCAAATGTAATTCTATTTTGGACTTTATATTAGTATTTTATTTTTTTGCAACAAAAAACATTAAGTTGGTTGCCTAATATTAGTTGGGAAAAGATGGAGGGTTCCATTTTCCAGAAATTGTTTTAAGGTTTATTCTTGACTGATAAGCTGGAGGTGTGATTAGTGGCTCAAAAATTGGCTGTGATATGTCATCTATAGGTTGGGACATTCTTTTGATATGATTTGTTTATATCCTTAATGAAATGCTAAACTTTCAATTGAATTGCTTGGAAAGGTTTTGAGTGTAGCTGGTTACTTGGGTTAAGATTGGTTTAGGGCACGAGGTATCATAAATATAATTAAACTGAGGTTAAGAATGTAAAGTTTTTTCTTTCAGAAGTATCCTGCCAAAGAGGACGGTTATTTGAAACATGTGTTATTAATTTACTTGTGTGGTAAGCTACATACTAGACTGGATTTTATGATTTTAATGGATCTCTATTTCAGAAATTGGTGTTATGTTTTGCAGACAACAGGGGGGTAATTTGAGATTTAGATGCTTGGGTTCCTTGTTCAATTTCGGGCACAGTGAGGACTAAGCTGTTTATATTAAGATTTGGAAGTTTGATGAGTACGTTTCTTGATAGGTTTTGACTATTGGATCTAACGAATTTGCAATGGTTTATTAAATTGGTTTTCTGGAAATGCACTCTAGAATTAACATAAGATAATAGGGGATTTTGGGTTCCTTGGGATCACTGCCTTGTATACCTTGTTGCATGAATTTTTGGATGGAATAATACTTGATGAATGAATGTAAAATATACATTATTTAATGATTATAACTTCGGGTATAGCTAAAGTAGATATAATGTACAATACCTTGTACTTGAGCATAAAACATCTACAGAATTATGGCTTTCACTGGCCTTCACGCGTAGAGATTTTCCTCCCACCAAATAAGGTTAGTTTACTTTAGATTCATTAAGAATATTTTAGCCCTCTGTGAAAGAGAATGAATCGAGGGAGGGGAAGAGCTTTTATAAGTTTCATAGGACTTGGGGCTAGAAATTAGACCTTACTATAATTTAGGGCTTGATAAATGAATTTTTCCTGAGAGACCTTAGTTGTGCTAGACAAACTCGGGAACTTGACATGACATTGAGCTCAGTGGCGAAGACAAAATATTTTTGTAAGGGGTTAAGTTAGTTTAGTGATAGAAAAGCATACATTAGTATTTTAATTTAGATCAAATGTAGGTCAAGAAAATACTATAGTGTAATCTTAAATAAAATAAAGGGGTCAAAACTTATAAAATTATTGTTTTAGTGGTGCAAAAATATTTTATTTCCAAATTTAAAGGTACTAAAATAACATATTTTCAAAATCAAAGGGGGTCATGTGAACCCCCATGCAAAGGCTGTGGCTTCGCCACTGTATGAGCTTATATTTTTGACGCAGCACGGAAGCCGATAAATTTCGTGATTAGCGCACTAATCACAAGAACCCTTCAAGCGAAGGATCCTCAAACACAATACTGGAATCCACCAGCAGTAACTGGAATCCACCAGGAATAAAGAGAGAAACTCTTCAATTTTAATTAATCAAAAGTGTCAACCCTCTTTTACAAAAACCCTACCATAACTATTTATACTAGTGAAAGAACATTCTAGAAATAAAACCCTAATGACCTAATTAAAATCCTATTGACTAAAATAACCCCGCTCAAACTCCTAAAACGAAATAGTAAAATAATGACAAAAATACCCCTAATTAAAATAAACCAAAATCAGCAAACAATAAAAACAACGCAAATAAACTTCGCATTCCCCGTCGAGCGTGAGGCGGGCGCATGGGTTTTGACGAGGCGGCCGCCTCGACGGCGAAAAGGCTCTCCATGGTTGGCGAAGCTTGAGGCGGCCGCATGGTTGTGGGTGAGGCGGCCGCACGGGTCACGTAAGAATTCCCCTTGGATGGTTTGGGCTTGAGGTGGTCGCATGGTTGCTTGTGAGGCGCCCGCTTCATGTCCGGGAGGTTGGCCTCGTTGTCTTCCGTCTCCTACATCAATTTTAGGCTTGAAAAGTGAACTTTTTGATTGAGCCATGCTGGTTTGAACCATCTTGCAAACTCAACTTGACCGGTGAGTTCGGGATCGGGCTCGAGTGCTACTTGATAGTAGCCGTGCCCATGTGAGCCGGGGTTGTTCTTCCTTCCAAGCACTTGTCATAGCTTGTGGAGGTTTGGCTTAACACTCTATTGCATCAGCTAAGCTCGAGTTTCTCATAAACTTGAATTGACTAGAATATGCTCGTCTACACCTCTGAATTATATGGAACGGAAAAGGGAGCTGCCTTAAGAGATCAAGCTATTTTTCCTTCTCTATTTTGGAGCTACAGTAAAGCAAAGGGACTCATAGAGAACCTCACTTTCATTACTTTCTCTAGCGGAATCCTATTGTTTGCTTATTGGAATGAATATCCTGAGTATTGAACTGAGGATAATTATGCTGATAATTTTTTACCTGTTATATATATATATATATGTATTATTGTTGTGATTATTAATATGAATTAGCTGTAATTTTCCTCGTTAACTTGTGTGAACAGTTTATACAGTCTTAAATCATCGGTTAAAATACACTATATTCAATGATTTATCCTATTATCAACTTGAATGAAAATGTTGAGTACTTAAGTTTGGAAAATATATGCTGAGATTTTTATTTGTTATTGTATTCATATATTAGGAATATGAAGTAGCTATTTTTTTCTGTGTACTTATGAGACTCTTTTCTTAAATTATGGAGTTCAAATACTTTATGTTCAATTATTTATCCTAGGATACCAGGCCTGATGTTAAAGAGGCTCTAGAAAAGAAGTTAGAAGAACTCAAGAAACAACAAGACAACCTCAACCGTCTAGCTGTGGAAAAGAAAATATTCTTGCGTTACAGGATGATAAAGTTTTTTGGTATTACTTCTTCGAGTGCTCTTGACAAATTCTCTTACAATTAAAGATTCTCACTGTGAATTAATGCACTCTATTAATGTTTGGGGCTAAGGCTTTGTTGTTGTTTGCGGTGATCAGAAAGAAGAAAGGTCGAACGAAGTATAAGACGTTTAGAGAAACAACAGCGCTCTTCATCTGGTCAGGCACAAGAAGCCGAAATTGCTGAGCAGCTCTCTAAATTGAAAGAAGATCTCGAGTATATTCGGGTAAGCATTATGAAAAGATACGTACCATCTCATGCAATTTTTGTACATCAAAGAAATAACTACGTCCTGTCAAGTGTCAGCGACTCAGCCCTCCTCCCGAACATGGGTAAAAATTAATACTTGTTCCTGTCAACAGTTTTTAGAGAATGCAGCGGTCTGATACCGAGATTAAAAAATGTGTACGTCCGTTTGGTGAATCAGTTTGGGTGTAATTTATTTGGTTCATCATGACAATTTTACCCTTCAAAACCATTACCCTTATATATTTAAAATAAACATACCAATTATAATCTTTAAAAATTCAAAATAATTTATTTAATTAAACAGAATTATTTTATTGATAACAGACATTCTTGTATATTAGCATGAGCCCAGTTTTATTTGGGCTTCTAATAGGGCATTCATCCTATATTTTGATCCATAGCTCTAAAAATATCACTAAACAAATAGGGCAAAATGTGGAGGCAAATTAAAATTTTAGTTCCCCTCTTTGGGAGACAAATTAGATTTCATCTCCCTCTTTCACTTTTAAACTTCTTAATTACTTCCCAAATATTTTTTTGCTCACATATTCTCATTTTATACCCAAATTTGGTATAAAATGACACCATTGCTTGAAGTACGATGGTAAAATGAAAAAAATAAAGTTTGATAGTAAAAGTGAAATACACCTTAGAGTACGATGGACAAAAATGAAGTTTTTCCTAAAAGTAATAAAATATTTCCATTTTAGGAAGTGTGTAGTTTGTAGTGGAGAATTAGATGGAGATGTGGCTCATAGGATTAAAGCAGGTTGGTTGAAGCGGAAGAGTGCTACAGGGTTTCTATGTGATCGCGGCATGCCCAATAGATTAAAGGGAAAATTCTACCGCACGGCAATTAGGCCGGCATTGCTTTACGGTACCGAATGTTGGGCCGTGAAACAGTGTCACGTGCATAAGATGAATGTGGCGGAGATGCGTATGCTTCGATGGATGCTGCTGGTCATACAAGAAAGGATCGGTTGGGGAATGAGGTGATCGAGGTAAAGTAGGAGTTGCGCCCATCGAGGATAAAATGAGGGAAAATCGTCTACGGTGGTTTGGACATGTGAGAAGGAGACCGAGTGATGCACCTAAGTTAGAGGCGGAACAGTGGAGGAATGAGAAAATGGCGAGGGTAGGGGAAGACCCAAACAAACTTGGATTAGAGTAATTGAAAATGATATGAATTTACTTGGAGTGGATGAAAGTATGGTGTTGAAGAGGCGAGTGGAGGGCAAAAATCCATGTGGGGGGTTGATTTTTTTATTTTTTTATTTTTTACTTTTTTTTTTTATTTTTTTTTTATTTTTTTAATTTTTTTAATTTTTTTTTATTATTATTATTATTATTTTTTTTTTAATTTTTTTTAATTTTTTTTTTAATTTTTTGTTTTCACGATAACATATGAGGATTCATGTTAGCCGACCCCAAATTATTTTGGGACTAAGGCTTTGTTGTTGTTGTTGTTGTAGTTTGTAGTGGGACGAAGGGAGTACATATATATACACATACACATACATATATATACCATACACATACACATACACATACATATATATACACACATACATACATATATATATACACACTAGTAAAAGCCCGTGTCCGAGGACACGTTTTTTTTTTTTTTTTTACTTAAGCCCGTGTCCGAGGACACTTTTTTTTTTTTTTTTTTTTAATTTAATTTATTATTATTTTTTTAAGGGCAAAATGGGAAAGGGACAACTTAGTGAGGGCAAAATGGGAAATTTGACAGTTGGCACTATTCATAGTACTGTTCACATGGTGAGGTGGACATTTCTTATTTATACTATAGATACATATACATATACATATACACATACATACATATACATATACACATGCATACATATACAAATACATACATATACACATGCATACACATACATATACATATACACATACATATACATACATGCATACATGCATGCATACATACATACATACATGCATGCATACATACATGCATGCATATATACATACATGCATATATATACATACCTATATATATACATATATACTCCCTTCGTCCCGGTAATTGCTTCACCCTTTTGGGGTGAGCACGCAAATTAAGGAAATTGGTGAGTGGAGAAAATGTTGTGAGTGTAATAGTAAAATAGGAGAGAGAATGAGTGGAGGAAATAGTAAATTTGAAAAATGTTGCGAGTGTAATAGTAAAATAGGAGAGAGAATGAGTGAGTGGAATAGTAAAGATTCTTTGTCATTTTAGGAAAGGTGAAGCTTTAAACGGGACACCCGTTTTGGCAAAAAGTGAAGTTATTAATGGGGCGGAGGGAGTATATATATATATACATATATGAAGAAATTTATAAAAAGTTTCTTTAAAGGGTCTCCTCGAAAGAAATCACCAAAGAACTATGAAGGGAAATGTGATGCATGTGGGTATTTTAGGCAGGAAGTGAATATTTTCCAAAACTAACCCCTCAATCAATCCTTGATAACTGAATCACTTTCTTTCTTATACTATACTCCCTCCGTCCCACTAAAAACTACACACTCACTATTTGCACGGGAATTAAGGAAAGTGTTAGTGAAGTAGGTGTTGTATGAAAAGTGAAGTAGGTGTTGTAATTGGTTAATTGCACGATCTCACGAATTTCTGTTCATTGTTTATGTTATTAGCAGTTACTAAATTTGATCATATTCTCAAACTGCAGTTTTTCCCCAAGACTGAAAAATATCTATCCTTATTCAAGGGATGTGATGAGGCAGAAATTATTGATAAGCGAAATAAGTTAAAGGAAGCAGATTAAGGAAAATATAGCTGCTGCTGTGGCTAGTGGGAAGGATTTGGAAGGTAATTAATTTCTATAAGAGTGTGTGATCTTCCACCTTAGCATAGTTGTATGATTGTACCAAGAAAATATGACCCAAAACCTGATTGCAGTGGGAGCCACATTTCTTGTCTAAATGAATATCTTTGTTTGAACTTGTCGATCCTCTTTTTATCCCTCTTTCTGATTTTTTTCATCAGCTCGGTGAGAGATGAGATAGTAGCCCTCAGCTTATACTATGTCTGGCAACCTCAATTCCAAGCCTTAGTTTTCGAAAGAGAAGAACAAAAATGAATTTTGCGGGACAAAATACTTTTCTGATCCCAGTGTGGTGGCTTGCCAAACATACCCTTAGGGTCTTTCTGAACCGCTTAGGCAATTCCATAAACTGGCGCTTTAAAGAACTTGTATCTTCTGTTTTCTGTTACTGCAACTTTTTTTCCCGTTCAGATGTTTTCCTAGATCATCCTACACAACCAGTGTCTGTGCCTATGGTTCAGAGACAGAGCATTAACAAACTGTTCGTCTCTACTAGCTTCTTAGTCCTGCATCTTGGCTTCAATTTTATCACCTTTCTTCCCATTTTAATCTAGTTCGAGGTGTTTGACGTCCATTATTGTACTTACGTACTCCTCCGTCCCAATTCAAACTAGGCACTTTGGGTTGGACACGGGAATTAAGAAAAACTGAAAAAGTGTTAGTTTGAGGGTGGAGAGAAGTGATGTAGAATAGTAAGTGAAAAGTTGTGAGAAATGAAGAATGAGGGGAAATAATGAGGGGAAAGGAAATAGCTGATGATAATGTTATACTTCCTCCGTCCCATAAAGATAGTCCCACTTTTTAGGGATTGATTTGATTGAACTTTGACCAAAGATTTAGGAAAAACTAATAATATAATTGTTATTGGTAGGACTTTTTAATTTGTATCTCCAAAATGTTGAAGTTTCATAGATATAAACATGGAAATGAGGATTGAGGATTGCCAACATTTCTTATTCGACTTCAGTAGAAAATTTGCATCTTCTTTTCTTTCACATTATGTAATACTCTCACCGTCCCAAAAAAGCTGTCCCATATGACAAGAAAACGATTTTATGGAGCATGCTTTACTTGGTTGTACCCCATTCAAATCACACTATAATTATTACTGTTTAGAAATGGGACAGCTATTTTGGGACAAACAAAAATACTCCCTCCGTCCCATTTGAAATTGCAAAAAAAGTCGTCCTACACGCAGATTAAGGAGTATATAATTTTAAAGTGTTGTGAGGGTGAATAATGGGATAGGAGAGAAAGTGGGTAGGGAATAGTAAGTGGGTAGTTGTTGTGAGTATGACAAGTGGGCCTCATTATTTAAAAAGTATTAAAAACTTGCCATTTTGGGATTTTGCAATTTTAAATGGGACACCTAAAATGGAAATTAATGCAATTTCAATTATGATGGAGGGAGTATAGAGCATGACTGGATTTTCGGTTTTTTTTTTAGTTTTTTGGGAGAGGGAGGGGGAAAGGAGTACGTAACCTAGTTATATATATCTTCTGATGCCAAAACTTTTTGAAATATTTGTTGAAGCTGTTCATGACACTGATGGAGGAGTAGATGAACATCATTCACCCTCCCCCCTCCTGATTGTGAGGTCACCTTGTTATGCTAGTAGAATTAATTTTGTCATTTCTTTTAAATTCTCAGAGACAGGAAGTGAGGATGATGGTCTCTTGGATTTAAGTGATGATGACTTCTTTTTAAGTGGAAGCTCAAGTGATGAAGCTGAAGCAGACGACGAATGGACAGATAAAAGTACAAGGTTTGTATTATTCCATGAAAGTAGTTTTTCAGGTTCTTATGTGAGAGGAAAGTTATTCCTCCTTTTCATACTAAAGGGTCTCCCGTAAATGGTGAAATTTTTAACATACAAGTTACTAAATATCAACATCAAAACCTATTATAGCGCTTTAAACCTGTTTTTTCTGATATCTGATGGTTAAGCTTCAAAAATCATTTAGGAATCATACGCTTGTATGAATTGAGATTTTCTAAGTAGAACATCTTAGAAGAAAGAGGCATCCTTTGCCAAAGTGACAGATACATTTGTCTAAGTTCTAGTTACTCCCTCCGTCCCAAAATGAATGTCCAAGAAATTTTGAAATTTTCTCTTGACCAAGAGCAAATCTCAATATTTGTTGTCATTCATTATGGGACAGAGGCAGTAGTTTTTATGCTCACTCTCAAGTCTGGATTTAGTGTGGTACATATATACATCACTAATTTTTCAGAATCTCTTTCTTAATTTTGTGAAGCAAAAGGCTCAAGACCAACACTCTAATATATATTACGCAGATCATGGCATATGGGGTTTTATGTTATCCTCTTTTAATATCTTACTGTGGATTCTCAATATTTCCTCCAAATTGCACCAAAGTTAAATGTTTCGTTTTGGATAACACATTAGATAAATATGCTATCTTCAAAAATAAAGATATAGAAAATAGAGAAGTGGATTGAAGTTTATATTTTTATATATGCTATGAACAAATCAAAATAAAAATTGATTTGTTTTTTTATTTTTTTGATAGAGTAGTACAAACCATAATACTCCCTCCGTACCAAAATGATCTCCCCATTTTTTTTGTCGTTAACACGGAAGTACTTTGAGCAATAATTTCAGGTTGATTTAATTATCCTAAAGAAATTGAAAACTTGTTATTGATACACCATTATCAATACTATCAATAACAATTCTTAGATGATTCGGATAATTAAATTAACCTAAAATTATTGCTTATTACCTTCGTGCTAATGACAAAAAGTAGGAAGATCATCTTGGGACTAGGGAGTAATATGGAAGATTTTTCTTTTTGCCAGTTTGATTATGGACTACATCCTAAACTTCAATTAGTCCTGTCATTTACTACTCAGAGAACAAGCTTCAAGTGCCTCCGGTAAGGCGACATCTGGCATGTCCAGCGATGAAAGAAATCAGGTTTGTAATTCCGTTCCAATATTTTGCAGCTACAACAATTATGTGAAGTAGTAGCTAGTTCACAACACCCTTACACCTCTTTTTGAATTACTTGTACAGAGACAAATTTCAGCACGTGCTCTAATGCCCCCTCCTCGGCCATCCAAGAATTCAAATACAAATCAAGCAAAATGGCCATCCAAAAATTCAAATTCAGGTAAGGGTAAATCAAGATATGAAGGCACATCAAATAATTCAAGCAAAAAGCCTTATGTACGAAGGGCAGAATTGTCCACATCAAGTACCAGTAACACGTCAAATCGTTCTACCTTCAAGAGAAGTAGGCCACTGGAGCCTCCCCATTCAGGCAACAGTAGTAATTTAAGCTCCAACTCTGATGCTCGAAAGCCCAAAAGAAAGAGGCGGCCGAAGAAGAAAAAACAACAGGCTTGATGGTGAAGTAATTATTAGTCTGTGTTTTGTGAGAAATTATACCATGTTTTTCTAATTGCATGAAGCTGCATTTTTTTTATCTGACAATGCATCACAGTCACCCTTTAATCTCACATAATGCCATTTCTTTATCTTGATGCCATGGGAAGTTTGTTACTCCCTCTGTCTTAGCATGATTATATGTTATTTATAATCATCCAATTAAAAATAACGTGAGATTATCATGGTCAAATGTATCACATAATCATCACATGATTAACTATTAAACTCATACTTTATAAATGAAAGTATGATATATATAATATACAAGGTTCTAAAAAGCGCTAGGCGGATGCTAGACGGCGGAGCCGGGCCTAGTGCCTAGGCGGGGACTAGTCGGGATTAGTCGAAACCTAGGCGGGGCTTAGAACTAGGCGTTGGAGAGGGTTCTAGGCGCCCTTAGGCGGAGTCTTTTAGAACACTGAAAATATAAAGGTTCAATAAAGATCCTATAGCATAACCACTAACAATATTCTTCTTGTTATTTGGAATCCAGACAGTGTGTGCTCCTCCTCCTCCTTTTCATCCTCTTCTACTTCAGCTACTTTTATACACTCATTTGTGCCAATTTAAATTCATTTTTTAATTTTTTTAGAGTTTCAAAGTATTAAATTTTTCTGAAAGACATGTATGAATATATTTGTATATCTTAGGTGTATGCTAATAGATTTTTGCTACTGAAAATAACATTGGAGTAGTGTGATTATATTTATCAATCCCGTACCAAAAAGTGCATCGATTTATTCACTAAAATGGTATGTACCGGTACCGAAATTCACTGATGCATTATTTTAATTACAAGTATCAGAATATACCGGTTCACTATTTTAGGACGGTGGGAGTATGTATTACTTCTTTGTGTTCCTATGGTCCTTGGACATGTCAGGTTGTACTTTCATCTCTATTTGTTTTGCAGAATGTTGAAGAAACGAAGGTTATATAGTATCTAATTTTAACAGTTCATAGCCTCTAGAGAAAGTATGTTATGTCTCTTGTCTGTCTTCACTATTTTACCTAGCGATCAAAATTCCAATCCTTTTCTTTTTAATTTAAAAAATGATTGTAGGATGCATTACAAAAAACATATGAAGATCAGCTGGCTTTATAAATAACAAAACTAAAAAACGCAGTAACCGGATAGAGAAAACAAATGGGAGAGAACATATGTCACAGGCTGCACTCTGCAACACCGCCACCACCGCCTCAATCTCTCCACCGCGCCACCACTGCAACGTTAATTTGATATCTCCAAATGTTGGAAATTAAATTAATAAGCACCACAGATTAAACAACAATTTAATCAACAGTAGGGGATTTTATTGATCAAGTCAAACGTACCAATTAGGCCAATAGCAAAACCGAAAGCCAAGGAACAGGATCAGGAAAACAAACAGAAACAAGAAATCAAACGGTTAGAAAACTTATCGTGATTTGATCGAGTCGCCTTAGGAAGACTGTCCTAAGAGAAAATATTGCCCCCAATTGGTGCAACTCAGGTACAGGCAAATTTCTCCGAGGATAAAACGATCACGGACTACGTACCACAGAGCAGCACACAGGTAGGTAGTCACCGGCGGTCCTATCTCAATCGCCTTGAATCTCACGAACAAATCTCTATGAACGGGAGTAATCGATCAATGAATAAAAGCAAGAGAATTGTGTTTCTCTTCAATATTCATATGTCAAAAACGGCTGGGAGGAAGAGAGTATTTATACATGTGGTAAAAATTAGGTTTAGGGCTTAATTTAGACCTAAAAAACTGATTTAATTCGGCCCAGGATTTCACCATCCCGTCACAAGCGCGGCCGCCCTAGGGGCATGCGCGACCGCGCTCAAGGTAAGACAGATTGGATGGAGCTACGGTAGAGAAGCGCGGCCGCCCTCATGGCTTAGCGCGGCCGCTCTCGAAGGCAGTAACTCCGACGTGAAATTCCTCCTTGCCAAGTTCAATACAAGCCAATTATCCTCCAAGGCAATATGACTATGAACTTAAACACCACATATGCAAATATTCCAACAATCCCCCACAAGTTCATAGAAATATGACGTGTACAGATTGTCCATTGCCATGCTTTCAATAATGGTACCTTCCGGCTTGAACCACTACCTATGTTATCCAACGCAAACCTCCACAGGACCAGATGAACGGGTGTCTTGAATCTGATGCCTTTGGATGTAGAGGCCTTTGCTGGTAACAAACACAACAAAAGCTATGATAGGCCCTCTATCGAACACTTGACGCTTATAAGCCATACGTCCCGATCCTCTATCATGAGTGCTTTCAAGGAATAACCCAAATTCCTCTAGTTGCGGCCAACAACAACACTCACTTAGCTGGGCATCTCAGAAGATGTACTGCTAACATCTTGTCTAAAAGACTTGATCCCTTTCAAAGTTCCAAACTTTTACTAAATTAGCAGCAACGAGCACCTCTAGGCTATTCAGGGGATAGACTCAGACATGTAACATGTCAATCTATTTATTAGTGCTCCGACTCACCCCACAACTTGTTATTACCACATTGAATCTCCTTTGTGGGATCTCGCTCTCGAGGTAGATTGAGTTCTTCTGCGTTTGAGTCGAGACGGGGTTCGGTCCATCCCCAACCTAGATTTTTGAACTAGAGCAAATTCTAGCCCTTTGGTTAAAGGATCACCGTGTTATCCTTGGTACCAACATAATCAACCCTATCACCTTCCGAGACACAAGATCCCTTATAGATTTTAATCTAATTTGGATGTGTCTCCTAGTTTTACTGATTGTACTTGACACTTTTCGGTTTCTCAATTGTGGCGGTGTTGTCACAATGTACAGAGATAACAGGCATGGGCTTGGCCGACCATGGGCAACTCGGACATAAGTCCTCGAAGCCATTCGGCTTCCAATCCAGTAGTGTCAAGGGCGGCTAATTCGGCCTCAAATGTAGACCTAGACAACGAGTTTGTTTGGTCGACCTCCAAGCGACTGCAGCCTCCGCCTAAGGTGAAAACATACTGCATGTACCCATAACTCCCGGAGTTATAGGCAATCCAGCTTGCATCACTATATCCTTCAAGAACAGAAGGATATCTCCCGTAATGCAGCCCAAGGGAAATTGTTCCCTTCAAGTACTTGAGAACTCTATCAAGAGCTTCCCAATGTGCTTTACTTGGACATTGAGTATATCTAGCCAACCTAGTACAGTTGGCAAGATACATCAAACTTCCAATAATTTGAGAATATCTCAACTGAGCCATCGGTACTCCACTTTCATTCTTAGTAAGAGCAGATGAAGGGTCATATGGAGTCTTAGCCACTTTGCAATTCTTATAACCAAATTTCTCAATTACACTTTCGGTATAATGAGATTGCGATATGGTTATGCCACTAGTTGAACGAGTCAACTTAAGGCCAAGAATCACACTAGCTACTCCCATATCCTTCATCTCAAACTTACTTTTCAAGAATGCCTTAGTAGTATCAATTATCCTCATATCCGTTCCAAACAACAGAATATCATCGACATACAGACATAAGACAATACTACTATCACCAATACTCTTGCTATAGACACACTTATCAAACTCATTATTAACAAAGCCAAACGATGAGATAATTTTATCAAATTTCTCATGCCACTGCTTAGGGGCTTGTTTAAGTCCATACAAGGACTTAACAAGTTTACAAACCTTTCTCTCATTGCCAGGGGCCTCAAAACCTTCAGGTTGATCCATATAAATTTCTTCCTCTAGATCGCCATGCAAGAAGGCAGTCTTAACATCCATCTGATGGATAGGAAGATCATATACAGAGGCCAATGCGATAAGCATTCGGATTGTAGTCATTCTAGCAACTGGCGAATAGGTATCGAAATAGTCTATTCCTTCCATTTGCTTGAATCCCTTAGCCACTAACCTAGCCTTAAACTTGTCAACGGTTCCATCCGGTTTCAGTTTCCTTTTAAAGACCCACTTACATCCTATCGTGCTACAACCAGGAGGGAGATCGACCAATTCTCATGTCCCATTAGAGACAATAGAATCCATCTCACTCTTAACAAAGATTCTTCCACCGCTTGGCATCGAAGTAGCCATAGCGGCTTTGAAGGTTAGAGGATCACCCTCGACATTGTAAGTGATAAAATCATTTCCAAAGTCCTTGGTGGTCCTTGCCCTTTTACTCCTTCTTGGTTCAATCTCATTGTCAGAATGAGTTGCACTGGAATCAACCCCCACATTGGTCAGCTCCTCTACTTGAGCAGGAATAGAATTAGTGGTTGGGTTGGATTCCTTAGGAAGTCCGTTCTTCATAGGAAACACATCCTCAAAAATGTTGCATCACGTAACTCAACTATAGAGTTCACGTCTATGCGTAAATTTCAGATTTTATAATAAGAAATCTCAATGCATAACTTGTTTCGTAATAACCTATAAAGATAGCATCAGCTTTAGGTCCAAGCTTTTTCCTTTTATGTGCGGGTACAAGTACCTTTGAAAGGCACCCCCACACTTTTAAGTGTTTCAAGCTAGCCTGTCGACCTCTCCAAAGTTCAAACGGACTTTCCTTTCTATGTTTAGGAGGGACTCTATTTAGAATATGGCAAGCCGTATTCAAAGCCTCTCCCCACATATATTTGGCAGTCCCGTAACTTATGAGTAAACTGTTAATCATGTCAAGAAGGGTTCTATTCTTACGTTACGCAACACCATTTGATTGAGGGTGTAGGGAGGAGTCTCTTCATGTACAATTCCGTTTTCTTGGCAATAATACATAAAGGGGTTAGACTCATATTCACCTCCTCTATCGACCTTAACCGTTTAAGTTTCTTGCCAGTTTGTGTTTCTGCTTCATTCTTAAATATAATGAATTTATCTAATGCTTCATCCTTAGAATTAAGCAAGAACACATAACAGTATCTACTAGCATCATCAATAAAGGTGAGAAAGTATTTCTTTTTGTCTTTGGTCAACACGCCATTAAATTCACAAATATCGCATGAACTAAATCTAGAATTTCGTAATTTCTCACAACCGACTTAAACGGACCTTTTGTAGATTTAGCTTCAACACATACATGACATTTAGAATTCTTATCAATAGCATGTTTAGGAATAATATCTAAGTTCATCATTCTTTTCACGTAATCATAGTTAATATGTCCTAAACGACCATGCCAAACATTTGAAGATTCAATGGAATAAGAAACAGGATAATCAATAGAACTAAAATTATTGTTGTGCGAACAAACATCGGTTTCAACTCTAATTTTAAATAAACCATCCGAGGAATAACCTTTCCCCACAAAACTACGAGAATCCAAAATAATAACCTTATTACACTTAAATGAAATCTCAAATCCTTCCCTAACTAGACTAGAACCACTAATAATGTTGCGACGAATATCGGGAACGTGATACACTCGTTGCAAGGAAAGAATGCGCCCATTAGGAAACTTCGGGTCCACGCGTCCAATTCCAAGCACCTTTGCAAAGACTAGAGTTCCCCATCGTCACCGATCTACCACGCTCGAGTGGTAAGACACAAATAGCAATTTATCGGCACAAACGTGCACATTTGCCCCAGTGTCAACTAGCCACTCGTTGGGTTCATAGACGATAGGGAGTTCGGGACAAGAAGTTACATACTTTGTAACATTGCGGGTCGAGCGTCAACTCCGGGTGCGTCGAGTCGGGATCATCATAATCCTTCGGACCCAACACCATGTTGACGGCGGGATGGTCATCGGAGAGGCTTGTGGTCCTTTTCCTTTCTTGGACGGGCGGTCCCTAGAAAAGTGTCCACCTTCTCCACAATTCCAGCGATTCTGTTTTGCTCTTGGCTTCCTAAAGTTATTTTTCTTAACTTTAAGCTTATCATGGTTTTCTTTATCCTTAGAAGTTTTCACACCTTTTCCTTTAAACTTGCTTTTACCGGTTATCATATTAGCGGCGGCCTCCACGGGTATACTCGGTTGGTTACCGTTATGCACCTCTGAATCGCAATTGCATTCATCAATTCATTGAGTGTCAAGTTTCGATGCGATGCTTGAGGGTCATACGAATTCCCCCAAGATCGAGGAAACTTCTCAATGATAGCCATGACAACGAACTTATCTGGAAGTCCCATGTCGGCATCCTTGAGTGATCGCAAAATGATTTGGAGTTCGTGCACTTGGTCGGTAACCGACTTTCCCTCACTCATGTGATAATTCGGGAACTTTCCCACTTGGTACTTTTCCACACCGGAGTCATCGGTGCCGTACTTCGTGGAAAGCGTTTCCCGCGATGTGCGGCGGTGAGAGGAGCGAGCAATAAACATCAAAGAGTGCATTCGACAAAGGCGACAGAATGCATCCTCGAACAACATCATCCTGCTCCTTCCACGGTTTAACAGCGGCCACATTAGCTGGATCATCACCATTCGGGCGGGACATTTAGATGTCAGCATACCAGACATACCCTTAATTGACAGCCAGATCTTCATGCGTTCAGACCAACGCTTGAAGTTCTTACCACCAAACTTCTCCGGAAGATCGGAGGTGTCAACTAGGGACTTAAAGGGAGAGCTAGAGGAACCACCAGACATGATCAAATAAAATACTATTTTCTCTTAGACTGTTGGAAATTAAATTAATAAGCACCACAGATTAAACAACAATTTAATCAACAATAGGGGATTTTATTGATCAAGTCAAACGTACCAATTAGGCCAATAGCAAAACCGAAAGCCAAGGAACAGGATCAGGAAAACAAACAGAAACAAGAAATCAAACGGTTAGAAAACTTATCGTGATTTGATCGAGTCGCCTTAGGAAGACTGTCCTAAGAGAAAATATTGCCCCCAATTGGTGCAACTCAGGTACAGGCAAATTTCTCCGAGGATAAAACGATCACGGACTACGTACTACGTAGCAAAGACACATGTAGGTAGTCACCGGCGGTCCTATCTCAATCGCCTTGAATCTCACGAACAAATCTCTATGAACGGGAGTAATCGATCAATGAATAAAAGCAAGAGAATTGTGTTTCTCTTCAATATTCATATGTCAAAAACGGCTGGGAGGAAGAGAGTATTTATACATGTGGTAAAAATTAGGTTTAGGGCTTAATTTAGACCTAAAAAACTGATTTAATTCGGCCCAGGATTTCACCATCCCGTCACAAGCGCGGCCGCCCTAGGGGCATGCGCGACCGCGCTCAAGGTAAGACAGATTGGATGGAGCTACGGTAGAGAAGCGCGGCCGCCCTCATGGCTTAGCGCGGCCGATCTCGAAGGCAGTAACTCCGACGTGAAATTCCTCCTTGCCAAGTTCAATACAAGCCAATTATCCTCCAAGGCAATATGACTATGAACTTAAACACCACATATGCAAATATTCCAACACCAAATCCATGACGACTGAACCTAGGGAGTTGATAAAGGAGTTGGGAGACAGGTTTGCAAAGGTGTTGGAGAATCCCTTATGTTATTTTGGCTAACCAAAGCATCTTTTTGATTTGGGAAATCAGTGATTGTGATCTTCTCAGACGTTTCCAGGATGATTTCCTACATTACTTGGACTCATAAACTTGGTAACCAAGTCTTATAACCCTATAAATACAAGATGATTTCTTGGTATTATAGGTACACGTTTTAGACACATTTTACACGTTCTCTCCCTGATGGAACTAGTAAAACTACTCTCATAACTCCCTAAATTCGTCCATCAAATTTGATAAAGTTTTAAACACCAAGATTTAAGTCTTTAAATAAGATATCGATTGAAGAAATCAAGATCTCCTTCAAGGTAAACATCCTTTGACTTTCGTTCTCTTCTCAACCTATCTATTTGATCTTTAAAATAGTGTAATCACCATCAAAAGGATTAGCCTAGAGTTCCTTCAATTCATGAAGACGATCTCGAAGCATACAATCGGACATTCTAATTAACAAAACTACTTAAACTTGTTATTTTGCTTAATTCGTTCATAAGAGTAATTCATTTAAATCCTAGAAGCAAGACTAATCATAAGACTAATCAAAACTACTTAAACTTGTTATTTTGCTTAATTCGATTCATGAATGCGATCTCGAAGCAAACAATCACGCTATTTACCCTTTAAAATCCCTAAATAATCACCCACCTAAATTAACAAAACACACCCTCACACCCAATCTTCATCTTCTCTGATCAACTCTTCGTCGTCTTCGGCCAATCTTCATCTTCTCCGATCAACTTTTAATATTCTCCGGCCAACCCTTCCTTCATCCTTCGCAAATCTAGAAAATAAATGCCCCCTCTAAATCATTGTCATATCCCCCCGTCATATCCTATATTCCCTTTTGCTCATCTTTGACCATACACGCAGTCGTGGAGGAAAGAACAATAAGGAAAATCAACGATTTTTTGTTTGTTCAGTCAAATCCAACCAAACAATATTATTATATTCGGTCATCAAAGGCTAAAACATTACTCCTTGTTCGATCGCTTTTGGCCAATCATTGTAATTTTGTTCGACTGACAGCTATCAAATAAAGTGACATTGTTTGGCTACTACCAACCAATCGCCGGAAGCTTCACTAATTGTTGCCAACCTCAACCTCTAGCAACTCTAAAAGCAGCAAGGATGGAGCATCTTAAAGCTTCAATAGTGCAGTAGCCAAGAAGAAATTTAAAGCATCATAATCTCTCCCTCTTCCGGTCAAGTGCCATAAGAAAAGTCATACTTCAATTAGCCGAAAAAGAATAAACAAAGGACGAAGAAGAAGCAATCCAATGATATTCTCACCGATGCAACTTAGAAAAAAGATCGATGCAACTTAGAAAAAAGATCCGAGAAAATATAAAAACCTTTATTTAAGCATGATAAGGGTTAATATGGTTATTTCATGACATTTTTGTAATTGTTGTAATGCAGGATAATACCAATCAAGTACTAGTGGGTAACTCGTGCTCCGCACGGAAAGCTAATTTGCTAAAATTGTATTTTAATTTTTCATATTCTATTTGATAAAGTAATATGATGATTTTTTTGATAATATAAGTATATTATAAATGAATCAAAACATTAACATTTATAAAGTTAGGAAAATTGTGTTCAATTTTAATAGCTTTGTTGTACATAAGTTTAATAGAAATTGCTATGTGACTAACAACGTAGCAATTTTTGCAATTTTATTTCTGATATTCACACTTTATGTCAGTATGCAATATTTTTTGATGGACGTTAATAAAGTGAACGAAAAAATTAACAGCCTATATTTTTTAAAAAAAATTACAACATTTCAAATACATTATAACCCTTGTACTTAAACATAAACCTTTGATCCAAGACACGATATTTGTCTTTACATCCTTCATCTCTAAAGTTCTTCATGAAATAAATATTGCCTTGAGTAATTAAACCATTAAAATATGGTACAAATTTGCTGCGAATCATAAGCCTTGGATCTTTCTGCAATATTCAAAATTGACATTCAAATTTAAAGAAAAGAAAAATACTAAAAAGTAATTTCTAAAACTCGAGTATACCTTTTCATCCAAGCCTATGAAATCCATTCTCATTAGTTCATCATATCTTCATGGATTGAAAGTATTCCATAGTCGCATGACGAATCTTCACTTTTTTTTTCATTTACTTTGTTTTGGTAAAAAACAATCAAATGTAAAATAATTCGAAACAAAATTGAGGAAGGTGCAATGGAGTATAATCGGTGTAACAATGAAATTAAGATGACTCAATCATGTAACGAGGAAAGCTCTTGAGACAACTATCTCGCCGGCACAAAATCTCGAAAGGTGTTTATGGTCACCTTCGTCCCAAACGGTAGTATTGATGTTGATGAGTTACAAATGTTGGAGCTATGGCGGATTACAATGTGTTTGTGAACTGTGTGTGAATATTGCGTGCCTAGTGTTCCAGCCATAAGCCTTTAAATAAAGAAAGATAACTGAAGATAACAAAAACCCTAACAAACTTTTCTAAAATCTCGGTTTTGTTATCTTGGTCTTGACTTGGTCTCTCAACCGTTGAAGTAGGTCCACGAAATAGGTTTTTCCCACGTTCTATTTACCTGTAATTAAAGATATAACAAAAATAATTAAATAATGATTTAATTATCTAAGTGAATTTTACCTTGTCCACGGGTTTGAAGATGACGACATGCAGGCAACTTTTCAATGTAGCGATCCTGAATTTACCCACAACAATTGTCCCTAAAAATTGTCTTTTAATGAATTTAAATGGACGGTTTTTCTACTTCCTTCTAGAAGCTTGGGCGGTTAATTAACTTAATGGAGACATGGCAGTTGAGGAGTTTAATCTATCTTAATTAGCGTAAATACCGATGATCTAGGGTTTTTAACTGCGCTCCTTTCGCTTTCTTCCTCACTTTTCCAATGTTTCATCCATCTTCTTCACAGCGGTGATTTTCTCCAAGGTAAAATCTTTCCCTCTCTCCTTTCCCCTTTTTCCTTTTTGAAAATATGGTTAAGCCAAGAAAAGGCAAGTCTCCAAGAAATCCCCTGAGTTCGAACGAGGATGGGGGTTTCTCTTGTGAGGGCTTGTTGGCAAAACCTGATGAAGAGGTTTGTATTTTCAACAATGAGCTCATCGAATCTGTCAAGGATCGACGATGCTTTCCAAATTCTACCATCTTTAGGTCTTTCGATGTGTTTCTTAGGGCTGATTTTGTGTCTCCACAGTGGGTCTGTTTTTATGAATATCCCTTTGCCCTAGATTTTTCGTATCCCTTCCCTGCGTTGATAACTGAGTTTTTTAGAAAAACAAACTTGGATTTTGTTCAACTAATGCCCATGGTTTGGAGGATTTTCTCTTGTGTCCTGAGGGTGAATCGTGAATTCGGGTTAGACATAGGTTTGAAAGAAATAGCTTTCGTATATGAGCTCCAAACCTTTGGCTCTACGAGATATCTTCTAAAAACTAGGTCTGGCATGAAACCTCTATTTTTTAGAGTGACGGTAAATGATAGGGGTTGGAAGTCAAAATACTTCTTTATTGAGAATGATTCCTTGGAAGAAGGAGATTTCTTGGCTACAGGATGGAACAGGGAAGGTATCCCTCTTTTAAACTTCAGTTTTCTTTATTTCCCGCACTTACTTGAATTTGTAATTTCTCTGTTTATTTTTGCAGCCATTGATTGGGCGAATCTCTTCCCACCTTCTGCCGAGATTATAGATAAGGTGAGGAGATTATTGGAGTTTTCAGAGGAGGAGCGATCCTTCAAGCCACTTGAAGCAATAGTTGTTTCTGAAGAACAAGAGATACCACCATCTACTGAGATGTCCATGTCCACTGGTAAGATCCTATTCTGTCCAAAAGATTTGCCTTTTTGCATTTGGATTTTGCTTTCATCTGATAGCGTGTATTCTGTTTTTGATAGTTTCGAAATCCACAACTGCATTTTCCTTGAAAGACCTTCAGGATTTTGTAGGGCAAACCCAAGCTAGCCAACAGTTGGCGGTGCCTAAGAAAGAGATGGAGGCACCATCTTTAGGAGCAAGGGTAAAGAAAAGGAAGGGCAGTTCTAAGGAAGTAATAAACATTATGAAACAGGTTTGGCAGATGTTCAGGAGGCACTTGCTAGAGCATCAGTGGTAAGTTTTTGTTTTTCGAAAGCAGAGTTTCAAAGGAATTTTTTGAATATACAATGCATCTCAGATTTTAATCACCAAACTTGTCTTTTGCAGGGTGTTGCTGCGTCTGTAATAAAAATAAGTAGTCTCGAAGAAAGGAACAGGAAGTTAGTGTTGGAGGCGTTACAGGCGAAGAAACAGAAGGATGTTTCGACTAAGAGAATAGAGGATTTACAGAACGAGGTTGAGAGTTTGATGAAGGGTATGTCTTCCATTCAAGACACTCAGTTGCAGGAAATTGAGGATGTGAGGAAGAACATGATGGCCTCAGCTGCCCAAAGTATGATAGCAATAAAAATTCAAATGATGGAAGAGTTCCAGGCTGGGAAGCATACAGAGTGGGATGTTGAGCAGCAATGTTCACTCTTGAAAGCTTTGGATGGTAAGGGAGAGGAAGTAGGAGAAGGATCCTCAGCTGCTAAGGATGATGATATCCTAGAGGAAGGAGTAGCGACAACATCTGCGGCAGTAGCCACCCCGTGAAGGAAAAAGAAAATGGTTCTTTGTGTTTAAAAACTTTTAGTTTGAAAATGGGCTGCGTCCCAAAGACAATGTTTAAATATTTTTGGTTTGTAATCGGTCCATAAGGGCCAAGACAATTTGCTTTTCAAGTGTTGGGTTGGTCCAACACTTTTATGTTTTCGTAGGGTAAAAACTTTTGTTTTGCTTGTGTTTTGCTAAAAACTTTTTCTCAAGCATCATTTTGGAAAATGAAAATAGGAGGTTGGCATGCTAACCTTTTTGGAGATATTGACAACATGCGAGTGGATGTATAAATCCTTGCAATTACTTTGATTGACATGTGAATGTCAATAACCGTTTGTTCTTAGGTGGCATGAATATGTCACAACCAATTGATAAATTCTTAGGGTCAAAACTCGTTGATCGAGTGGAGATGGATAATTCGTACATATTAAATGTACGGGCCCATCACACACCTCAATCAAGGTTGACATCGTGCGCTCCAGACGAGGTGTTTAAACCTTAATGAGACGAAAGAAAGTAATTTCTTTAAACCTTTGAAGGGATTAAGTACCTTTAACGAAGGTGAGATGGCCAGTCTCAAAACGGTTGTTTTCACGAGGATTGGAATGAATTGACGACCTCTTGCAAAATAACAAGATAATGAGAGATTTCGACATCTTTTCTGATGTCATATTTTATTTGTTTAAAAGGAAGTAAAAAAGTTCTAGAACTTCATAAAAATATTTCTTTTAAACAGAAAGTAAGAAAGCGGTCGTACCTGATTTAAGATGTTAACTTCTTGGAAGGATGTTAACATCTCAATTTGTCAAGGAGTTTATTCAAATGCTTCTTGTTTCCTTGCAAAACAGAAACATGTTAGGGGTGGGCGTTAGCTTAGCTAACGCCCCTCCGATGCTTAAGTCAGTAATCATTAAAAAAATAAACAAAACGGAAACAAGTACTTTTATTGAAAATAGAACGGTAAAGATCGTACCTTTGTTTTATTTGCATTGTAACGTAATTATGGAAACTTACATAAAATAGGACTTGAGGTGAATGGCATTCCAGCTTCGGGGAATCCTTGCTCCCTCCAGAGTTGATAGCCAATATGAGCCTTTACCTGCTTCGGCATCAACTAAGTATGGCCCTTCCCATTTGGGGGCCATCTTTCCAGCATTAGGCTCCCTTGTATTCTGAAACACCTTTCGTAAGACTAGATCACCGACTTGAAACTTCCATAATCTAACGTTTTTGTTATAGGATCTAGCAATCTTTTGTTGGTACGCTGCTATCCTGATCTTGGCTAAATCCCTTAGCTCGTCAATGGTATCTAGATCATAACCCATGTTGGCATCATTCTGTTCAGGTGTCAACATCTTGAATCTGGCAGTAGGGACGACGACTTCTGCCGGGATGACTGCTTCTGCTCCAAATACTAAGGAGTAAGGGATCTGGCCTGTCGCGTTCTTTGGTGTGGTTCTATCTGCCCAAAGGACAAATGGAAGCTCTTCCGCCCATCTTCCTTTCTTTTGATCTAGCCTCTTCTTTAGGTTATTGATGATTATTTTGTTACTTGATTCTGCTTGGCCATTAGCTTGAGGATGCACCGGTGAGGATGTCACCATCTTAACTCCCCACCTAGTGATAAAATCCTGCATCTTCTTGCTGATGAACTGGGAGCCGTTGTCACATATTATTTCAGAGGGGATGCCAAATCTGCTAAATATATTTATCTTAATGAAGGATATGACATCTTTATCACGGACTTGCACGTAGGATTTGGCTTCAACCCACTTAGAGAAATAATCAGTCATTGCTAGCAAAACTTTTCCTACGGGAGCTTTAGGCAATTTTCCCACTATATCCATTCCCCACCTCATAAATGGCCAAGGGGAGAGGATTGGATGAAGCAATTCTGCAGGCTGGTGCAAGATGTCACTATGCCTTTGGCAGGAATCACATTTCTTGGCAAAGGTGGCAGCATCTTGACGCATTGTTGGCCAGTAGTAACCCATTCTTAGAGCTTTCGTATATAAGCTTCTGCCCCCAGAATGGTTACCACACGATCCTTCATGCAATTCTCTTAGAACTTCCATGGATTTGTCAGCTTCAAGACATCTTAAGTATGGACCTGCAAAAGATTTCTTAAACAGCACATTATCTATTAATACGAATCTTGAAATCCTTACCCTGAATGCTCTTGCATTCTTTTCATCATCGGGGATGGTGCCATCTTAAAGGTATTTAATTATTGGTGTTGTCTAAGATGTCTCTATCTCATTATCTGTGATGTCGTCATCTGTACAAAAAAGTTCTAACCTTTCCACGGAAGGGATGTCGACATGTATGATTGGTATATTGGTCTGAGATAGGCTTTTAAAAGCTGATCCAAGATTGGCCAATGCATCTGCTTGAGAGTTCTCCTCTCGGGGTATTTGTTCAAAGGAGAAGATTTAAAATTTGCTTGCCAGAATTTTCACAATGCCCAAATAAGCTGTCATCTTGGCATTTTTTGCTGCATAGGATCCGTTAAAATGTTTGACAAGTAACAATGAATCACTATATACCTGTATTGCTTTAATATTCATGTCTAGGGCCACGGTTAGGCCCACGATTAAGGCTTCGTATTCTGCTTCATTATTGGTAGCTTTAAAATCATAACTAATGGCCTGGGGTATGATGTCCCCTTGTGGCGACTTTAGGACAACACCTAGCCATGTGCCCCTCATATTGGAAGCACCATCTGTGAATAGAGTCCACTTTCGCAGGATGTCCCCATCTTGGAGCTGTTAGACTTCAAGTTCTACTTCCGGTTGCATGCTTGGGCTAAAGTCTGCCACAAAGTCTGCAAGTGCTTGGGATTTTATTGCTGTTCTAGGCTCATACTTGATGTCATAAGTACTTAGTTGAACGGACCATTTGGCCATCCTTCCTGATATTTCTGGTTTTCTCATTACACTTTTTATCGGATAGTTAGTACGAATGACAATGATATGAGTTTCAAAATAATGCCTTAACTTAATTGAAGCAGAGATTAAAGCTTTAATCTCATTACACTTTTTTTTTTTTTTTTTTTTTTTTTTTTTTTTTTAAAAAAAAGAAAAAAAAAAAAAAGAGATTAAAGCTAAGATTAATTTTTCAAGGTGTGAATACCTGGTTTCTGCATCGAGCAGTGTTTTACTTACATAATATATCGGTTGTTGGACGCCATCTTGATCACGGACCAGGACGGCACTAACTGCAGTTTCGGAGACAGCTAAGTAAACGCATAACGGCTCACCTTCTTGAGGCTTTGAGAGTAGGGGAGGTGTTGACAGGTATAGCTTTAAATCTTGAAAGGCTTGTTCATGCTTTTTAGTCCACTCAAATCTAGAATTTTTCTTTAAGATGTCATAGAACGGCTTGCATCTGTCTGAGGATTTTGAGATGAATCGATTCAATGCTGCCACTTTCCCCGTTAATCTTTGAACATCTTTGACAGATTTAGGCGACGCCAGGTTGATGATGGATTTTATTTGCTCCAGGCTTGCCTCTATCCCTCTTTGCATCACCTTGTAGCCCAAGAATTTGCCGGATTTCATGCCAAAATTGCACGTCGCTGGGTTTAACTTCATGTTGAATTTGTCCAGGATGTCAAAGGCTTGAGTAAGATCTCAAACATGGTCTTCAGCTTTCTTTGACTTTATCACAATATCATCGATGTATACTTCCATGGTGTCCCCAATCTGGTATTTGAACATCATATTGACCAACTTTTGTTATGTAGCACCTGCATTTCTTAGTCAAAAAGGCATTGCGAAATAACAATAAATACCTCTGGGAGTAATGAAGGCGGTGTCCTCTTGGTCGGATGGCTCCATCTGGATTTGCTGGAATCCCGAAGATGCATCCAGGAAAGTCAACACTTCATGTCCGGAAGTAGCATCGACCAAAGTATCAATGTGTGGTAAGGGGAAAGGATCTTTGGGATTAGCTTTGTTTAAGTACGTGAAGTCGACACAAACTCTCCATTTTCCGTTCTTCTTCTCTACCACCACCACATTTGCTAACCATCTTGGGTATTCGACCTCTCGATCATCTTGGCTTTGAGCAATCTGTCTACTTCTTCTGGATGATTATGTTCCTTTCTTGTGCGAACTTCCTTCTCTTTTGGTGAATTGGTCGAAGGATGGATCAATGTTGAGTTTGTGGGTGATGACGTCTTTGCGATGCCTGTCATATCTTCATGCTTCCAAGCGAAGCTTCTAATCCTCGCTTTTCAAGAGGTTGATAAGATCTTCTTCGATTTCCGAAACATCTTGACCAACCCGGCACCTTGAGATCTGTGTTTGAGGGGTCTAAGAATATCTCTTCCACTTCATGCTCCTTCACCCCCAGAACCCCACGGGCCTTTCTCTGTAATTGCTATGCCATCTTAGGGGTTGTTGACGCCTTCATGGAAGTCATATAGCATTCTTTAGGCTGTTGATCACTGTAAACCTTGACAACTCCCCAAGGTGTCGGCATCTTGACACATTGGTGATAGGTGGATGGCACAACCTTCATTCCATGGATCCAAGGTCTTTCCAAAATCACATTGTAACACGTTGCACTATCAATCACGCAGAATCTCTCCATGGAATTTATACCTTCGACGTAAACTGGAAGTGTAATCTCACCCACTATACTTTTGGTTTCTCCACTAAAACCCACGAGCACCGAGGTTCTTTTTACAATGCTGTCTTCAGGGATCTTCATTTCCTTTCAAGGCATCTAGCATGATGAGGTTCACGTAGCCGCCTCCATCTACTAGGATACGTCGACCTTGCAATTGGCTATACGGAGTGCAATGACCAAGGCGTCATGATGTGGGTCCATAACGTTATCCCTATCATTTTCTTTGAAGGAGATGACATCTTGGGATGTGAGTGCGACATCTTGGAGGATCTCTCGGGTTTCTCATCCTTAGCTTGCTTGGCAAATCTCTTAGGCTATGAGAATAAGAAGTACCACAAATATCAGAACCACCACTAATAACATTGATTACCTTTGTTACCGGCGGAGGAGATGGTGGTCTGTTTGCAATGGGCTCTTTGTTCTCCGTCTTGGTCTTGCAGTTCCCAAGGAGCTCTTTAAGATGTCCCTTAGATAACAGGTAACTAATCTCTCTCCTCAATGCGATGCAATCTTCGGTAAGATGTCCAAAATCTTCGTGATAGGCACACCACTTGGATTTATCCTTCCAGCCAGATGACTTGTCAGTCTTTCGAGGCCACCTTGCTTTATCTCCAAGATTGCTCATTGCACACAGGATACCTGAAACATAAACAGAGAAACAATAATCAGAAATTTTAGGAGATTCAAAATCATCATCATCTCCATCATCTTCCACATAATTGACTTTGTTATGGTCATTTTTGTGATAGGGTCTCGGATCTGCTCTGCCTTTGGTGAGACGACTCTATCTTTCCGTCGGGATGGTCATATGATGGAGCCTTGTCGGGGATTCTTGGATTGCTTTGCGCCTTGTCCTCTTCCGGATGATAAATCTTAGAGCTCGATTTCGGATATCCTCCATCTTCTTGCATGGGTTCATCACCAAATCTTCATAGTAAGGGAATCCTTCTTCAAGCCCATTTTGAAAGCTTCGCAAATTGTCGCCATGTCCAAGTTAGGGATCTCCCAAGAACTTCTTTATTAAACCTGTTAACAAAGTCTTTTAAGGCTTCAGTGGGTTGCTGAGTGATACGGTAAAGATCACTGGTGAGCTTCTCAAATTGCCGGCTGCAAGAAAATTGGTTATTGAACAGGTTGACAAGTTGAGCAAAGGAGCCAATAGAACCAGGAGGTTAACGGATCAGCCACTTCAATGCCGGGCCTACCAACGTTGAACCGAATCCTCGGTACAAACAATCCTCACGAAACTGGAGCGGGATGCGAACGATCTCCATTTTTTCTTGGTAGTGGGCAACATGCTCCTCAGGATCAGAGCTTCCATCATACAGCTTCATGGCAGGAACGCTGAATCCTTTCGGGATGTCGACATGCGCAATTGCTGGAGTAAAGCGAGATTGATTGTAACATGTTGGGGAGACTTTTTGGATAGGTGGAGTGACACCTGGTACATTCATGTTCATATCTCTCAATTCCTGAAGCTGATTTGCAATGTAGGTTCCTGCAAAAGGGTTAGTAGTACGAGCAGTATTATCTAAAGCAGAACTAGTATTGAAATTAATGAAAGGATTAGCATTATCTGCAGAGGATGTCAGAACGGTGCTATTAGTGAAGATGGGTCCTTCTGGAAAAGTCATCCTGTAGGCACTGGTGGCTAAGGGTGTTGACATTGCCACATAAGTCGTTATGGGAGGAGAAGATGTCGACATCCTCACAGATGAAGCCATTGGAAGAAATTCGTTGAAAGTTTGAGAGTTGTCCCCAATGTTGAAATCAAGGGCTCTAGGATGGTAAGGAGATACAGCATCCATTCTTTTGGAGAGCAACTCCTGATATTTTTGCACCTTTATCAAGCTTTCGGCTATCAAGGAGGTGCTATTCTGTTGGCGATCCAGTTGATTCTTCATCTGCATCAGCATGCTCTTGATTTCAAGATCAGGAGATGGCGACATCTGCTTCTTGCCAGAATTCACAGACGGAGGAGGAGGCAATGTTTCTTGGCCTCCGGTTGTCGACCTGCTACTGGTTTGAGGATTCACACTGCTAGGAATGATTTTGGTGACGGCGGAAGTCATAGGTTGGGTAGACATAGTAGAAACGTAAGAATTTTGAACCAATTAAAAAACCAATGGCCCCATGTGGGCGCCAAACTGTTTTGGCAAAAAACAGTCAATAATGAAAGGATTTGAAATAAAGCTAAGGAGGGTGCAATGGAATATAATTGGTGTAACAATGAAACTAGGATGGCTCGATCATGTAATGAGAAAAACCCTTGAGATAACTATCTCGCCGGCACAAAACCTCGGGAGGTGATTATGAGCACCTACCTTCCCAAACAATTGTATTAACATCTTTGAATTACAAGAGATGAATCTATGGCGGATTACAAAATGTATGTGAACTGTGTGTGAGTGAAGCGTGTGTTTCTGTGTTCCAGCCATGAGCTTATAAATAGAAAAGAAAATAACTGAAGATAAAATCCTAACAAACTTTCCTATAATTTTGGCATGTTATCTTCATTTTGACTTGGTCTTGCAAACCGTTGAAAGAAGTCCACTGAATATGTTTTCCCACGTTCTTTTACCCCTTTAATTAAATATAACAGAAATAAATAATTAATTAATTAAGTAAATAATTTTTACCTTATATACGAGTGTGAAGATGTCGATATGCTGGTAACAACTCAAGATGTAGCAATCATGAATTTACCCACAACACCAGGTAAGTTCCCAGGAAGATAGGTGAGCCACAAGGACTACTTAAGTACCAAATCTCTCCTTCGACAGAACTCTCCTAGATATGCACAATCAGAAATCAGCTCTGATTTGCAACATAATCAACACTTTATATAAACAATCAGTTTCCTTTTAAAATTTTCGTAAATTGACTTGTTTCTCATAAACAATCATAAATTAAAACCTTAATGTTTCAATCTAAACATTCAGGAAATTACTATACAATGTTTCAATAAACATCTAAAATTTTAATTCATAAGAACATATAATTCATGCATCACAACAATTAATAAAATCATATTTTAATTAACTAAGCATGCATAATCTTTGAATTAATCCAGCATAGCCCTATAAACTTAATTTCCAGAAATTTATAGCATCCAGATTAATACATAAACTTATCAGATTGTAAACACATTCATAGATTAGCATGATTGTTTGACAAACTGATTCTGCCCAGATTGGGCAAGATGTGTCGCGTGACAGAGGCAAGCTTTATCGCGTGACACAAGCAAGCTCTGTCGCGTGACATTGTCAAGCAATGTCGCGTGACACTAGGTTACCAGATTGCAGATTTCCAGTTTCAATCAATTCTAAATCACAGAGCAATTAAATCATGCAAACAACTTTTAACAGATTTAATTCAATATCAATAGAACACGATTTAGGCATATTGTTTCAAAAACAATCAAATTAACGCATACAAAACATGCAAAGAAAACATATAAACAATTTATATCAATTCTTTTCTAGCATGTTAATTCAAACTTAACCATACGAACGGGGCTCTGATACCACTGTTGGGTTTCACGGGTCCATGCACAGCGGAATTAATCATCTATTAACATAAAACCCAAGAGCCTAGGATCCGTTCTATACAATTAAATTGAATCCCTATGAGATAGAAATAACCAACCTTGAACGCTTTTCGTTCTTGAGCTATCGAACAATGTATTGATGTGATTCTGAATACAAGCTTCGAGCTCCAGGCCTTGATCGTTGAACGAGCAAAGACCCTCTTTTGGTATCCACACCTTTGAATGAACCAAGAACGATTTCTTGATGATTGCTAGATCCTTTAAACCTTGAAAGAATATTGAGAATTATGTTGTGATTTTCTTTTCAGAAATTCGGCTAGAATATTAGGGTTGACAGACCATCATATATATACTACTTTAGCATTAATATTTGTTTCCTAATCAAATTAGGAAACTAGTCTGTAAACCGCCTTATGGCTTAAAGTGTCGCACGACCAGACGAGTCCCATGGACAAGTTCTGTCGCGCGATGTCTTAAGCCACATCAGGATTCTCTCAATCATTCTTCCTCTGATTTAATCAATTCATTATAGTTGTGTGTGACCCAATAGGATTATATTATGTTGGCAATGAGCTCGATCATATCGACTCTCATAAGACAGAAGCGGACTCTAATAAGCCATTATGTCTACCCAAATAATATAACGTAAGAGTTCACGTTTCCTATGGTACACTCCCATTTCTCCCTTTATCTCACGATGTCATATTGAACACAAGTCATGGTCCTCGTCAACTTATACTTTGTTCAATGCTTTCTCGATCTTGAGTATAATGATAATCCAATCGCATTGGGGTATGACCATACACTTTCATCATTATCACTCATCGAGGGGCCCAAGCAAAACATCTCTTTTTCGAGGGACAAATTTCATCTTGACTTATCATCCTTCCCATCATGAATCCGATCATGCCAAATATAGCCTTTATAAATATCGTGTTAAGATATCGTTTGACTAAAATCAAACATGACGTTCATCATATGTAAGGTCATGAAATCTCAGGTCTAGGGACTAAATGAAATAACCTTATGAGATTTAATTATGACATTTGACCATGACATAAATCTCATACGGGTCAAGTCCAGTCACTTGTTCTCTAACAAGTACCCATAAATTTAATGTGCATCTCTATGCATATAATCATCATATGATTATCCATTAACATTTATACTAATTATTCACTTAATAATTAGAGACGGAGATTATTACAAGTAAATATGCAAAACATATAATAATAAAATAATAAACATTTCATATAATAATAAATAATGTCAACACATAAGTCTATCAACCATAGGACTAGGGCATAACACTAATAAGAACAAGTTGCAAAGGACTAAAATACCCTCCTGACTAATATGACCGTTACATTTTTCGGGCAAGGGATGCAAAAGTAATGAAAAAGGGGGGTTGCTCAGTGATTATATGAGAGAGAGAGAGGGGCTAGGATATGACTTATGAAGATTTGAAAGAAATATTTTCATTGATAAAATTCAATCACTTGTTACGACCTATATATGATAGAGAGCATCGGCAAGTTGATCATTGCCAGAAATATGTTGAACACGAAGAGCGCCAAGTTGTACTTGTTCACGAACGAAGTGGAAAGCAAGCGCGAGATGTTTCATTCGAGAGTGAAAGACTGGGTTTGCTGAATAGTGAGTGGCCCCAAGGTTGCCACAAAATATGATTGGTTTGGTTGTTGATGTGATCACATATGTTGGTGCAACAACTAGTTCAATGAGGAGATTGCGAACCCATAGGATTTCATCAGTGGCATCCAGTACAGCTTGGAACTCAGCTTCGGTGGAGGAGAGGGCAACTGCACGTTGAAATGCCTAAGCAATTTGATTACGTCCAAGTTAAACTATGTAGCCGGAGGTAGAGACATAGTCATCTTTGTCACCTGCCCAATCATCATCACAAAAGGAATGAAGAGATGGGGGGTTATCACGGTAGAGTTGTAGACCCAATTGAAGAGTACCATGTAAGTATCGGAGAAGGCGTTTAAGGCAGTCCAATGAGTGTCTCGTGGATTTTGCATAAATTGGGCAAGTTTTGTTGACCGGGAAGGCAATGTCCGAACGGGTGATGGAAAGGTATTGCAGGCCACCGACAATGGTTCTATGGGTTGGATATAGGGGTGCCTGAGGAGTTGGTGAGACGTGTGTAGGTAAGCATTGGGGGGTGGGTAGAGGCTTGGAGTCAATCATTTTATGGCGAGTGAGTAAATCATGAATGCATTTGGTTTGCGAGAGGACAAGGCCTTGAGCATTAGGAATGACTTAAATGCCTAAGAAATAGGAGAGAGGCCCAAGGTCTTTGAGAGAGAAGCGATTTAAGAGGTTGGTGATAAAGTTTTGGAGGAGTGGTTGGGACTGACGGTGATGATAATGTCATCAACATAGACAAGAAGGTAGAGTATATGATGGTGTTGGTTGTAGATGAACAAAGAGGGATCGACTAATGAGGGTTTGAAGCCGGAGGAGATAAGGTGGGTTTTGATCTCGGTATACCAAGCTCGAGGTGCTTGTTTAAGGACCTATATGGCTTGGTGAGTTGGCACACATGAGTTGGGTTGGCTTCATCAACAAAGCCAGGGGGTTGAGACATAAAAACAGTTTCATGAAGGTTGCCTTGGAGGAAGGAGTTGTTGATGTCTAACTGACGGAGAGGCCATCCTTGGCTTAGGGCAAGGGAGATAAAGAGACGAACCGTGACGTTAGACAACCGGGATAAATGTGTCTGAGTAGTCTACACTGGGACGTTGGTGAAAGCCTTTAGCAACAAGGCGAGCTTTATATTTTTGGATGGAGTTATCGGGATTGTACTTAATACGGAAGATCCATTTTCAACCAGTAATGTTTTGGGCTTGATTAGAGGGTATTAGGGTCCATGTTTTATTTTTGGTAAGGGCTTGGTATTCGTCAATCATGGCATTTGTAAGTACCCCAATCTGGATCACACCCTTTCAAACACACGGGAAGCACCGCAGACTCATCAACGCAGTCTCGACGACCCCTCTCACTCAAAACCCTCTCTAAACCCCCAGCCAAACCAAGGGAGGAGCCTTTCTGGGATAAAAAGGGACAAAAGGACCTTTCGGGAATTTTCAGGAAATTGGGAAAGCAATATTGGTCCGTACGGACCTCTTTGTTGTCATAATTACTGAATCTCCTTAAAGTCCACAATATTCCCTCAAATCCCGGGGAAAATGATTACTCCCTCGCAGAGTTGGTCCGTGACGGACCTCTTTGCATGCAAGATGGTCCGTACGGACCTTATTGCTCGTGGACACCATAATTGCAAATATTCCTCCATCATCACTGCATTCCCTCAAATCGAGGAAAACCAAAATACCGGATTACTGTGGAGGTCCGTACGGACCTCTTGCACCTAATCCGGCACTAAAAATAGAGGGCTCCCCCTCCTCATTTTCACACACCTCCCTCTTCTCTCTTCCTCCCTAGGCCTTCCGGCTTCCCTCTAAGTCCTTTCGAGGCATTCCCGCCCTTTCGGATCCTTCCGAGGCCTTCCGAGCCCCCTCGTGGTGCTCCGAAGCCTCCCGAGCGCTCCCGAGACGCTCCCGCGCTGCCCCGAGGCACTCTCGAGGTACTCGAGGCCCTCGTGGTACTCCGAGGCCTCGTCGGTCTTTCTACTCTGTCCCGCTCTTTCCGAGTCAAACCGACGATCCCAAACCACGCCGAAACTCGCCCGAGTGACTCCCGCCACCACAACGCACGCCGAACCTCTCGCCCGAGTGATCCCGACGATCCCCACGCACGCCGAACCTCTCGCCCGAACGCAGCCTACAACCTCAACTCACGCCGAAACTCCGTCCGCGTACAACCGGTCCCTCCCGAAGCAATCCCGATCCGTACCGAACGCTACTCCGACCTCAAACACTATTCTCCGCCGGGAAGACGTACACGAACCAACATTGGTAAGGCTTCCTTCCTATACTATTTCAATACATTTCCATACATAGCATACAATGTAGACATCCGATACAAAGATGCATTTTTAAAAGCACACACACACACACACAACATTTAAAGGATATTAGGGGTATCCGAAAGACTCGTTTACGAGGCTACTCGGGTGAGCTCTAATATTCTAATATTCTCTTCCCGGGAGTCATCTCGACCTCCGAACTCAAAATCTCATCACACAAAAAACAGTTTAAAATTATCTTTAAACTGATGCCCTTTTTCAATGTTTTGGGCTTAATAAAAACGGCGTGGCGACTCTACAAAACAAAAACGGCGAGACAGCCGCTCCAACGCGAAAGATGCCAGATGCCGGGGCGCGATTGCGCTGCCTCTCGGATCCGGGTAATTTCAGTTGGCGACTCTGCTGGGGAAGTATTTTGTTTTAAAAACTTTTAAACAAAACAAAAGATTTTTAAAACGATGATGAGGGTCAAACTTTCATTTTACCCCTTCCTTTAACTGTTGTGTGTGTGTGCACGTGCTTCGTTTTTATTTTACAAAAATATAAAATACAAAAAAAAAATGCATCAATATACATCTCGTGCATACATTTAAAATTCTTCAAAACTTCGTTTTACTCGTAAAAGAATTTTAGAGACCGCACACTACGCGCACGTCGCCTACACCGCACTCTACTCACACCGCCGCCTTCTGCTACACCGCACGCTACGCGCACCGCGCTCTGGATACACCGCACACTACAACCCTTAACCCGGAGTGGTCTCAGCTTGCACCGTTAGGTCTTCCTAGGCCTCGACGCGCACGGGATCATTCCAAACATCCCATCCTAGCCAAGCGTCAACCCCGCACGTTTGAGTCTTGAGTCACACTCGTCCGTACTCGCTGGTTTTTACTCACCCGTGTCATACACTCGGATACATATACCATGCCGGCCATTTTCGAGTCAAGGCTCTAACTCAAGATCCTCGCGCAAGCAAAGTGATGAAAGGTCATGCTAAAATCTTGACTCGATCTTGATTTCCGGCTACACCTGCACGATGTTCCGTCCCGGATATACATCCATGCTCGCATGACACCATGTCATCACGCCTTTGATACGTCGCCCATGACAATATGACCAGCCTAACGCCTAACGTCACGTATCCCTTGCGCAAGCAAGGTAAAGAGAGGTCATGCCGAACTCTTGACTCGATCTTGACTTAGTGGCCGGCTCGGTTCACTATTCACATGGCTAACGCATCAAAACGAACATGACAGCTCGGTCCTTAGGTTCGATTTTCTTTTAGGCCGGTGGAAACCGCTTGCACTATAGGACCTCGCCCGGGGCCGTCCCACCCCGGGATGTCGAAATACAGGTGCAAAACGAGGGGCTTATAGCCGCACGTATGGTCTCCACCGACCTGTGGATCTAGCATAGTTGCGAAAAGAAGAGCAATCTTTTCCAACCTACCTAGGACTTCGAGAAAACATGTTTTAAGTAAATTAAAACAACAAAAAATCGAAAAATAAAAGAAACGGAAACCGCATGCCACGTGAGCTTTCCCCTTTATCCCGTTAGGCCATTCCCGTGTCTAAATCCTTGCCCGTCACCCTCCAAATAACCGAGAGTGGTTGAGAATACCCGGAAGCCGCCTTTTCGCATCGAGGTCACAAGGTCCGATAGCCCTTCCAGCTTCAACGGTCCGCACCATCCGATACTCCCCATGACGGATCAACAGATAACAAAGGGAGTGGAAACGGAACCCCGCTTACTCAAGGAACCTCCAGACAATGGAGGAGGTGCTGCGAGCCTTCGAAACCATCAAGAAGCGCCAAGAGGAACAAAGAAGCTCCGGGATCGTAGACACCCCGCGTCTTCGAGGAACAGTAGCTTCCCAACCCGACGGAACCTTTGTTCTCATAGAAGACGAAGACATACCGGCTCCCTTTCTCAAAGCTATCGCCAGGTCCCGCCTCCGCCAAGCTACGAGATGCCGCAACGCAGCGCCTCTCGCCAAAGCTCCTCAGCGCTGGGCCAAGTAGCCCGACATGCCCGCCAAGACAAGCCGGCTTTCCCGGCCCGCACATCAAGCTTCGCACTCAACAAAGACACATACGTGCTCGCTCCGCCGTATCCCAATGCATCTCGCAGATCCCCCAGATTCAATCCTTTGCCTCTATACGAGCCTCGCAACCACAATCAAAAGTCCCCATTCTTACTGTGGACAGGCATCCCGAGCGGATACCCCGACATCTCAAGTTTGCCACCCGCTAGCCCGCCAATTGGGGCTAACGAATCATTTCCCGCCTCCCAAACACAACCCTTAGCGGACCCGGCAATCACACCTCAACTTCAACACCCTGTGGTATGGGTTGGTATACACTCAACTACCTCCCCAAGACTCCCGAATGGCGATCCCATCACCCAATCCACCTCCATCTTCGGTTCCGTCCCCGAAAACGGTAACCCACCCTGCATGTACCGATCCCTCACATGGCTTGGCCGATCGAACAAATGAAAGACATGCAAGGCAAGCTAGCTAGTTCTCGGAAGGACTCCCTCCCGCCTACCGACCCGAACAAAGTGGTCCTCTCCCTCCAAAGTTCAGATGCCGGAAATGGAAAAGTTTGACGGGACGTAATGCCCAAAAACCCACATCGACACCTACGTCCCGGGTATGAGAGCCAAAGGGGCAACCCTCAACAGATGGCGCATCATTTTCGCATTCCCTCAAATCCACAAAGACTAAGGTGGTTCCTCAATGTGAAGGCGTAAAACCGCTCCACGTGGGATCGTATCGTTGAAATCTTCCCGGAGAAGTACCGCGCCAACCTTGAATGGGAAACAAATCGCCATGACCCGCAAGCCACCGAACAAAAGGATGACGAACCAAATGGGCGAGTTCTACAAAAGATGGAACTGGAAGCTAAGCGAGATAATGGATCCACTTTCCAAAGAAGAGCAGATGGACATCTTCCATTCCCGCCTCAAACCATCTTTGAGGACCTTGATCGCCCACCATTTCTATCCGGATCTCCGTGCCACGGTCAACGCCGGACAAAGTTTGAAAAGACCCCGAGTCTTCAAAAGGCAACAAAGAACCCTCGCCTCATCTTACCGCTATCGAACAAACCTCGGCAACTTCAACTCCCGCCCCGACCAAGGGAAAAGAAGCAAATGAACAAAGGCACTACATTCGTAACGGAGCTCAAGTAAACCGCGATCAAGCTGCCCCAAAGAATAACAATCCCCTCGCTTCCCACGCCCAAAGATTTAGATAACCCGGAAATGCCTCGGGTCAAGTATTCAAGCTTGTGAAACGAAATCTTCTCAAGCCACTCGAGAATTTCCAACCGAAGACTCCCAAACCCAACATGGATATGAGCAAACACTGCGCCTTCCACAACTACCCCGGCCACACCACCGACAATTGCTTCGTGCTTAAGCAGTGGTCCAGTGGGCTCATCGAGGAGGGAAAATTGGAACGCCCTCGTGGTCCCAATACCATCGGAAATCCATTCCCGAACGACAGTGGTAAACTCAATAGCCTTCGACGAAACTCCAAGCGAGAGCACTCCCCGCACTTTCCGAGACCGTCGCATGCCGTCCCGCTACGACCGGGAGCGTGAAACCGCAGTCAAGAGATCTCGTGACCGGGAATTCCGACAAGAACGCCCAAGGGCAACCGTCTCCCTACGATCTTTGCCCCGCCCAAGGCATACAAATGGATGGATCGAACGTTCCCCTAAGAGACCGAGTCCAACGGTAGCACGGGAAGCGGTTTAGCCTTCACGTACGATGACTTGCCAATATGTGAGAATCGGCACAACGAAGCCCTCCTCATCCTCATAAAAATAGAGATGTTCTTCCTCCCGAACGTCTTGATTGATAACGGCTCCGTTAGCCAACATCATCGCTTTAAGCACACCGAAGCGACTCCACATCGACCAAGTTCTTCGATAAGGCCTTCACCTCGGTAATCCGAGCCTACGATTCCACCGCACGACCAATCGTAGGAGTCATCAATCCGAGGATCCACCCGACGTACAACTAGAGTCCAGAGAGTTCCAAGTCGTGGAAATCAAAACCAACCTTCTCTCGCTTATTGGGACGACCTCGATACATCAAATGAAAGCAAGATCATCTACTCTTCACCAATGCGTGAAATTCATCAATGCCAACTGAGCGATCGAAGTGATCCGCGGAAGCGCCGCAATGGCAAGTGCTTCGCCGCAAGCTACGACCTGTAAGAAGGTCCCGACATGACCGAATACTCTTCTCCGTATGATTCTCCTACCCTCGTCCCGCTACGGTGGATCCTTACATCCACGCTCTAAGCCGCGACGAGCCGGAAATTGAAGAACTCATGGGTCGTGATGACAACTCGATATATGCGACCGTGAAGAATGCTTCGAGAGAGGATCAAGAGACGGGTGCCCTAACGGAGATTGATCGAGGAGTAGACCCTTACTTCGCCGAAAACCCTCTTGCAAACCGGCTCATCACCGATCCCCTAAGACAAGACAACCCTCTAGCCGACACTCGGGATCTTATGGGACAAACCCATCACAACCTTAGTTCAATTCAACATTCCTGTCCGACCTGGATGAACAATGCGCAACCTCCTCCAAGGCTTAATCGTGGAAGGAGATATATCATGCCCGCTCAAATCGTACATTGTAAACGTCGTCCAAGCAAAGATCCTGTATAAAGAGGCGCATTCTATGAAAGTGATCAACATCGCAAGAATCAACTCCGACCGCCGAATGCTTTCGCCCTCCTAGAAGTAGCCCTCGCCGACTTCTATCATCAAAAACCCCAAGGACTCGGTGGCAACACTAATGGAGGGACATCATCGTGGAGCAGCCAAAAACCTCCGCGATCCGGTTTGAAATCGAACCGCATGCAAGCTACTTTCCGGACTCATGCCAAGGGAAGATTGGCCACCCGAACCAAAGACCACTCCCTCTAGAGCTACGCCCATCCGAGAGTAATGAAGCTCGGTCCAATCCCTCGTCGCCTATAGTCTAGCTTCGAGTCTTGTTGTCCGTCTATTCACATCTTTCGAGTCTTTGACGGCTTTACGCCCGACGATTGTGAATCTTCGATCAACAATGTACGCCTTCTACGCTTTTCAATAAAAGGTCCGACCTTCCTAAAAATCATTTCATTGCATCTTTAACAAATGATGACATTAACTAATCAAAACAAGTTAATAACAATTCATCTATACAAAAGGCAAACACATTAATTAAATAAATGCATCAAGCAAACATTTAAGCATGTTGTCAAACGAGAGAAAACCGGGCCCAAGCCGCCGAGAAGGTTTTAATCACAACGATTTGCAAGATTGTCAAGAGCCAAAGAGACGCAAGTCCGACGCCGTTTCCAAAGACACACCAGCATTTTCCAATACCTCAAGAGCGGGAAGCCACCTTCATGAACAAGGAAGACCCACACACGTAAGGGGTCAAAACCAAGAGCATCATGGCCCTAAAACGCCTCGCCTCTCACTTCGTCATCCTTGGGACATGCTATACAAGAAACGCTACTACGGGCTACTCCTACGCCGCATCGCCCAAGAAGAAGCAAACAAGTTCATGAACGAAGTCCACAATGGGGCTTGCGGTCCCCACATGAACGCCTGCAGCCCCGATGCAAATCATTCTCAGGATGGGCTACTACCGGATCTCCATGGAGGTAGATTGCATCCACTTTGTCCGAAGCCGCGACAAGTGCCAACGGCTTCTCCAACCTCAATCATCCGCCGCCCCACGATCTCTACCGCATGACTACACCTTGGCCCTTTGCCACTTGGGGAATTGACGTCATCGGGAAAATCGCTCCGCTGTGCAAAGCAATCGGCCACGAGTTCATCTTAGTAGCCATCGACTACTTCACCAAATGGGTCGAAGCCAAGTCCTACAAGGTACTCACCTCCAAGAAGGTCGCGCATTTCCTCAAGGAAAACATCATCCGCCGATACGGCATCCCAAATGAGGTCATATCGACAACGGCTCACACTTCGAAGGGGAATTCGGCTGCATCGGGCCGGCTGAATTCAAGATCACACGCCACAAATCTTCTCCCTACCGGCCACAAACAAACGGCGCTCGTGGAAGCAAAGAAACAAAACCCTCGAACGGATCATCCGAAAATGACCACCCGAGGACGAGATTGGCCCGAGAAGCCGCACCTTGCACTTTGGGGCTACCGCACATCGCCGAACAGCCCACGGAGAAACCCCATTTGCCCCGACATACGGGATGGAAGCAGCCCTTCCCATCGAGCTAGAAATTCCCTCTACTCCGAGTGCCGCTGGAAAATGACATCAACGAAGTCGAATGGCTCCAAGACGACACGACGAATTGGCTCGCTAGACGAGCGACGACTAAAGGCCATGGAACACGTCCGAGCCTATCAAAGCAGATGGCTAGAGCTGACAAGAAAGTCAAATCCCGAGACATCGTGGAAGGTGACCTTGTACTCAAAGAAAAGCCTCCCACTCGAACCAACCCACTGGGAAAATGGGAACCCACATGGATCGGCCCTTTCGTGGTTCAAAAGATCTTCTTCGGAGGCGCCATGAAGCCGATGTACCTAGACGGCAATCCCTTCATGAATCCAGGCCAACGGAAGCAAACTTCGCAGATACTTCGCCTAAAGAAGAACAACCGCGCATCTCTTGGCACTCCATGTAGTGTCGAACTACGCAGACTGAGCCCTCTAGTCCGGGGAACGTAGGCAACCTTAATTGGTCCGGTCTAAAAATACACAAAAAGTCAAAAGTTTGAATGTCAATCAAGACCTCCATCAAGCTACGCACTTTTCAAGAACACGCCTGTCACCTTGACCAAGTCAAACGACGGCGGCAACATCAAAGGACATCCGAGGGTCACTTCAAGATCAAACGATCCGACTCCATGTCCGCTTCCAAGCCAGGGGTTTGTCTTCGCCCTCACGCGCTTCAAAAAAAAAAAGAGCTCGAGCAAGGGCTCACAAAAAGAGCTCGAGCAAGGGCTCACAAAAAAAAAAAAAAAGAGAGCTCGAGCAAGTGGCTCACAAAAAAAAACAATAAATAAAAGAAGCTCAAGCGTAAGCCGCAAAAAAGAGGTCAAGAGCCCGACGCCAACAAAGAGGCAAGGAAGCTACGAAAAGACCGTCAAAACGACTTGTCGTGGAAGCATTCAACCTCTCGCCCAAGCACAAAGCCTCAAAGAAAAGGGATTGCCGTCATGGCCCAGCCGCTTCACCCGTAAATGCAAATGTAAAAGTCCAAGGACTGGACGCCGACAAGGTGCACAAAAGAAACAAAGGCAAGCAAAAGATCTTGCGTCTCGATAAAGCTTTAAAAGTAAATCACAAATCACTAACGGTCTACAACATTTCTGATGAGTTCAAGCACGGTCTACTCTCAAGTTCACAACATGCTAAAAGACGCCTTAATACATTTAACAAATAATGTGTTTGCAAATGCAATGAATGGATACCTAGGAGGTCATTCCGCGCCATCTCGCGCTTGTCCCTCGCCATTCTTTCCTTTCTTCCCTCGTCCCCGGCGAGTCTTCTTTCGCTCCACGTGAACCAACTCGCGTCTCTCGCCCGAGATCCGGGGTCCTCCCCGTAGAGTCAAACAATCCAAGAGCTCTCAGTGGCTTCATTCGCCCGTGCTTCGGCTCGGATCTCCTCCCCGCGAGCCCGCAAAAGAGGACCCTCCCTCGTCGCCGGTCAACCCTAGTCTCGTAGTCAAACAAAGTGTCTCCCGTCACATCCAAAGGGTCGACTCAGTGCTTCGAACTCCTAAGGCAATAGCTACTACGGCAACCGGGTCCTGTAATCGCTACACGCCCGTTTCCAAGACCACTGGGATCGCCCAACACGCCGCTCATACCAGGCCGTATCGAGTCGTCAATACGACGCTCCTCGACGTCTAAGGAGTACCACAAGAGGGAAAGCGGAATACTTCCATACCCTCGTAAAATACAAGAAGGCACCCGAAGCCGCCATACAAAGAGGAACTACCTCCGCAGCAGCAAGGTCATCCTGCACCCAACAAAGGCTCCTCCGCTTCATCCCAAACCGCCGGGAAACAAGCGACGGAATATAGAAGGAGGACCAAGACAAACCTGGAATTCCGACAACATAGGACCCCTCCTACAAGATCCTCCTAGTCTCAATCCTCCAGCCGCGGAACCCACCAGCCGGATTCGATGCGTACCAAGCCGTGCCATCCATCTCTCCCAAGCGGACCGATCCATATCCAACACAAGAGGTCGCGAGCAAATGACCACGGGCTAAACGACGTCCGGAGCTCGGGCATGGCCTGGAGTCTCTCTAGCAGCCACAAGGTGAGCAAAGCGGGGCTTCCCCTCTCATGAACCGATCCCTGCCAAGCTGTACGGCCGATACCATGAAGAGTCTCCCCCAGCACCAACGGGACAATATCCTCTCCAGCTCTGCAGTGCCCTACCACATCTAGCAAAGCGCCATCGCAAATGCCAAGGGAGCTGACCAGGAAAAGCGTCGCCATCACGCACAAGGCAAATGCGTCCCAAGAGACGTCACTCTCATCATCAACCATGAACCGCTCCGGCAGCTCAGAAATGTCGATATGACCCGAATCAAGGATCATGCCCTGCACTTCTTCCAACGAAGTACGAAGAAAGCCTGCAAGCTTCACGCGCACCGCAGGACCACCAATCAAAGGAAGCGAGATGGCCTCCACCTCCGGTCCCCCCATCAAAGCCCGAAAATCCTCAAAAGTGGGCACCATTTCATTATAGGAGAAACAGTACACATGCCTCCTAACATCCCAGAACTTCGCGGCAGCCCGCAACAAATCCCAATCAGGAACCAACTCCTTAAAAGACCAAATCGAGCAAAGACGAAACCTTACCTCGAAAGCCCGTCTCTGATGCCTCATACGGCGCCGCATCCACGTTTTCAACTGCTCAAGGAAGTGTGCTTGCCTCTCCTGCGAAAGCCTCGGCAAAATTCTAGGGACGTACGAAGAATCCATGGCAAAAAATGGAGGTTCCTAGAGAAAATGGGGAAGAAAGCTCGAAAATGGCTGCAAATGGGGAAATGAGGAAGAACCAGACACTGGAAAGCATTTATCTCCTTCCCAAAAGCAAGGTTGGTCCGTACGGACCTCTTTGCATGCTAAGTATGTCCGTACGGACCTCCTTGCAAACAACCCATTTTCCCCAAAGAAACAAGCACAACAACCACCGTCCTCAAGAAACTCTTGCTCCAAACCGCCCAAACACCGCCCAAAGCCATTCCCTGCAAACATACACTACCCACAAACGCACTCTTAGCTCACGTGGTACGCACAAAAATATAATAATAATAGCAACCATTTCTAGGACAAATCCCGGAATCACAAAAATGACATTACATCTTAAAATAAAATGCCGTTTGCCATGCAAATACGTGTGTTTTATTACAGTACCCATGAATGTCTCGTTGCTAAACAAAAAAAAAAAAAAAAAAGAGGGATATGAAAAGAGGGAAAGCAAATGAATACTAATCGACTCTCTCAGATCATCATCCTCGCCAAGGTCCTCCAGAGAGAAGTCGGGCATCCCAGCGAACTCGCCCGTCACATACTCGTCGTCGAATAGCCGAGCACCCGCCGAGGCTCCCACGAAAAGTACTCGAAGGATCAAATCCGCGAAAGGATCAAAGAAAGAAGGCTCGAGGAACCCTCACCCCGTGCGCCATGCGGAGGCATGAACCGATAAAAGGGCCGCTCCTCGAAGGCCCTCGCAGCCTCCCGAAGACGCCCCGCATCCATGCTATGCCGCCCCTCGAAGGCCCCTCCCGCCGCGGCTCCGGCTCGGCTCTAGGCGTAGGAACGCCCACAGAATGCCTCGAAGGCATAGGCTCGTACGCCGCACGCGTCGCGAAGACCGCAAGATATCTTCGAAGCCATCTTCTTCGCAAACGACCTCATCGCCACGTAACGGCGAGTCAGCATATCATAGGCTCTCCTCGGGACTCCGCACCAACAAGCAGCCTAAGGAAACGCTCAAAGAATACGCTTATACTCAACAACAAAAAGAGAAAAATACGTAAAAGATGCCAAGATGGAAAAGAGTCGCACACTCACCGATCTATCGTGGTCCACTTCGTATGCAAGCAGAGCTCGCTCCGGAACGGGTGCAGACACCCTCCTCTCGATCCGTCCCCGCGGACGTACGTGAAATCCGGCCCCGGCATCGGAACCTCTGGGAGCTCGCGGGCCAGCCTCTCTCTCCCGCGCGCACTGCGCGGCCCTCGCCTTCCTCCTCACGAAGGCCCCGTACTCCTCTCCATACAAGATGAACTCCTCGGCGCCGACACCGCCAAGGTACCTCTCGAAATCGAGCACGTCCATGTCTCGGGAATCAAGCATCCCAAAGGGAGGGTCCCTCGGAGCCACGGGAAGCACACCAGGCCATGCTGCCGCCGTAAGACCCGCTCCCCGCATACATAACATCGCAGGTCAAGCCCCGCAGCATCTTCCGCCGCGCTGTCACCTCGGGAGCCCCCTCAAACTCATCTCCCTCATACCGAGCCCACGGGAACAAAACGAACCCCTCCGGGCTACCCCTCTCCAAGCGCTCCTGCACATCCCCGTAGGCGATGGTGAGCTTCCCCCGGCTGGTCCTCCTCTTCCTCGCCGTACGAGCCCACCAAAGATAGCAGATACGCAGCAATGTGCCCTCTGGATCTCTATCCCACGGGAAACACCGAAACCTCATATGTAACCACACCTGTGACAAAAACAGAGAAGGGCTCGCAAGTAAAAAGAAAACGGAGAAACGACAAGTTGCTAAATCAAAAACAAAGCAATAAACTCATACCTCCAAAGCGAAAGTCAAAACAGGCCAACGAATCAAGCACACCCGCTAAACCGGTCCAAAGAGAAGTAGAGCTCGCCAAGCTCGCCCGCCCCAAGCAATATCACAGACCCTACCCAGGTCAATCAAGCTCTCCAACAAAGCAAAGGGAGCCGCGGTCGCGTGGTTCGAGAACAAAGTCTCTGACAAAGGCATACCACAAAAGGAGCGCGCCAACCGCTCCGCCGTCACTCCTGCCGGTACCCTGATGTAGGCCCCAATGCCGGGACGTGATCTTCGCCCACGTCTCTATATAGCATCCCAGTGCCCCCGCGAGGACGAGGCTCAAAGCCCATCAGCTCGGGCCAACACCACATCGGAGATCATATCCTCCACCGCACCGGCCCTCCTTTGAAGGAAAGCCCGGTAATCGCAAAGAAAGTCGGTCGGCGTCACCGTCACCTCTCCCCACTCGCATGGAAGGTGTGGGTGGTATCCCACCAGCACTTAGAAAGGCCAAGGAAGACGCTCTTGTTCTTCCTCGTATCGAAGAACTCCTAGGGCCAGGGTTCTCGACTTTAACACCCCCAAAGCCGTGCCGGCGTGAGACCGCCCTCCTGGGACTTCCGGCCTACCGTCCACCTGGGGAAATATCTGCATCCGTCGCCACGGCTCAACAATGCCTCGAGCAACCCCCGAGTCTTCATCCTCTTGGCCTTCCCGGCCATAAGCCCCGCATCCTGCAGGTAAACATAGCAAAGGTACATCAATCACAGTACTTAATATAAAACAAAGGCACATATAACCCGTCACAAAACACGGCACACATTGCACATATTTTTCACATATAACCCGTCACAAAACACGGCACACATTGCACATATTTTTCACATATAACCCGTCACAAAAACATGGCACATATTGCACATATTTTCCCCACAAAGTCCGTCACCCAAAAACATGGCACACACGGCACGACACATATGCATAACACATTTTTCAAAAAATCCGTCCCTACACGGCACACACTTTCAGACAAAACCCGTCACAAAACACGGCACATGTCACATTTTTTCACAAAAATTGTCACTACACGACAAACTTTTCTCATAATGTACATACATAAATAGCATACGGTACAAAACACCAAAGAATGCATTTCATTAGAAAGGCACTTTATTTTCACAAATAAGAGCTAATCTACACATTTCTGCACAAAATACACATACCCACAATTTTTACATGTCCATTTTCAACAATTCATCAAGAATTTCACAAAAGGCATAAAAAATAACAAAATTTCAAAAATGCGAAAAACTAAAACCTAGTTCTAGCGTTCAAAAATTCGAGCAGGGAATCAAAACGGAACGGATTTCTTACCTCGACGCTCGCTGGCCCAGCGACGATTGTGCACCTCCGGATTCTGATACAAGACATCCGGGTTCTTCGAAGATGGAACGAACGAGATCCAATTTCTTTGAAGCTCCATCCGTTGCTCGACCACCTCTTGACTGCGTTGACGACGACTCCTTCGAGATCCTTCAGCCATGGCAAGCAATTCAAGCAAAAATTGTTGATTTTGGTTAACAATGGAGGATTTTCTCTTTCTCTCTCTCTCGGTTCACGCACGGAAGAAGAAGGAATGGGGAAGGGCTCGGCATTTAAACCTCGGTCAAAACCCCGGAAGCTCAGAAAAACCAAGGTGGTCCGTACAGACTGACCTCTTCGCAGCCAGACGTGTTGAGTCCGTACGGACCTCTTTGCAAGGGTGGCCAAATTACTTTCCCCGCCCTTATAATCTTTGCCCCCGGTCGTCCTAAGGCCTTTTCCAAGAATCCAAGTGTAATGGTCCCTAACCCTTCAATTCAATCCCCGCCGGCCGTAAGACCGGTCTCCCGCCACTTCAACGCAATTCCAATCACCGGCCATCAGCCAGTAAGACCGGGTCTCGCCACTTCAACGCGATTCAATCACTGGCCCGCCAACGTAAGCCGGTCTCGCCCACTCAACGGCAATTCAAGAAGGAGCCAACACCTCCCAGCACGAATATCAAGGCACAAGACGCCTCCAAACGCTCAACGACAATCTCAACCACCGGCCCTCAAAGGAGGTCCTGAGTCATCTTCTCACAGAAAAGGGCCCCTACAAGGTCATGCATCCTCAAAGCAATTCAAGCACCGGCAGTCAGTGTAAGCCCGAACCTTGCCCACTTCAACGGCAACGCAAGCACCGGCCATCAAAGTAAGCCCGAGCTCCTCCCCAACAAGTCGAAAGGGAAGTCGTACAAGACTGCATATCCCCAGCAACGGCCATCATCCTTGCCCACTCAACGGCAAAACAAGCACAAGAAGGAGCCAACACCTCCGAGTACAAGTCCCAAGGCACGAAGCGCTCCAAAATGCCAAATGGTGAAGCAATCACCGCCGTCATCCGCCCACTTCAACGGCAACGCAAGCACCGGCCATCAAAGTAAGCCCAACCTTCTACTCAACATGCAAAAACACAAAGGCATCTACGCCTCTCGCTATCAAAGCACAAGGCAGCCACGCCTCCACAAATGCGGCTAGAAGACGATTCAAAGTCCTCGCACATTACATCAACTGCGGCTAGAAGACGATTCAAAGTCCTCGCGCATAACATCAACTGCGGCTAGAAGACGATTCAAAGTCCTCGCGCATAACATCCACAAATGCGGCTAGAAGACGATTCAAAGTCCTCGCGCATTACATCAACTGCGGCTAGAAGACGATTCAAAGTCCTCGCGCATTACATCAACTGCGGCTAGAAGACGATTCAAAGTCTCGCGCATTACATCAACTGCGGACTAGAAGACGATTCAAAGTCCTCGCGCATTACATCAACCGCCGCGAAGACGATTCAAAGTCCTCCGCCGTGACACCAACCGCCGCTGAAGATTTATTCAAAGTCCTCCACGTGGCACCAACCGCAATCGAAGACGATTCAAGTCCTCATAACTATCTCCGGCCCGAAGGCCTTAAACCACCCGATTAGGAAAATCGTAAAATTTCCATCCCAGAGACACCACCGTCCTCACAATTGACCTCGGCGGTCACCACACTTCAGTGGCACCACCACGCGCCGCACTCACGCATATTTCACGACCTCACGAACTACGACCAGGCTTGATTCCCGCCAGGGATACGTAGGAATCCTATCACAGGGTCCAGCCATCGACCTACGCGGTCACCACACCACCACCGCGTCACTTACCGACCTCGGCGGTCACACGACACTTCAGGGGCACCACCACGCCCGCACTAGATTTCACGACCTCTCGAACTACGGCCGACTGTGCTTGATTCCCGCCAGGGATACGTAGGAATCCTATCACGTGGTCCAGCCATCGACCCATGCTGGTCACCCAGGGACACCACCACGTCCTTACCACCGACCTCGGCGGTCACACGACACTTCGTGGCACCACCACGCCCGCACTCACGCATTTCACGACCTCTCGAACTACGACTGTGCTTGATTCCCGCCGGGGATACGTAGGAATCCTATCACGTGGTCCGGCCATCGACCTATGCGGTCACCAGGACACCACCACGTCCTACCACCGACCTCGCGGTCACACGACACTTCAGGGCACCACCACGCCCGCATTCCACAAAACACTCACCCCACACCCGAACTACGACCAGGCTTGATTCCCGCCTGTAGGATACGTAGGAATCCTATCGCGGGTCTCACTCTAACCTGACCTACATGCGGTCACACAAAAGAGACACCACCACGTCCTCACATTGACCTCACGGCCACTTCCTCTCCCAAAGACGCGATCAGTTAGGACCTTTATCTTATCGGCGGCCCCACTTCTTTCATAAGTGACGTCGTCGAGGGCCTGTAAGTACCCCAACTGGATCACACCCTTTCAAACACACGGGAAGCACCGCGGACTCATCAACGCAGCCTCGCTGACCCTCTCACTCAAAACCCTCTCTAAACCCCCAGCCAAACCAAGGGAGGAGCCTTTGCGGGATAAAAGGGACAAAAGGACCTTTCGGGAATTTTCAGGAAATTGGGAAAGCAATATTGGTCCGTACGGACCTCTTTGTTGTCATAATTCTTGAATCTCCTTAAAGTCCACAATATTCCCTCAAATCCTGGGAAAATGATTACCTCCCTGCAGAGTTGGTCCGTACGGACCTCTTTGCATGCAAGATGGTCCGTACGGACCTTATTGCTCAGGGGACACCATAATTGCAAATATTCCTCCATCATCACAGATTCCCTCAAATCGAGGAAAACCAAAAAATTGGATTACCAGGGAGGTCCGTACGGACCTCTTTGCACCTAATCCGGGCACTATAAACAGAGGGCTCCCCTCCTCATTTTCGACACCTCCCTCTTCTCTCTTCCTCCCTAGGCCTTCGGCTTCCCCTCTAAGTCCTTTCGAGGCATTCCCGCCCCTTTCGGATCCTTCCGAGGCCTTAGAGCCCCCTCGCGGTGCTCCGAAGCCTCCCCGAGCGCTCCCGAGACGCTCCCGCGCTGCCCGAGGCACTCTCGAGGTACCCCGAGGCCCCTCGTGGTACTCCGAGGCCTTGCACAGTCTTTCTACGGTGTCCCGCTCTTTCGAGTCAAACCGACGATCCCAAACCACGCCGAAACTCGCCCGAGTGACTCCCGCCACCACAACGCACGCCGAACCTCTCGCCCGAGTGATCCTGACGATCTCCACGCATGCCGAACCTCTCGCCTCGAACGCAGCCTCGCAACCTCAACTCACGCCGAAACTCCGTCCGCAGACAACCGGTCCCTCGAAGCAATCCCGATCCGTACCTAACGCTACTCCGGCCTCAAACACTATTCTCCGGCGGAAGACGGACACGAACCAACATTGGTAAGGCTTCCTTCCTATACTATTTCAATACATTTCCATACATAGCATACAATGTAGACATCCGATATAAAAGATGCATTTTTAAAAGCACACACACACACACAACATTTAAAGGATATTAGGGGTATCCGAAAGACTCGTTTTACGAGGCTACTCGGGTGAGCTCTAATATTCTAATATTCTCTTCTAGGGAGTCATCTGACCTCCGAACTCAAAATCTCATCACACAAAAAACAGTTTAAAATTATCTTTAAACTGATGCCCTTTTTCAATGTTTTGGGCTTAATAAAAACGGCGTGGCGACTCTACAAAACAAAAACGACGAGACACCGCCGCCAACGCGAAAGATGCCAGATGCGGGGGCGCGATTGCGCTGCCTCTCGGATCCGGGTAATTTCAGCATTGCACCAAAGGGGAGAAGATAGGGATTGTTTGGTTGTTGTAGGTAAGCTAGATGGGGAAGATAGGGAGTCTAAATTGGCATATTTCGGGTAAGGCTTAACAATGTTGTTGGAGAGGCAGGTGATTATGGTTCTAGCAGAGGGAAGGTTGATCGGGTTGGTTGGTGTAGGAGCTGATGTGATGACATCAGAGGTTTCATCGGTATGGGGGTTGGATAGTGTATAAGTAGGTGGGATGGCACCAGAGGTTGTATCAGCTAGGTGGTTGGGAGGATTTGTTGGTGTGGTGTCTGGTGTGATCACATCTGGGGTTGCAGCAACATGGTGGTTGGTTGGGTTGGTTGGATCACATCAAGGGTTGCAACTGCAGGGTGGTTGGGTTGGATGGCCGATGATGGTGATGAGGTAGTGAGAAGGGTTGAGGTAATAAGACACTACTGAGAGGGATTAATATTAGGGGTATCTTTTGGGGTTTTAGAGAGGGATGGGTATGGAAATTCGATTTTGACGAATTTGACGTGCCTGGACGTGTAGACACGGTTGGAGGTAGGGTCAAGACAAAGACAGTAGTAGGCACTTTGAGTAGGAGAGTAGCATATAAGTACACAAGGAATGGATTTGGGGGCTAGTTTGTGAGGAGTGTAGGGTCGAAGCCAGGGGTAACACAGGCAACCAAAGCTGCGGAGTTTATATAATTAGGTGGGGTTTGAAATAGACGAATGTAAGGGGAGTCATTATTTAGGGTGGTGGTGGGCATTCGATTGATAAGGTATGTGGCATTAATGAGGGCATACGACCAAAATGTGAGAGGAAGGTTGGCATGAGAGAGGAGGTTAAACCAGTTTCAACAATGTGGCGGTGACAGCATTCGGCATAGCCGTTGTGCACAGGGTATGAGGAGGAAATGTAAAGTGTGAGATTCCATCTTGGAGGAGAGATGGAGCGAGTTTTAGATATTCACCTCCGTTGTCAGAGAAAAATTGGATTATGGGACGATTGAAGAATTTTTCAACTAGGACTTTGAAGCGGGTAAAGGTGGCATATGTGTCAGATATTTGTTTGAGAGGGTAGAGCTATATGTATTTGGTGTAGTGATCGACGAAGATGTCATAATATTTAAAATTGTTATGGGATAGTCGTTTGAAAAAATGAGTTTAAGGGGAGCATTAGTGGTTAGAGAGGATGAAGAGAATGGCAATTTGTGAATTTTGTTAGTGTTACAAGCATTGCAGTGAGAGTTGCGAGTGGAAGGAATGGGTAGAGAGAATTGGTTTTTGAGAAGAGAAAGTATTGGAGTAAGGAGTGGCCAAGCTTGTGGTGCCACGAGTGGAGTGTGGTGGTTACACTTGGGTTAGCTTGGGTTGCAAAAGGGTGCCATAGGTAGACACCATGTTCAAGTGTTCCATTAATTAGAGTGTAGCTTGTTGAGAGGGTTTTGATAAGGAAGGAAGAGGGTGGGAATTCAATACTGGTGTTGTTATCTTTGCAAAATTGGGAGATGTAGAAGATATTTTTGGAAATAAGAGGGACATGAAGGACATTAGAGAATTGAAGTGTGGTGTGAGGAGTGAGAAGAGAGAAGGTACCTATATTAGATATTGGGAGGGATGAGCCATCTCCTATTACCATACTATCGCTCCCATCATAGGGACTATGGAGGGAAAGGGGGGATATATCGTTTGTGAGGTGATGTGTGATGCCACTGTCAACAAGCCATGAGGTGGATAAGGTGGTGATAGGGGTAGTGGCGGTGTGTACTTGAGGGTGGTGATGGTGGGTAGTTGGTGTAATTATTGGTGTGATCACACCATAGGTTTGCTGTGGTTTGGGAAAGATGCGGTTATTGGGGTTTTGCCATGGTTAAGGTGGTGTCAAGGTTGGGATTTTGCCTAGGGCGATGGTGGGGGGTTGTTGGTGGCGGAGTAACATCAGGATTGGGTTTGATAAAGGTGTGAGACATTGAATGTGCAGTTCGGAGAGAGGGAAAAATAACAGTTGAGTAATCTCTCTTGAATCGGTGACATAGGGACGTAACATGTTCCATGCGATGACAATATTGACATTTGCCATTAAAATAGTCTGAAGTAGGTTTATGAGTGGAAAAAAGAGAGTTGGAAGTGGTGGTGCGATGGGCGGTGGTGTTGGTGTGGGTGGTCATGGGAATAACGGTTGTAGTATATGATTGGTTGCCGGTTTAGGATTTGCCGAAATTGATGAGCACCGAGTGGGAGTTGGGTGGAGGCGGCGGAAGCTAGGGTATGGATTATATGGGTAAATTGCTATTGGATCCTCCACCCTAATCCAATCCACCATTATGGACAAACATTTTGAAAATCAATCACTTAGTCCAATGTTTGAAATTAATATTACCATAGGGTACTGGGACTATTTATACTCTACATAAATGACAGAACTACCCCTACACCCCAAATAAAACAGATCCCTCCCCTCCCCCTACACAGTCACACACACACACACACAGTCACTCTCTCTCTACCATTCCCTCCACCGGCGATCCCTTTCCTTCTCCATCCCCGGCCAACGCTGCCCTCTCCGGCGACCCCTTCCCCTCCTTCACCTAAGTCGCCCCATCAGGTTCATCTTCTGCTACTCCAGTTAAGCAAATAGAAGACATAAAAGACTAAAAAAAACTGTGAACTTAATTAAATAAAAAAAATTGTGAACTTAACTAAAAACATCTGTGAACTTAACAAATATGACAAATAATTTCATAAAATTACAAAAATAGCGACAATAAAAGACTAAAAACATTTATGAGTTTAACTAAAAACAACTGTGAGCTTAACAAATATGTCAAATAATATCATAAAATTGCAAAAATAGAGGCAATAAAAGACTAAAAACAATTGTGAGTTTAACTAAAAACAACTGTAAACTTAACAAATATGTCAAATAATCTCATAAAATTGCAAAAATAGATGCAATAAAAGACTAAAACAATTGTGAGTTTAACTAAAAACAACTGTGAACTTAACAAATATGTCAAATAATCTCATAAAATTCAAAAATGAAGGCCATATAAGACTAAAAACAACTATGAACTTAACTAAAAACAATTGTGAACTTAACAAATATGTCAAATTATCTCATATTAATGCAAAAATAGAGGCTATAAATAATTAAAAACAACTGTGAACTTAACTAAAAATAACTGTAAATTAAGCAAATGGTAGCCATTTTCATCCATAACTTTTAAATTTAGCTAAAACAACTGTGAACTTCTCTTAATTGTTTTTGGAACAACGGTGAAAAATAAATGTAAGCTTATAAAAAACAATTATGAACTTGAAACGACTGTGAATTAAGAAATTGGTAGCCATTTTCATGCAAATATTTTGAAGTTAGCTAAAACAACTGTAAACTTCTTTTAGTTGTTTTTGAAACAACAGTGAACCTATAAAAAACAATTGTTAACTTCTCAAATTTTCTTCAGGTTATATGTTAATGCTACTAGTTTAATTCGTATTGACGATACGAAAACAACAGCGGTTTCAGTTTTTTTTTTTTTTTTACTTTTAGATTTTAAAATATTTCATTTTAAAGTTTTGAGGGAAAAAAAAAAGAAAGAAAGAAAGAGAAACACAGAGGGGGGGATGAGGAATGGACCAAATGCGTCCACGTCACTTAAGCAGTGACATATGTGTAATTTCGCAAAATCTAGCAAGGCCATGTGTGTTCATCTATATTGAGAGCACCTGATGATCTGATCGATTTCGAAAATTCTTATCCTAAATGATTATTTTTGTTAGGATGAGGAATAATTTGGTAACTACCCCTTTTATTACCCTTTTATTAAGGGAAGCTCTTTTACCATATGATATGAAGATTTGAAAGAAATATTGATAAAATTCAATCACTTGTTGTCAAAATCTTGCAAAAAAATTAGTTTTTTCGTAACATAAGAAAAAAATTAGTTTTAAAACACTAAATCTAACTAATAAAAGTAATGAATTGTTCTAAAAATTAGTTTTTTATAACATTTTGAAAAAAATTAGTTTTTCATAAGAGTTACTCTCACTTGTTATAACATATACTCCCTCCGTCCCATGATAATATATAAACTTTTCTTTTTGGGCTTCCCACAATAATATATACTTTCCTAAAATGGAAAGGAATCTTTACTATTCCCTCCACTCATTCTCTCTTCTACATTATTTTAATACTCACATCACCATTATAATTTACTATTCTCTCCACTCATTCTCTCTTCTATTTTATTTTCACACTCACAACACTTTCAATATAATATTTTCTCCTTAATTCCCGTGCAAAACCCAAAAGTCTATAAAAATGTGGGACGGAGGGAGTATATATATATATATATATATATATATATATATATATATATATATATATATATATAAATTGAAATACAAAACAAAATCTCATGATTTTAGGCATAGAAGATTTTAACTACCTAATCTTTTAAAAGTAAATACAAAAAAATATATACAAAGATATTCAAAAATAAAAACACAATATTTAAATATTCTTATCACACGACTGATTTCGGGGAAGGTTATTTAGGACAATTTCTTAAGTCATTTTTATAAGAAAAGTCAATACGGATATACTCCCTCCGTCTCGTTCGAAAGGACAAAGTTTTTGTATAATAGAATAAATGTTATGAGTATGAAAAGTGACGTAGAAAAGAAAAAGTGAGATAGAAAATAATTAGTGAATATTTATTGTGAGTATGACAAGTGAGTTCCGCAAATAAAGAAGTAATAAAAAACTTTTCATTTTTGGGTTGTGCCCCTTTAAATTTAAATTTAAATTTAAATGGGACGCCAAAAAGAAAATTTGTGCCCTATCGAATCGAACTGGATGGAGGGAGTACTCAATAATTTTATGGGTGTAAATAACAACTCCCTTACTTATTTTGGTCTCTCTTTCTCTCATTCAGAGGATATTTTTTGTAGAGAGAAAATAAATCTCCATGGAACCAAAAACACTGACCTTCTCAAGATAATGAATGCATACATCTCTTGCAGCCATGGTTTGCTCAATGGGTCATCAAAATGAGCTTTACCCCCAACCCCAACAAATCCCTATGTCTATTCTCGATAAGCTTTTCTGTGAAGAAGAGCATTTTGAGCAAGATTTGGGTCTGGATGGCTTCGTTTCTGAGGAAAAAAGTGAGAACTTTGACCGATTCCTTGTTCCGAAAGCTATTCCTCCTTTAGAACAAGACCTTTTCTGGGAAAATGATGAGCTTTTGACTCTATTTTCTAAAGAAAAAGAGGCTCATCAGGGCCTATTGAATGATAGGGATTTGATCCGTAATGAGGGACATTTGGATGTAACAAGAAGAGGGGCTCTTGATTGGATGATTAGGGTTAGTGCCCATTATGGATTTGCTGCACTGACAACTATTTTAGCTGTTAATTACTTTGATAGGTTCCTGTTAAGTCCTTGCTTTCAAAGGGATAAGCCATGGATGAGCCAGTTAACGGCTGTTGCTTGTCTTTCCTTGGCTGCTAAGGTGGAGGAGACCCAAGTTCCCCTTCTCCAAGACCTCCAAGTATGTGTTCCTTTAATGCATTTCAAGTGTTTGTGAAAATGTGTCAATGGGTTCTTATTGATTTGCATTTTGAAAGTATTTGTAGAAATGTTATACTGAAAATGAACATTTTTTGGTGTTTATAGTTTTTTTATTTAAAGAGGATTATTAGTGGTTCCCCGCTTATCCCTTATTATGGCTTCTTAGAGGAATGGGAAGAAACTTTTGGTGTTTATTGATGTGGGTTTTATGATTATGTTTAGGTGGAAGAATCTAAGTTTGTTTTTGAGTCCAAAACTATAATGAGAATGGAATTGTTGGTGCTCTCTACTCTTCAATGGAAAATGAATCCAGTGACATCGCTTTCATTCATTGATTACATTATAAGGAGGCTTGGATTAACAGTGCACGACCTACATTGGGAGCTTTTGAGGCAGTGTGAGGGCCTCCTTCTCTCTATCGTCGTTGGTAAGCATTGAGAGAAATTTGAGATCGAATGTTAGTACAACGGTGGATTTAGAGCATTTGATTTCGACCATTTTTCATTGTATGCAGATCCAAGGTTTGGATGTTATCTTCCGTCTGTGATGGCTACTGCGACAATGTGTCTTGTTATCCAGGAAATTGATCCTTGTAATGCATTGGAATATCAGAATCGACTTATGGGTACACTTGAACTTAACAAGGTTTGTATTTCACTTACTTGGGTTTTAATGTTCCTATGCATTCTGTTATGCATTAAGCATCATTTGGATGAATACTTGGACTCGTTACAGATATACTGAGTATTAAAATCTCAGTTTGCTTTGAGTAAGGAAAAAAGAGATCTATTTCTGTCAATTCATTATCTCCCCAATCCTACTTGGTATAGATTTCAAATAAGTAACGCCTTATAGTGGTTTCCAAGCATCCTTTTAAGGTTCTCCCAGCTGAGATAACAGATGACTCCAGTTTCTATTTATTAAAAAAGTCGATTTTTGCTCAATTTCCTGAACCATATTGCTGCAAATTTTCTAAGGATAGAATTTTACTCTGCCTATGCCCAATTTTGACGTTGACATAACAGTAAGGCTGTTCCATTTTGACATGAAGCTCACTTGTTCGGTCTATGGAAATAGTTTCTACTAGAGTGGTTTACTAGGCCTTCTAAAACTGCATTGAATGATCCTCTTAGAATCACTTTGCCACTTGCCATTAGTCTACTTTAATTTCTTGTTTTGAATTTTTACAGGAAACCATAAATGACTGCTATAAATTTATCCTGGAAGTATCAGTTGATTCGGGCTACAAACGATACGATACCCACAAGCGCAAGTATAACTCTAGGCCTGGCAGTCCCAACGGTGTAATTGATGCATATTTCAGCAGTGATAGCTCTAATGATTCGTGGGCTGTGGGGTCATCACTTTCATCTTCACCAGAACCTCTGTCCAAGAAGTGCAGGGCTCAGGATCAGCAGATGAGATTGGCTCCTTTGAAACCGTGTGTCCATTGGAGTGCTTAGCAGCCCCCGTTGATCTCTCAATTTCCTGGCTATATTTTGATATGGTATTTTTACAACCCCTATTCCATATTATTTGCCCAATGTGTTGTTAAGATGCAAATATATTTCATCCCATCTCTGACTGTACTTCTGGCCAAGCGAATCTAATGGAGGATAATTGAGCATTCACTCTACCATCTTCATAATTAGGTAGGGAGAATCGATTGAAAAGAGAGATCGGTGGAGTTTTCCCGTGAATTGCATTCAGATTATTACTCCTCCGTCTGGCACTTGTTACGAGTGTTTGTTGTGTATTGTTATAAATACAAGACATTCTACCCTTTTATCTGTACTATGCAATTTATAATTTTGACTCCTGATGTTGGCTTTCCTGCATCCCAGATGAAACTTTTTTAATTTTTAGCATTTCTTGTTCTTTCACTGGATTGTTTCAGCTATATTTCAGTTGATTAATCTTCATTCTATTTTAAATGTCTCGTCTCCTGTCCGTAGTCTAATTATATTCAGGCATCATAGTTTCTATGTTTGGTTTCCGAGCTAATAGTCTCATTTTTGTTGTGTATGCTATACGTGCGACATTGATGAAGAGAGGGTAGGCCGAGTTTATCTGTGATTTCTGAAAGACTTAAACCCTCATAGGAAACTGTTATGATCATCAAGCAGAGCAGTTCCGAGAAAAGGTTGTCAAGTCAAACGTAATAATATGGACCTTTGAATTAGACACTTAAGGGTTATTTTTTCTTAGGTTGTTGAACTATAAAGCTCGGTTTAGCATTCATTGAAGCTCAGCTCTGTCGACGTTGCTGTCAATAACGAGGATTAAACCTTGTGTGTTCTGAAAGTAGCGCCTCCATAGCGGTTTGATCTGTATATTAGCATTCTGAAACAAAATTATAGAATTTAGCATAAAAGCCAATAGCGGAAAAGGATAAATATATGCACATATCCTGAGATGTATATACTCGGATGATCTTTAAACAAGTTGCTATATATATTGCCTATATAATGATCATAGTGATCATTCAATACAGTACTCCCTCCCTCTGTCCGAAATGTTTTTCAAATTTGCTCTTGATCGACCAAATTTGAAATTGGGACGGAGGGAGTATTAGTTGCGGGAAATGGCTTGCTTGGCAGATTCAAGGGTGGTAGAAACAGCAGCAGCTGCATTTGCCAAGACACCGCCACTGGTTTTGGAGATGCCGGTATGTGGCTTATGAATAACCTCCACCACCTTCTGTTCTTGCCCTTTCCCTGCTGATGTTCTGTAATCTACCGCCTTCTGCACCATTCTTTTCATTTGCCCTTGTCCGCTTTCGCTCTCGACCACCTACAAAATTATACATTCAAAACCTTAACAATCAAAATATTAACTAAAATAAAAAAAAAAATTAAAATTAAAAGATTGAAAGTCTTGCCTTATCCATGGATGTATATGAGATTTTCTTAGCCAAGTTATTTCAAAAGCCTCTTATATTCGGCAAGCTTTTCGTGTTCCTGAACTTTTGCGGTAAGAAGGAATAATAAACGGCTGTTATTCTCGGGTTAAATCTATAATGGTGGAGTTAGTTTGTTAGATTTTTGTGGATAAACTTATGTGGTCAAGAAGCTTAAGCAAACCCATATTAAGTGTTGGGTCATCTGTCAAGCCCGAATATGATGGTTCTCGCATGTTGGTTCTCGTATGTTGGTTCTCGCACCTCGGCAAAGACTTGGTTCTCGCATCTCGTTTCTCTCGGCATGTTTATGTCTCCAAGCGAGGTTCATGCCACTTGTCTAGTTTCTTGCCTTGATCTTATCCAGACGAAATCTCTTACTTGATATCCCTCCAACCACGGCGTGACACGTGTAAAGTAACTTGATAAGGACTCTCCACTACTTGGCTATATATACTCCCTCCCTCCAATTGCAATGTAAGCTCTCTCTCTCTCTTCTCTCTCTCTCTCACTCTCTCTCTAGAAATGCCTTATGATAGATTTATATGATATGTCATGGATCGGATTGAGAATCATCACGCCGGAGGGTTTTGGGGGGAAAGGCACCCCACCCCTAACGATGTCCTGTCTTGTAGGCCCCACCTTATATCGAACCCCGAGGGACATTCCGTCCTGATCATATAGTTTTGCCGCCCCCGGTGATTTGCCGCCCCCGATGAGCCATTTTTCATGGTAGCATCAATAATATTTTAGTAATCAATAGTAAACCATCAAAATGTAGTATTATAACATTGACCAATTTTTTAAACATCAAACAGACTGCAGTGTGTATGAAGATTATACAGAACACAGCCTTGAGAATTCTACAATACCAGCTTACCTCGTACTACGACAGCAACGTAAATTACCGAATTTCACATCCCATTGTAATTATAGGAAGAAGAGTAAAGAACAAAAGATGAACCGATATAACGCAGATAAAATGAACGGTGTTTATGCTGAAGAAGGGGGGAGACGGATCAGAAAGTCACAAGAGGAGATCCACTGCAATGGACATCAGAGGCATCAGAAATCCTTTGCCTTGGAGACAATGTTGCGCTAGCAGCAGCATCCACATCAGGATTGATAATATTTTTCCTCTTCTGAGGCCTACCTTCTTCTATTGATTCGAGTATCGGACTCAAAGACTCCACTTTTTTCGTGTTTTGTGAGATCATGGCTTGAGCTTCTTCCACTATTGATGGGTCATCTTCTGCAGCATACAAGATTCTCTTGATTGCTTCAACAACCTGCACAAGAAGTTAGTTTTATAAGAAACCTGATGCTCCCTCCGCCCCATAAAATTCTTTAAATAACGTCTACACAGTCATTACAGGCAAGGTTTCGATCTCAGGACGCTGGCACAGGATCTCAATATCCCTCAACTTTGCAAAGTAGAAATCCCTTTCTTTCTCTAGACTATCCACTGACAGCTTAAGTTCAGTTATCTGCATAAGAACAAATAAAGTGAGCCCCATAATTATATAGCTAAAATATTCAAATTGCAGTATTGCACTAACAACTCGGGCAACCTGCTGTTCATATTCAGGCTGTTGTCCTCCACTTGAAGCTGGTCTAGTAGGCTTGATAGGCTGACTCGTTGGGTGAGCAGAAGGAGCTTCACCCCTTCGAGCATTATGAGATCTGGGTGCAGCTGCTGTATTCCTTGTTGAAGCCACATGCTTCTTGCTCACTTCTTTTCCCCCTTTGCAACCCTCTCTTCTTTCCAAAGGATTGTAACTGCATCAGGAATGGAGAAGTAGATTAACACTCGCTCCGTCCCAGAATAAATGTCACACTTTCCATTTTGATTTGTCCCAAAATAAATGTCGTGTTTCTAAGGAAAGTGACCTAGTGAAATTGAATCATTGTTCAAGTAATGTACAAACTAGTAAAGCACCTTCCTTAAAAACGTCGACAAGTCAACTACGACATTTATTTTGGGGAATGGAGTACATTGTTTTCCAAGAGGACCAAGACATTATAGGATCAACATACGACTACTTGCAAAATTGGTACTTATGGTCTTCTACACAAGGTTCAAAGTGAATTTGCCTTTGGCAAGCCAAAACAATCGTGAAGTGCTTTTAAGAGCTTAATGTTTCATGTCAGGGTAAGTATCTTGGAGTGTAATAATTCAAGAATATTTTTGTAAGAAAGTCAAAATGCATCACCACTAATATCCTGTTACTCCATAAAGATACTCCATAAAGATGTTCCCCATTTGCTTTTTTTTTTTTGGTCCAAAAAAGATACTCTCGTTTCCAAAATTGTTAGGTTAAAATCATTGAATTTCCAATTGCCAACCAAGGAAGAGAGGAGAGGATGAGAGCAAACAAAGGAAGAAGAGGGTGGGTAATGGAGTAATAATTGTACAAAAAGTAAACATTTCCGGAATGTCCCCTAAATGAAAATTGGACTTTCATTATGGGACGGAAGGAGTACTATTTTCTGTAAATTACAACAAAGCACAAACATTTGAATGAGATGATATAAAACTTCTGAGTTAACTGATTCCGAGAATGTAAAATTTCAATTGCCCCAAATCTTTTAATAACACAATTTCTGCATATAAAGTAAAGGTACGGATTTTACACTTTCTAAAGTAGAGCTATGGTAGAAATTACCTGTGCTGACCACCTCCACCAACAGAATCACAGTAACGCTTCATCCATTGCATGAATTCAAGGTTATCCAATGGCCTCCCTTTCACTAGCTTGCTTACCTCAATATGCTGCCATCAAAACACAAATTACAAATTTATTCAGTCCCCAACGCAAGCATAAAACATATTCCCTCTCTCCCGAAATGTTCTTCCTGTAGCACAATGGAGTACAATTACAGAAAAATAATACACAATAAATTGATAAAAAAACAGAAAAATAAAAAGGAGAAGTTCTTGAATTTGCTGCACGAGCCCAATGAAATCACTGTCTCCTTAAGACATATTCGATCCCTCACCGAGTGTGCTTGAGTTTTCTTGGATCGCTTGTCTCCCAGGATAGAACGTGCGGACCGGGGGCACTTTGCACCTAAGTTCCCGGCGAGTTGAATTGCGCTTGGACTAGATCACCTCTTCTTAGTATATGCAATAGAGGAGGCCAAGGAAGATGATAACAATATGCACCAAAGAATATGGAGGAGGAATTCAGAAAATCAAGTGCTTTTTCTCTGTTGGGTTTTTTCAAGTTGTTTGTAAAAGTAAGTAATCTCAAATGTTGTTAACAAACAACTATTTAAAGATTTCAAACCAACCAAGAAAAAACTGAAAATCAATGATTTAATTAAGTAATAAAATGTAATAAACAACTTTATTACGAATATTAAACCACCATCAAACCAAAATCATTAGCCATAATGATTTTCATTTCAGTTTTCTGCATTTAATATTGGTCATTAAATTTACGCCGGGATCCGCTCGGCCGAGTCTTATAGCACCTTTCGGCCGAGCGAGGCTCTGCTCGGCCGAGCAAGACATATGCCTCGGCCGAGCATGGCTTTTCCAGAAACTTTATTTTCTGCCATGCTGTGCTCGGCCGAGTTAACACTCTGCTCGGCCGAGCACCCCAGTAAAAATCAAAACCAATATATTTAATATATCCAAAAGCCATTTTGGACAATTAAATATTTTATTTCACAACCACAAACCCACTCGAATAATTTGACAAAATTACCCTTTAGAAATTAAACCATTAATTTCCTTCAAAACACATTATTTTTCCAACAATCCCCACATGAAGGAAATTCATGAGGATAGGTGATAAAGTCCGTATCGAAAACACATAGGATAGGTAGGGGTTTGCCCTTTGAACCTTCCTTGTAAAAGCATATTTACTCTACTCGCTAATCGGTAGACACGATGTCCTTAATCGCTAGCTTTTTGTGTAGCCGATCATATACTTTACATGGTATCGCCCTAACACAATTCGGCTCTTCATGCTGGCTGTGTCCGTCTACGTGGCCTTGGATCACGATGCCCGGTTACGTGAGAAGGTCTAAGAATTGAGCCTCACACAATTCTCCTCGAAGCGGCCTCTACTTCTTTCTCACATAGGTGATTCTTTTAAGTAACCATACTTCACATAAGAATCATTAAAAGCCATAAGCTTAACCTCATTCATCTCGGGATGTCACTTTAAGGAATGAGCGTAGGGTTGACCCCCAGTGACGCTACAAGTCTTTTAACGGTTAGGTTGTCCCTTTGAACCTAGATCTTGGGATCTCCGAGTCAACTAGGTTGGGTTTTCCATTGCGTTCAACTTCTCAAGAGGCTTTAAACCCATTCCCGATGTCAACCTTGCAACTATCTCTTTACTTAACCCTTTGGTTAGCGGATCCGCCAAATTATCTTTTGACCTCACATAGTCGATAGATATAGTGCCGAGCAAGTAGTTGTTTAATGGTATTATGTCTTCGACGTATATGCAGACTTACCATTATACATATGACTTTGTGCCCTACCAATCGCAGATTGGCTATCGCAATGTACTAATTGCGGGCACGGGCTTTTCCCATCTTGGAATATCTTCTAGAAATTGGCGTAGCCATTCGGCTTCTTCACCACATTTATCTAATGCTATAAACTCGGATTCCATGGTTGATCCGGCTATAACGATGCCGCTTAGAAGATTTCCATGATATAGGCACTTAACTAATGTGAATAAATATCCACTTGTAGACCTTGAGTCTTTGATATCGATATCCAATTAGCATCACTATATCCTTCTATCACAAATTGGATGTCTAGTGTAATGTAGTCCAAAATCACGAGTATATCTTAAGTACCTTAGTACTCTCACTATACCCTTCCAATGATTTGTTCCAGGATTACTTGTATCGGAAGCCAACTTGCAACAAGGTGTAAGCGATATCCGGCCTAGACAACTCATCAAGTACATTAGACTTCCAATAACTCTCGAATACTCTAATTGAGACACCGGTTCATCTCTATTCTTTGATAGATGAAGATTCGGGTCGATCGGAGTACTCGCTTATTCCATTGTCATCCTTGCTAAATTTCTCAAGAATTTTATCCACATAATGAGATTGACTTAACACAAGTCCATTGGATATTCTAGAAATTTTAACTCCAAGGATTACATCCGCAAGTCCCATATCTTTCATGTCAAATTTTGAATTCAACATGTCTTTCGTGGATTTGATCATCTTATCACAACTCCTATGATAAGCATGTCGTCTACATAAAGACACAAAATGACATAGCCATTTTCCGTGGTTTTAGTATAGACACATTTGTCACACTCATTTATCTTAAATCCACTTCTGCATCATAGCATTATCAAATTTCTGATGCCACTGTTTTGGTGCTTGTTTCAAGCCATATAATGACTTTACTAATTTGCACACCTTCTTTTCTTGTCCGTGTGCAACAAACCCCTCGGGTTGTTCCATGTAAATCTCCTCTTCTAAATCTCCATTTAGAAAGGTCATTTTTACATCCATTTGATGTATTTCAAGATTTCTCAATGCGGCGATTGCAAGTACAACTCTTATTGACGTTATTCTCGTAACAGGAGAATAGGTGTCAAAATAGTCTAGGCCTTCTTCTCTCGTAACCTTTAATTACAAGTCGGGCCTTGTACTTATCAATTGTTCCGTCCGCTTTCATTTTTCTTTTGAAAATCCACCTATATCCTAGTGTTTTACTTCCTGGAGGAAGGTCCACTAGTTCCCATGCTGTGATTTTGCAAAATGGAATCAATTTCACTTTTAATTGCTTCCTTCCACAAAGGTCCTTCCGAAGAGCTAACGGCTTCTTTGTAACTTTGTGGTTCGCTTTCTACCATATAGGTTAGAAAGTCCGGACCGTAGGATTTTTCAATCCTAGCTCTTTTGCTCCGTCGAGGTTCTACCTCTTCTTCTTCTCTTTCATCTTGAACATGTTCGTCTTCTATTGAATCTATTACCCTAGTCGATGAGCTTGCCTCATTTCTTGACTTACACGGGAATATATTCTCAAAGAACGATACGTTCATTGCATTCCATTATAGTATTTTTGTGTATAGCATCAATTTTCGACTCATACACAAGAAATCTATAAGCACTATGTTATGCGCATATCCAATGAATATGCAATCAACGCTTTTGGTCCAATTTTCACCTTTTTAGGAGGAGGTATGGCTACCTTTGCAAGACACCCCCACACTTTCAAGTGTTTATAACTCGGCATTCTTCCACGCCATAGTTCATAAGGAGTTTTGTCTTGTTTCTTTCGGGGTATTTTGTTTAACACGTAGTTAGCCGACAACACGGCTTCCCCACATGTTATCCGGTAATCCCGAACTCAATAACATGGCATTCATCATTTCTTTCAATGTCCGATTTTTCCTTTCGGCAACACCGTTTTGTTGGGGTGTATAAGGTGCCGAGGTAATATGTTTAAGCGATTCCACTTTTTGAGCAATAAATTTGCTTCAAATGGAGATTCATATTCACCACCTTTATCACTTTTTAGCACCTTAATTTTCCGGTTTAATTGATTCTCAACTTCATTTTTATATAGAGTAAACTTCTCTATAGCTTCATCTTTACTTTTTAGAAGATACACATAGCAATACTTTGTGCCATCATCTACAAAAGTCATGAAGTACTTATTGCCGCCCGTGATTGTGTTGATTTAAAGTCACATAAGTCCGTGTGAACCAATTCAAGTGGTTCACTATGTCTTTCAACGGATGGGAATGACTTTCTTGTTAATTTTGCTTCTACACAAATTTCACATTTTTGTTTACAATCAACTTTAAACTTTGGAATAGAATTTGCTTTTGTCAAACGACGTATAGAATCAAAATTAACATGACCAAGTCTACCATGCCACAAATTAGATGACTCAAGCAAGTAAACGAGAAGAGATATTCATTTCATTAGCTTTCGCTTTCACAACCATTACACTTAGCTTAAGCACCCATCATTGACATAACCTTTGCCTACAAACATACCACTCTTAGACAAAGTGACTACGTTGGACTCAAACACAATACGAAATCCATGCTTTATCAAAGCGATCCAGGACACCAAGTTCTTCCAGGATATCGGGCACATAAAGCACGTTGTTGAGAGTCAACTCCTTCGGATGTCATCTTCAAAACCACTTTTCCTTCTCCTTTGATCTCGGAGGTGGCCGAATTCCCCATGAATAGCTTCTCGCCATCCTTAGCAACAAAAGCACTAAGCGTGTCTCTATTGGAGCACACGTGCCTAGTAGCCCCGGTGTCAATCCACCATTGATTTGGGTTTGAACCCACCAAATTCACCTCGGAAATCACAGTGCGAGGCGCATCTCGGACACGTCTCTAGCAATGCCTTCCACCATGTTGGCCTCACGAGCCTTCTTGGTAACTTGCAAGCATGAGCCTTGTGGCCTCGACCGCCACAATTATAACAAGTTCCTTCGAACTTCTTCTTGGAAACACCGCCTTTTGGTCCCAGTGGGAATTCTTGGAAGTTGTCACAACCTTCCCTTTTCCCTTTCCAAACCGTTTCCCTTTGGAGCTTTCACCATGCTCCACCACATCGGGCCTTAGCCACACTAGAAACAAACTTGGTTTCAAGAACTCTATTGTTCTCTTCAATACTCAATCGAAGGATAATTCCTTCCACATCCATTTCCTTTCGCTTATGCTTAAGGTAGTTCTTGAAATCATTCCAAGATGGAGGCAATTTTTCAATGATTGCGGCCACTTGGAAGCTTTCACTTATAACCATACCTTCGGCATTAATCTCGTGCAAGATAGTTTGAAACTCATCCACTTGAGATTTCACACTCTTGTTGTCCACCATCTTAAAATCAAGGAAACGGGCAACAATGAACTTCTTTGTTCTCGCATCCTCAATTTTATATTTGTGGTCCAACGACCCCCACAATTCCTTTGCAGCTTTTCTTCTCATTAAACACGTTATAGAGAGAATCAAAGCGAATTGAGGACGTAATTTCGCACAAGTACTCCCCATGCTTCCATGTTTCAACCGCAGCCAAGGTTGTAACATCGGTTTCTCCTTCACTCACCTTCGCATATCTTCTTTCGTATATCTTGCCAAGTGCAAGGTAGTGAGGTAGAAAAGCATCTTTTGTTGCCAACGCTTAAAGTCGTGGCCAACAAACTTCTCGGGTTTTTCCGCATGAGGGGTCGGGATATGAATTGTATGAGGATTAATCACGCCTTAGAGCCACTTCCATTTCCGGTTTGGGAATTAGTTTGGGGTTCCACTTGGGGTCCAACTTGGGTCTCCACGTTGTTGTTGTTCGTCGCCATCTCGAAACACAACAACCAAGTTAAATTTCCCGTTTTTCAAACTGTAATCGACACTCCCTCGATTAGGGTATGTCTTAAGATTGTAGCACAATGGAGTACAATTACGTAAAAATAATACACAATAAATTGATAAAAAAACGAAAAAATAAAAAGGAGAAGTTCTTGAATTTCTGCACGAGCCCAATGAAATCACTGTCTCCTTAAGACATATTCGATCCTCACCGAGTGTGCTTCGAGTTTTCTTGGATCGCTTGTCTCCCAGATAGAACGTGCGGACCGGGGCACTTTGCACCTAAGTTCCCGCGAGTTGAATTGCGCTGACTAGATCACCTCTTCTTAGTATATGCAATAGAGGAGGCCAAGGAAGATGATAACAATATGCACCAAAGAATATGGAGGAGGAATTCGTAAAAATCAAGTGCTTTTTCTCTCATTGGGTTTTTTCAAGTTGTTTGTAAAAGTAAGTAATCTCAAATGTTGTTAACAAACAACTATTTAAAGATTTCAAACCAACCAAGAAAATCAAAAACAATGATTTAATTAAGTAATAAAATGTAATAAACAACTTTATTACGAATATTAAACCACCATCAAACCAAAATCATTAGCCATAATGATTTTCATTTCGATTTTACGCATTTAATATTGGTACATTAAATTTACGCCTGAGGATCTGCTCGGCCAAGTCTTATAGCTCGCTCGGCCGAGCAGGCTCTGCTCGGCCGAGCAAGACATATGCCTCGGCCGAGCATGGCTTTTCCGAAACTTTATTTTACGCCATGCCGTGCTCGGCCGAGTTAACACTCGCTCTACGAGCACCCCAAAGAAAATCAAAACCAATATATTTAATATATCCAAAAGCCATTTTGGACAATTAAATATTTTATTTCACAACCACAAACCCACTTGAGTAATTTGACAAAATTACCCTTTAGAAATTAAACCATTAATTTCCTTCAAAACACATTATTTTTCCAACACTTCCCACTTTTTTTTTTTCCGTTACGCAAAGGTACTTTGATAATATTCATAATAGTATATCGATAATAACAGGTTTTAAATTTTTATTAAGATTATTATATCAATCTAAAATTATTGCTCAAGGTAGCTTCGTGTTAACGTCAAAGAATGTGGGAAGATCATTTTGGGACGGCGGGAGTAATTCCAAATAATAATCACTCCCTTTCATTCAAAACTCCGCAAATAAAAAGTCAAATAAGAGAGTACACTTGTAGAAGTAACTTTCATAACAAGACCATTTGCTGCATCAAACTTATTGTATTCCGTACATGAGCAGTAAGTCAAAATTGAAATCATATGCGAATTACAAGCTCAATTTTCCAAAAGCAGATCAATCAGAGTAAGAATTCGATCGGAGATCAACCAGGCCTAAATAAAATGATAGAATCATAAATTATACAAAAAATACAATTGTGATGAGAAATGTGTTACCTTAGTAATCTTAATTTTATTAAAAACATCTTGAAGAACCTTATAGTTCTGAATCATGTCGTACTCGTTCTTGGCGTCGAAATTGACCTTGTGCATAGGCACCATACCTGGATGGGCGGCATCCATTAGCTGGCAATGCACCGCACCAGAGCATGCCTACATTCAATCAGATCAAAATCAGTTAACAAAAATTCATCCCTCTCGAATTTGTGACAGAATAAAGTTAGGGTTTTGGATTTTGCGAGATGATTACCTCTTCGACTTTGGAGAGATTGAGTTGGAGAGTGGAGTTGATCCACGACAGGATCTCTGATCGGCCGACGAAATAAGCTGCGTCCATCATCCCGATGTTCGTCGCCATTTCAGTTTGTTTGCGTACCGGCGTGGTGGAGAGAGAAAATGCCCGTTGGTGGAGAGAGAGAGAGAGAGAGAGAGAGAAATGATTTTTGAAATAAGAGTTGGGCGGCATTCGTTTGCCTTTACTATTAAAAATTAAAAATAAAAAGTAAAAGAGGGTATCATCTAGAAGTTTAGGGCCCAGCCCACTGGTTCAGCATACCATGAAGCCCACATATTTTGAATTTATTGGAAAGAAAAGGGACCTACAATGAAACTCTTCACTCTTCTATTATGACAAGAGAATAAATTTAAAACGGATGAGCCGTTGAAGTCTAAAAAACGGACGCCTTTGAAATTGTAACACGCGGCCAATTTATCCCATATCTCTAACTATAGTTGGGATGTAGATTTATTTTTGCTTAAATGTGTATTTCCAATAAATTTAAAACGGATGAGCCGTTGAAGTCTAAAAGAGCGGTGAAGAACTTCAACCGGAGATAGGAAGAAGGAGATACAGGGTAAATTGGAAATACACATTTAAGCAAAAGTAAATCTACATCCCAACTATAGTTAGAGATATGGGATAAATTGGCCACGTGTTACAATTTCAAAGGCGTTCGTTTTTTAGACTTCAACGGCTCATCCGTTTTAATAAAGATATCTTTCAATAAAAATAAAGAAAATCCTTCTAGTAGGCTATTCTCTTTGAAAGTATGCATGCAAACCTTTTTAAATCTCTAAAATGAATGTTCAATAATTTTTCAAATTTGCTATTTAATTAAGAGAAGATCTAATTTTTTTTATATATTTATTTTAAAATAGAGAGAGTAAAAATAAAGTTTTAGTTATAATACGGGAGATTAAGAGATAAGATTAGGATAAGATTTTTCAAATTTTAATACTCCCTCCGTCCCATAACAAGCGACACACTTTGTCATTTTGGGCGTCCCACTGATAAGTCACACTTTCTAAAATGGAAAAGAATTTTTACTATTTCCTCCACTCATTTTCTCTCCTACATTATTATAATACTCACAACACCATTATAATTTACTATTCTCTCCACTCATTCTCTCTCCTACTCAACTATCTACACTCACAACACATCAATCTTTTCATTTTTTTCTTAATTTTCGTGCGAAACAAAGAATCGTCGCTTGTTATGGGACGGAGGGAGTATATCCTAATTAAGGCCCGATTTGATAAAACTGAAAATTAAGAGGTGAAAAATAAAATACATAAATAAAAATGTTATCTAGTCATTTTAGACCAAGCTTGAAATTATATCATTTTGTGAAGTTCAATTATAGGCTTTGATATATTTTAAAATAAAACCTCTTTAAAAATATTACTCTCTAAATAAATTTTGCAAAAACGTAAGATGATTTTGATTCGATATTAATATTTTTGAGATTAAATCATGTTTAATATAAATATATTACTTTACACTTTCATTAAATATCGTTTTTATATATCTTTTTATGTGACACATCCTTTTATAAATTTTTTTTTTTTTAAGGATACTAGCTAAATGTATAATTTATACTCCTCCATCCCACACCAATTGATACTTATTTTCTTTTTGATCCGTTCCACACCAATTGATACTGTCCAAAATGGAAGGAAATCTTCACTATTTACCCCACTCATTCTCTCTCCTATTTTACTTTTACACTCACAACATTCTCTCTCCTAATTATTCCTTCCACTCATTCTCTCTCTTATTTTACTTTTACACTCACAACATTCTCTCTCAACTTTTTCTCTCTCTTACTTTTCCTTAATCTGTGTGCCCATTTTTTTGGTATCAATTCGTGTGGGACGGATATACTCCCTCCGTCTCACGTGAGTGTAGATTATTTCGTCTGTTTCAGGTGAGTGTAGACTACCCAAAAATAGCAAATTATTATAATTTTAGGCTTCGTTTGTTTAGCGTAAAACATTTTCCGAAAAATGATTTCCTGTAAAATATTTTTCGAAAAATGAAAATATTTTTCGAAAAATGAGATAAACATGTTTTCGACTGTTTGATAAGAAAAATATTTCCGAAAAATGTTCGATTGAGTTGACTACAAATTTACCCACCCACCCACTCACCACCACCACCCCACCCTGCACACCACTACCACCCCCTACCCCTCCCCCATAAGGTCAAAAAAAAAATCATTTTAAATTTATTTTAATAACTCCCCACCCCACTCCACTCACCAAGATCACCGCCTTTACCCCACCCCTCCGCCCCCGATCAGGTCAATTTTTTTTTAATCTTTTAAAATTATTTTTTTGGGGGCAGGGGCAGGGGCAGGGGGTGGTCTAGTGAGTAGAGTGGTGTGGGGAGTTGTTAAAAATAAATTTAAAATAATTTTTTTTTACCCAACAGGGGGTGGGGTGAGGTGGGAGTAGGGTGGCAGGGGTGGTGAATGGAGTGGGGGAGGAGTTGTTAAAAATAAATTTAAAATGATTAAAAAAAAATTGACTCGACGGGGGTGAGGTGGGGGTGGCAGGGGGTGGTGATGGGGATGGGGGAGGGGTCGTTGATGTGGGGTGGGTAACGTGGGGGTGTATGAAAAGTTAGGTGTGTGTGCGTATGTGAGGATGTTACCATTTTTCGAAAAATGTTTTACTTAGGAAAAATTCGTAAATCTTTTTACTTAGAAAAGTGGGAAAAATATTTTCCGAAAAACATTTTCTCCATTTTCCTGTGCTTAACAAATACCGAAAAATGGGAAATTAAAATGTTTTCCCAAAAACATTTTTCTCCAAACAAACGGAGTCTTATATTCAATAAAACCCACTTGTCATACTCATAACAACAATCTACTTATCATTTCCCACACTCATTTTCTCTCATATTTTAATTTTCATATTCACAATATCTCATCCGCTCATTCTCTCTCTCAATCTTATTATACTATGGAATAATTCCAAGTTCATGTAACATACTACAACCACATTTACGCTAAAGATAACATACTAAGAATTAACAACATAATGTAACATACTTTTTAGTCTCATTACAATTACATTAACTACGTTAAATGACGTTAATTTTTATTAACGAAATGAACCAACGTGTTATATAAAATAACAATCGTTAAAAAAACATGGATAAACACCTATGGACCCAGAATTCAAAAAAAAAAAAAAATCTAATCCAAAAAAATTAAAATAAATCAAAAAAATCAAAGTTTCACAACATAAACACACAATTTATGAATTACAATTCAGCCACATAACAAGGCACTAGTATCCACAGATTCAGCCACATTACTCACCCCTTTATGTTTTATTAAAAAAGAAAGAGAGAGAGAGAGAGAGAGAGAGAGAGAGAGAGAGAGAGAGAGAGAGAGAGAGAGAGAGACACACACACGCACGAACGATTATCGCCTCCTCTTGGAGACAAATCTATCTGGACTAAACGGACTAAGATCAACAATAATGGCATGACCGTCGAGCACAAGCTCAGCTAATGCAGCCCCAGTGGCTGGACCATTTAGAATTCCCCAGCAGCTATGCCCTGTAGCCACATAACAACCCTTTACCCCTGGTATTTCACCTATCACTGGCACACTATCATCTGTGCATGGTAAGAAGCAAGCTTGCTCTGCCTTCACTACTGCTTCCCCCTCTCCCAGATGGCTTGACACTGTCTTAGCCACTGTTTTAAGTACTTGTATTGACTCTGGGACGGGCCTAATCTCCTCTGGATCGTCTGGGACTTCAGCATCAGCTGACATTCCGCATACGTACACCTCTCCTGTTACAAAATTACTCAATAAATTAATTTATAATTTTGAAAATTAATGAGCGTGACTGCTATTTTTACAAGAATGTTACAGGAAGGTAGCAAGAGTGAAACTTGGAGACTGAGAGCCATTATTGATGGTGATTGAAGTTGTGATCTTGAGGCGGCGACGCAACTTGGGCAGCGGTTAAGTTGCTTCCTTTAGTGACTATAAGGTCACGGGTCGAGCTTTGCTGTGAACGACTAGCAATTGTCGGGAAAGAACACGCGAAATGATTCCCTCTCCCAACCCCCGCATGATTCAAAATTTATATTCAAGCTTTTCGAGGGTGCAATATTTTAGTTGGAGTTTAATGTGACCGAGAGAAGTTATATAAGACTTGGCTTAGTTGGGCCACCGAACCTCTATCACCCTTTTAAATTTAAATGGGCTTTAGAGTGAAGACTGGTTAAGGCCAAAGGGGATAATTGTATTGTCCCTAGGGATGCAACGGGGCGGGTTCTGGACGGGTTCTTCATTTCCCAAACCTGCCCCTACAGTGAGATACCATTGCCCGAACCCGCCCCGATTATGCCTTACCAGAGCCCCGCCCCGCCCCGTTTAACCCGATTGCATATTTTGCTTTAAAAAATAGACAATTTACTCTAGAAACTCATTGATAGAGAAAAACCAATACTGTTAAAAAATCAAGTTGTCAACATACTGAATTAAAACATAAATATTACATCTCCAAAGACTCATTGTAAATTTGTAGTTGTTATACATGCTAAGGGTATTTAAGTAATTTCATAAATAATCGGGGCGGGGTAAACCCGAACCCTACCAAATCCCGGTGGGTTTTCAAAAGTGCATCCCAATCCTCCCAAAAGTGGGAAAAATTGGAAGGAAATGAAATCTTATAAAATAAATTTTTTTCACCCTAAAGTTGCTCCCGAGTTTTTTTAGGAAAGAAGGGGAAGGAAAAGGAAAGAAAATTTTTTAAAAATTTTCTACTACACAATCCTCCCAAAAGTGGAAGAAATTGAAAAGAAAGGAAATCTTATAAAACAAATTTTTTTGTTAAACCTATTTTATCCCAAGTATAACCCTGTCACTCTTTCTTTCATTAATTAAGGGTACAAGTGTAATTCAACTATTTTCCTTTCTTTTCCTTCTAAACTCGTGAGCACTTCAAGATCCTAAACTCGTGAGCACTTCAAGAGGTTATTGAATTCCCTCCCCTCCTCTTATTTCCCTTCCCTTTCTCTCCCCTCCTTTTCTCTTCTCTCATTTCAAAACTCGGGAGCGGACCTGAATCTTTTGTAATCTCTTTACTCGTTCTAGCTACGCTAAATGTTCATAGTGCTCAAAACACCTAGCAGGCTAGCAGCTCAAATGGAAACTCCTAATATTGTACTCATAAGTATAGGGCCGGCCCTAATGCCTAGGCGGGCGACCTAGGCGAGCTAGTCGCCCGCCTAGGCCTCCCGAAAAAATAGACGAATTTAGGGCCCCAAATTTCTCAGTATATGTATACTCCCTCCGTCCCGTAATACTTGACACAGTTACTGTTCCGCACGGGAATTAAGGAAAAAGTAAAAAGGTTGATGTGTTGTGAGCGTAGATAGTTAAGTAGGAGAGAGAATGAGTGGAGAGAATAGTAAATTATAATGGTGTTGTGAGTATTAAAATAATGTAGGAGAGAGAATGAGTGGAAGAAATAGTAAAGATTCTTTGCCATTTTAGGAAGTGTGACTTATCAGTGGGACGCCCAAAATAAAAATGTGTGTCAAGTATTGTGGGACGGAGGGAGTATGCCTTAGTGATAAGTCGAAAAAAAAAACAAAAAAAAAAAAACTTGCCTGTTGGACGAGGATAGATCTCTGGGTCCATTGGTTTCCCTCCATGGGCCGAATAATAACTTAAAAACAACGCATGAGGCGTAATTGCATCCGCTTCTTTGGGCTCTAATACTATACTATGGGCCTTGAGCCCAGAAACTCTAAATATCGAAGACAACAATGGCAACCTACTACTCCATGGCCCAAGAGCTAGCACCACCGCATCAGCTTCAATTACCCGCCCTCCTTCTAACACCACCGCCGTCACTCCCCCTCTCTCCACCGCCACACTCTCCAACTTCCCGATCACAACCTCCGCCCCAAACTCCGCCACCGCCCTTGACATTAGCGTCCGAGTAAACAACTGAGGATGCACTTGGGCCGTCGTCTCGGCGGTTCCGATCGTTCTTGGGCTTTTAGCTGGACCGTCGACCCACGACGGAATCGCCGGGCTTTGGTTTTTTCGAGCCTCGGATTCCGTGATGGAGAGACTGAGGGTGTTGAGTGGACGGTATCCGTAAGCTTGTGGGCCGTCGAGTTCTGCTGCTAATGAACGGTGGAGATTGAAGCTGGCTCGGGCAAGTGACGAGACGGGTCCGCCGTCGCACCAATCGAGTGCTAGGAACCCACCAGCTTTGCCGGACGCTGCACAGGCGATTGATGATTTCTCGACTAGGGTTACGGCGGCGCCCTTCTTGGAAAGGAAGTAGGCGGTGCAAACCCCGATGACTCCGCCACCGCAGACCACCACTCGTTTTGGTGAGTCAATCTTATGGGGTTCGGCTTCCATTGACTTGGATGACGAAGATCGGGTTGAAACGGAGGTTAATTGATTTCTAAAGGGTCGGGTTTGTGCGAGAAATGGGCGAGAGAATGGAGACGGTGTTACCGACATTTCTGTGTTTTACTAGACTCAATCAAATGAGGCGACACGTGGTTTTATTTTATTTGTCCTATAAAATTATTTTAAGACAATTATCATCAGCTCCATTCGTTTTACATGGGTAAGTTTAGACGTGACCACGGTTAATTAACCGCGGTTAACCGGTTAATAACCGGCGGTTAACGAAGGTTAAAATCATTAACCGGACTTAACCGTTAACCGTTAAGTCACGGTTACGGTTAACCGGTTAACGGTTAATCCGGTTAACCCGGTTAACCCGGTTAATAAACGGTTAATTATTATTTTTATTTTTTTTTCAAGAATGTCAGATTTTTATCTAAAGTTAAAAAAAAATAACTTTTTAATAGTTTTTTGAATAAAAAGTTAAGTTTTTAACACTTTTTTTGAAAAAACAGTTAAATATTTAACAGTTTCTGTTAAATATGTAACTGTATATGAACTGTTTTTTTTTTTTTTTGGATAAATAAAACTATTTTAAATAGTTGTTAAGACTAATATTTTTTGCAAAAAGTTATAGAAAAATAGGTATGAATTTTTAAAGAAATGAAAACTTAACGGATTTAAACGAAACGGAAGTATATAAAGAGAAAACTTAACTTTTTTGAATAACCGACGGTTAATTAACGGTTAAGTTAACCGGTTAATTAACCGGCGGTTAACCGGCGGTTAACCGGAGTAAAAATTTCTTAACCTTTGTTAACCTCGGTTACACGGTTATCGGTTAGGCGGTTAAGGCGGTTAGACGGTTAACGGTTTAGGCGGTTAAAATCCGGTTATTAACCTTACGGTTAGCCGGTTAACGCTTAACCTTGGACACGTCTAGGTAAGTTTTTAAAATCAATTTCTGTGTTTTTAAAATTTATTTTATCAATTTCTCCGTTAAATATGCAAACGTGGCATAGAGACGTCATAAAACGTCACAAAAATGATGAATTGACATTAGACATGATTAATGTTTATGGTTAAAGTTTGCTGATATGAAAGTTAAGTGGGTGAAATTGTAAGATATTAAAGTAGGGACTCTAAAAATATTTTTTCCAATTATAAACGCCTAAAAGTTAAAATACTACTCCCTCCGTCCCAATTTAAATGTCTCAACTTTTCATTTTGGGCGTCCCATTTAAAATGTCTCAACTCAAAAAAGAAAAGTTTTTTTTACTATTTCACTCACTCATTCTCTCTCCTACTTTACTTTTACACTCACAACATTCTCTCTCCTAACTATTACTCTCACTCATTCTCTCTCCTATTTAATTTTTCATACTCACAACATTTAAATTTTTTTCCTTTCTTACATCACTTTCCTTAATTCTCGCGCCAAACTCATTTTAAGACATTTAGATTGGGACGGAGGGAGTATTTTACAAATAATAAGCCTACCAACATACATATCGTCTCTATTTTGATCTAAGTCTCCGTTTGTTTCACCGTAAAACATTTTTCGAAAACTATTTTCTGTAAAATATCTTCTTTTACGGGAAAACATTTTACAAAAAAATGTTTTATGTCGAAACAAACGGAGCCTAATTTACATTTACAGAAAGAAAACACAACACCAGAAAACCTTCCTCTTCTTCTTTCTTCTGCTTTCTTCTTCGCTAAACAAAACACCGGAAAGTTTATGACTTGTTTTTGTAGTTATTACCATTCTTTTTCATTTCTTCTCACCTTTATCCGCATCCCAACAACCATTATAAAAGTCCTTGATTCATGCATGTCTACCATTTAAATGGGGTAAGTGCAAGCCAATGACACGGGGGTTCAAATTGAGAGACCTAAGCAAAACACAGAAACCTTATACACACGAGTGATTTGAGTGAAAACCGAGGAACTTGCTTTTATGTCTATACACACTTTCAGAAAATGTTTGCATTTTATAAAATTAAACATCAATGATGCATAAAAAAATGAAATGACTAGTGTAAAATAAATGGTAAAATACTATTTTGGGATTGATGCTGCAGGAATCGTGTTACAATCAATCTCCGTCCAGCCGCAAGATTAATCACCTGGCTTTTGACCTGAAACAAAGAATTCACGACTGGCCGGAATGGTCTCCGGCGATATGAGAGCTTATAAAATATAATGAACAATGTATTCAGAATATCAAATAGCAATTACCTCTGAACCGTTGAAGATGTGAAGTATTTATAGGTCTTGATAAGAGGTATAATTGTAGTAGGATTGTATGAAATTCCTTGAATTACGGATCAGATTTGTATAAGAAATCATGTCCATATATAACTCCTGATTTGTAGGGAGTCTGTTATGGAAAGAACTGCATGCACATTAGGTCTCTGTAGATCGACGTATGTCTTGTAGATCGAGGTCGCCTGCTTGGGATCTAGGTCGACCTGACTGAATGAACCCGCTGGGTAGAACCCGTTTAAGAGGTGGATCGTATTCGGACAAAGCTAGGTCGGGACCATAGAGGTCGGACAATGAGCTAGGTCGACGATCTTCACTGTCGGGCCTTGGGCCTGATACGAATTTGGGCCGACCCACTAAGATTGTGGTGGCAATAATACTTGGATAACTGGGCTATGAACGCTGGGCCTAGCCCGTCACTTTTATTCCGTTCACGGATAAATTTTTATTATAAAAAAGACGTGTATATATTTTGGATTTTTTTAAATGAATATTCATTTATTTATAATAATAATCATAATGTAATCTTAAGAATGTATTGCATGAAAAAACATCAATTATGAAACATTTGACATATCAAATTGATCAAAATCTTCTTGAAATTGAGAGAATACATCATAAAGATAGCTCCTTTGGGAAACAAATCTCAGAGGACTAAACGGGCTAAGATCAACAATAGTAGCACAACCATCAAGCACAAGCTCAGCTAAAGCAGCCCCAGTGGCCGGACCATTTAGAATCCCCCAACAGCTATGCCCTGTAGCCACATAACAACCCTTCAGCCCTGGCACTTCACCTATCACTGGCACACTGTCATCTGTGCATGGTAAGAAGCAAGCTTGCTCTGCTTTCACTCTTGCTTCCCCCTCTCCCAAATAGCTTGACACTTTCTTAGCCACTGCTTTTATTAATTGTATCGACTCTGGGTCGGGATTAATCTGATTCGGATCATCTGGGACTTCGGCTTCAGCTGACGGCCCGCATATGTAAACCTCTCCTGTTTCAATTTCACTTGCTCAATTAGATTAGACACACACTGTATGCAGTGGCGTATCTAGGATTTAGAGTGAGGGTGTGAAAAAAAAAAATATATATATATATATATATATAGTATATATATATATATGGTGCAAAGATATTTGCTTCTTGTCTTTCAAAAAATTGTAGATGATTAATTTTTTTTTTGAACCGAGGGAGGGGGGAGGGGGCAGGGGGAGTGGGGAGTGGGGTGGTGGTGATGGTGGTGAGTGGGGTGGGGGGACAGTGGGTGGTGGTGGTGGTGAGTGGGGTGAGTAACGTGAGGGTGTATGAAAAGTTAGGTTCGTGAGGGTGTTACCATTTTTCGAAAAATGTTTTACTTGGAAAAAATTCGTAAGTCATATTACGCCGAAAATGGGGAAAACATTTTTCCCATTTTCCCGATACTTACCAAACACCTGAAGAAAATGGGAAAACGTTTTCGGACAACATTTTACGGCAAACAAACGGAGCCTAAAACTAAAATTCAGTTGATGCATCATGCATGTGGAGATTAAAAAAACTTGCCTGTCGGACGAGGATAGACTTCTGGGTCCGTTGACTTCCCTCCATGGGCCGAATAGTAAGTCAAAAACAGTGCATGGGCCGTAAATGCATCAGCTATTTTGGGCTCCAACACTATACTATGCGATTTTAGCCCATAAACTCTGAACAAAGAAGACAACAATGGCAACTTCCCACACCACGGCCCAAGAGCCAACACCACCGCATCTGCTTCAATCATTCCGCCGCCCTCCAACACCACCGCCGTCACTCTCCCTCCCTCCTCCGCCACCCTTTCCAATTTCCCAATCACAACCTCCGCTCCGTACTCCGCCACCGCCCTTGACATTAGAGTCCGAGTGAACAACAGAGGATGCACTTGCGCCGTCGTCTCCGTCGTTCCTATTGTCTTTGGGCTTTTAGCTGGACCGTCAACCCACGCCGGGATCTCTGGGTTTTGATTTTTCCGTCTAGATGGAGGTTCTGAATCTGATTCCGTGATGGAGATACTGATGGTGTTGAGTGGACGGTATCCGTACGATTGTGGGCCGTCGAGTTCTGCGGCTAAATCACGGTGGAGATTGAAGCTGGCTCGGGCGAGTTCTGAGATGGGCTCATCGTCACACTGGTCGAGTGCCAGGAACCCACCGGCTTTGCCGGATGCTGCACAGGCGATTGCTGATCTCTCAACTAGTGTTACGGCGGCGCCTTTCCTGGAAAGAAAGTAGGCAGTGCAAACTCCCATGATTCCGCCGCCGCAGACTACCACTCTCTTCGGGGGCATAACTTGATGGGATTCGGCTTCCATTAGAGTCGGGTCGGGTTTGTGTGAGAAATGGGCAGTGAGTGAGTGGAGATGGTGTTGTCACCAACATATCATCTCAAAAGTTTTATTCCTTCCCCACCCTTTTTTGAAATATTGTTCGGAATCATAGGTAATAGGTAAGGATTAGGGTGTCAGCGGTTCGGTTCAAAACGTGATTTGAGATTGAACCATGCAGTTCAGTGTTGTGAATATGGCCCTCCACACCCAAGCAAACCTACAAGAATAATTAGTGCACACAAACCAAGCACAAGAAATCAACGAAACAGAAAAGAACACAAGAAATTGTTAACTCAGTTCACCAAATTGATTGGCTACGTGCAAGACTACCAAGCCAGGATCTTGCACTATGTATGTAAAATATGTTGTTACAATGATGAAGGAGGCGGAACTATTCTTTATATATGCCCAAGGAATAATACCAACCTAACCCTAGAATAAACAGAGCCCAGAAAAACGGGAGAAGCCCGTGAAATAAGGTTCCCACGGCCGGCCTTGAGGCGCGCGCCTCAAGGTGCTCCAAGCGGCCGCCTGAGATCGCTCCAACTCTCGCCCACCTCTCGGCCTTGAGGCGCCCGCTGCCATGAGTGGTGCGCCCGCCTCAAGCTCCCTACGCCAACGCCAATCAACTGGACGCGAGGCGTCCGCCTCACCGTCCCCCAAGCGCCCGCCTCATACTGCTCTGAGAAATCCTCCCGGTTTGGTCTCTATTCCAACAATCTCCCACCTAGAGATCAACCACACATATAAGCCCCGTATCCGTTCTTCAACTCATCCTTGGTGTCTTCCTAGTGCCACCTCGATCATGGTAGTGCCATCCTCCTCTCTCATTCTTCAAGCCCGATTGAAGCTTTGCACGGCTTCAACTTCTCAAGGTTCACAACCTTTGTCAACATGTCGGCGGATTCTCCGATCCCAATATCTTCTCAAGCCACAAAGTCTTCTCCTCCAAGAGATGCACGATGTAGTGAAACCTCGGTTCAATGTGCTTCGTCCTCGAATGAAACGCCGGATTCTTTGCCAAGTGAATTGCACTCGGCTGTCATTTGTAGAGAATATTACCACTTCGCGTCTTCCCAAGTTCACCCAAGAAGTTCTGCGGCCAAACCATCTTTTACTCGCTTAGTCTGCCACATATTCCGCTTCGCAATGATCGAGCCACGATCTTTTGTAACTTAGAAGCCCAAGAAATATTGTACCACCCAATGTAAACACATAGCCCGTAGTACTCCTTCTTTTATCAAGATCACTTGATGCCAAGTCCGCATCAACATAACCCGCTAACACCACTTCCTTGCTTGAAAAACATAGAGCCTTACCGGCGGTACCCTTCAAGTATCGTAGGATCCACTTAACCGCTTCCCAATGTTGCTTTCTGGATTGCCCATGAACCGGTGACAACTCCCACCGCATGTGCAATGTCCGGCCTTGTACACACCATTGCATACATGAGACTCCCCACAGTGAAGCATATGGAGTTCTCTCCATCTTGTCACGCTCTTCCTTGTCCCTAGGCGAGTCTTTCTCGGATAACTTGAAATGCAAACCCAAAGGTGTCCCAGTTGGTTTTGCCTCTTCCATACAAAATCTTGCCAAGACTTTCTCAACATATTACGCTTGCGAAAGAACCAATCTACCCGACTCCCTATTCCGGTCAATCCGCATGCCTAAGATTTTCCTTGCCTCTCCCAAATCCTTCATCTCGAACCGTTCGACAACCGAGTCTTCAACCCGTTTACCTCTCTCGCTAGAGCCCGCTATTAACATGTCGTCCACATATAACTGACAAGATAATATACCCGTTGTCCGTGTTCTTGAAGTAGCAACAATGATCCGCCTCACATCCGATAAAATCAATGTCGTGCATGAATCCAGTCAAACTTCTGTACCCTTTGCCTAGGAGCTTGTTTAAGGCCATACAAGCTCTTAGTCAATCTGCAAACTAGCTCCTCATTACCCTTAGACAAGTAACCCTCAGTTGTGCCATGTAGATCTCCTCCTCCAAATCCCCATGAAGAAAGGCGGTCTTCACATCCATCTCGTTCTAGCGGCAAGTCATCCGCCACTACTATCCCCAGAACCATTCTGATAGTGGTCATCTTCACAACCGGAGTGAACACTTCGGTGTAGTCAATACCATACTTCGCCGAAACCCTTTAACAACCGGTCTTGCCTTGTAACGCTTGCTACCGTCTGCTTCCTCCTTGATCCTGTAAACCCATTTGTTATGCGGCGCCTTCTTCCCCTTAGGTAGTTTAGTCAACTCCCAAGTTTTGTTAGCCTTCAATGAGACCATCTCATCATACATCGCAGCTTTCCACTTGTCACAAAGCACACTACGAATCGCCTCCGCATAACATTCCGGTTCCCCATTATCATCCAACAACAAATAATAATTCGAAGGAGTATACCTGTCGGGTGATCCACGCAATCTCGGATCTACGCGATGAATTTCCGGTCTGAGTACGTGGTTCATCTTCGGTGACCTCCCCGACCATGGTCAACATGAACCGGCCCCGCTCCCACCCGAGTCCGGAATATCCACCTCTACAACCTCCGGTTCGAACTAGTACCATCAGATGCCCCCTTTCTATCCTTGTACAAAACCTCGTTCATTGAATACCACATCTCGACTACGAATAACCTTATGGTTTTTATCATCCCAAAATTTATACCCGAAGTCATCCCCGCCATACCCAATAAACGTACACTTAACAAATTTAGCATCTAATTTAGTTCTTTCGGAGAGTCAATATGAACATAAGAAACGCAAACATAAATACGCGAAGAAAGGACAGATTTACTGCTTGCCACTCCAAGCTTCCTCTGGAATTCCATTCCCCAATGGAACCGACGGTCCCCTATTGATCAAGAAAGCCGCCGTGTCAGCTGCATATGCCCGAACGTCTTCGGAAGTCCACACTTCAATCTCATACTTCTAGCCCGCTCGTTCAAAGTCCCGTTCATCCTCTCTGCTACCCCGTTGAAGTTGTGGAGTCTTCTTTGGAGTCTTCTCCATACGAATACCATTCGCAAAGCACAATATTCCCTAAACTCGCAAAGCTCATACTCCCCACCATTGTCGATCTTAAGCACTTAAGCTTAAGTCCCGTTTGATTCTCCACCAAAGCCCTCCACTTCTTGAACACCTCGAAAGCCTCATCTTTCCCCTTCAAGAAATAGACCCAGACCTTCCTTGTAGAATCATCAATGAAAGTCATGTAATATGACGCACCACCCGTAGATGTAATCAGGAGATGGCCCCCACAAGTCCGTGTGAACCAATTCCAACTTTGCTTCCCTCAATCCCCTACCTGTCCTTGAGAAATTACTTCTCCCTTGTTTGCCAAACATACAATCTTCGCAGATCCCCACGCTGATTGTCTTCAACCGGTAGTAGACCCTTGGAACAAAGTACCTTCATCCCCGTCTCACTCATGTGACCCAATCGACAGTGCCACAAATCGGTATCACCCTTGGCTGCGCCACCGCAATACTATCCTTGGTGTTGTTCGCCAAATACAAAGTACCCTCCTTATTACCCCGAGCGATCTCACAATCCTCCTTGGTAATAACCCGGTTCTGCAACCGAAAGTCACCTTGTAACCCTCATCATCCAACCGCCCAACCGAAAGTAAGTTCTTCTTCAAACCCGGAATGTGTCGAACCCCGTTCGGATGTAGAACCTTCCCGTCCGATGCTCCTATTCGACATCCCCTTCCCCTTGATTTCCAAAGGCTCCCCATCAGCTAGATAGACCTTCCCGAAATCACCGGAAGTATAATTCTCCATCTCTTCCTTATGCCCGCAAGAGTGGAATGATGCCCCCGAATCCAGCACCCATGATTCTAGTGCACTACTAACACTCGAGAACCGCACATCGTCACCTTCGATCGCCACATTCGCCCGATTGCCCTTACGATTTGGACAATCCCTCTTAAAGTGTCCCAACTCCTTACAATAATAGCGACGCGAACCCTTTGCAACCTTTGGTTTGTTTCTCCATGGCTTTGACCTTACCACTCACAACGTTCTCCCTTGATTCGGTCCTTCCCTGTTTGCTAGTACCCGGCTTCCCCCTACTAGTAGTAGCCAAAGCCGATCCCGAAGCACTTGATGTCCCCAACTTCTTCATGCGATTTTCTTCACCTAAAAGAAAGTCTTTAACATCATCATACTTCAATTTATTCTTACCTGCTTGAAGCGTTGATTGCGATCACCGTTCCGCTCCAACTTGCCGGTAAAGAAGCTAGCAACAGACATGCATGAACCTCGTCATCGAACTTGATCGCCACCGCGATCAATGAATCTATGACATCCATAAACTCATCAATGTGTTTAGCCAAGGATCCTCCCTCTTGCATCTTGAGACTACCCATTTTGCGTATCAAATCAACCTTATTTGTTGCAGACGGAGTTTCAAATCTCTCGCAAGATAATCCAATAGCTCCTTGGTGGTTGTAGCCTTCTTGGTAGTCTTCGCGATCCACTTTGATAAAGTAGATCTCACCACCCCTAAAGCCTTCCGATCCATGAGTTCCCATTCTTCCCGATCTTCGTCTTCCGGTTTGACTCCCTTCGAGGCTTGTAGAGATCTTTGTTGTACAAGAGATCTTCAATCTCGCATCCTCCAATATCCGAAATCGTACCCATCGAATTTCTCCACCGCTTGTTTGTCCTTGCCCATTCTTGATTGCTTGAAACAACTCCCTTGATCCTAAACCAAGAGCTCGATACCGGTTATTGTGAATATGGCCCTCCACACCCAAGCAAACCTACAAGAATAATTAGTGCACACAAACCAAGCACAAGAAATCAACGAAACAGAAAAGAACACAAGAAATTGTTAACCCAGTTCACCAAATTGATTGGCTACGTCTGGGGGCACTACCAAGCCAGGATCTTGCACTATGTATGTAAAATATGTTGTTACAATGATGAAGGAGGCGGAACTATTCTTTATATATGCCCAAGGAATAATACCAACCTAACCCTAGAATAAACAGAGCCCAGAAAAACGGGAGAAGCCCGTGAAATAAGGTTCCCACGGCCGGCCTTGAGGCGCGCGCCTCAAGGTGCTCCAAGCGGCCGCCTGAGACTGCTCCAACTCTCGCCCACCTCTCGGCCTTTGAGGCGCCCGCCAAGCCATGAGTGGTGCGCCCGCCTCAAGCTCCCTACGCCAACGCCAATCAACTGGACGCGAGGCGTCCGCCTCACCGTCCCCCAAGCGCCCGCCTCATACTGCTCTGAGAAATCCTCCCGGTTTGGTCTCTATTCCAACATTCAGTTCGGTTTGATTTTTAACGATTAACGGTTCAGTTCGAATTTCAAAAATTTATAAATCATGCGCTTCGGTTTGATTTGCGGTCTGACTCCTCCAAACCAAACCAAACCGAACCAAATCATTTCGAGCTGAATCGCCAAACCGAACCACCGAGCTGAACCGTCAAACTGAACCACCGAGCTAAACCGTCAAACCGAACCATCAAGCTGAACCACCAAACCATTGATTCTTAACCATTGATTATTTTGATTTTATTTCCACCCTTGAATCTTTCAAACCCTAATCTAAAATACCTAACCCTCCCTTTCCCTTTTAAATTTTCATTTCTCCGGTCCAGATCCATTTTCTTTCATTCCTCAACGGCGCCTTCGTTTCTCAACGGCACCTCACTCCGCCTCCTTTCTCGCTTCGTCTCCTTCGCCTCCCTTTCCTCCGCCTCACTCCCAGACCCAGTTCCACTCAGTTTAGACTTCAGCGGCGCTTCTCTCTCTCTCTCTCCTCCATTTCCAATTTTCATCAATAACGAAGAAGACTTTCCGACTTAACTCTTCCTCTTCCTCCGTCCTGACCTCGCGGCTCACTCTTCCTCCTCCTCACTCTTCCTCCGCCTCACCAATTTTCGACTATTGAAAGGTAATTTTCGAAATTTCAATACAAAATTAAGCTCTCTCCGACCTCTTTCTATTTCATTCTTCACGTTTTTCGTTAAGATTCTCAATTATTTATAAAATATCTTCAATTTCTTTTTTGTAAAAATGGCTCCAGTTTGAGTGTGTATATGTATGTGTGATAATAATGTTCTGAAATAAATAATGTTGGTGTGGTTCCAGTTTACCAACATATGTAGGTCATCTGCAATTTAAAGAAATGGTTCTTTATTGACATTTTTTTTTAAACTTTGGTGGTTTGTCTTATCTGTGATAGAGCCTATAACAATTATTTATCTTATAGACATCTATGAATGTATAATAACTAGCCATCTTTAACTTGGATATTTGGACTGAAATTTGGTTAGTAAATGCACCATACTTCTCAAACATCAGTTATTTTGCAGAGTGGTTCTCTACTCAGTTTTGTGCACTACTCAGTGGTCACATTTAATTCCTTTTCTCATGTTAAGTTACATTCAATTTAAGTAAATATATTGCTTATTTCATCTATTGCCTTGTCCTAAATGCAGGACATATCTCTAGAATGCTTTTGCTGGTGTCTGTTGTGGTGGCTTGATTACTCTTCCTGTCAAGGTCATTACGATTCCTTTCATTTTACTAGTATTAATATAGGGAAGGAGGAACATTTAGACTTTGGAGTTTGTACAGGTTTGGACTGGTTTGAACCGCGGTCTAGACCACGGTTCAGACCGCAGTCTGAACCGCTTAATGGAATCGCGGTTTGAGATCGAATCAAATCGAGGTGGTTCGGTTCGGTTCGGTTCGGTTTGAAAATTTTCATGATTCGATTTGGTTTGGAATTTCTTCAAATTGAGTACTAGCGATTTGGTCTCTAAATTTGTCCAAACCGAACCATTTACATCCTTAGTAAGGATTATCAATTTTTAATGTGAGATATCTCACGTGTGGTCGTATTTTTTCATGACTTGGAATGTGTAATTATTAATCGGATGATTTGAAACAATATCGTAGGCTGTTGGACCTGCAGGTGTAACAAATATTCTGCGATACACCTTAAAAATTAAAATTTCACCTTAAAATTAATTGATATTAAGAAAAGTGACTCATAATATTTACTAGTTGGTACGGACAGCGATAGATAATAAGACCATCACTTTTTCTATGTTTCAATTTTATTGTGAAAATATCACTTGCCTCTCAAGTTGGTTTTATATCACTTTAGATACTTAGGAATAAAATAATTATAATTTTTTTTGTCACTAAATAAATGAGTGTTTAAATTAAAAAAAAAAATTAAAAAAATATTTTTTTTAAATCCCTAAATATTTTTTATCAAATTTTTTTTTCTTCTCACTTTATTATTATAAAACAACACAAAATCTTGGGTGAAACGTGTTCTACGCTCGCTGAGCGTAGAACGTGTTTTAAAATTTGCGCGGTGACATTTTTGTAAATAACTGAAACTTACGAAAAACGCACCGGCACATTTTGACAATGTATAAGTCAGTTTTTGAATACTACAAGAGGCACTTTCCAACGCTACAACAGGCATGTATTTTTGAACTCACTTGAAACTTACGAAAAATCACCAGGCATTTTTTGATACTGTAGAAGGCAGTTTTCAATACTACAAAAGACACTTTTTGATACTACAACAAGCATGTACTTTTTAATTCACTTGACACTTTTCAATATTACAACAGACATTTTTTGATACTGTAGAAGGCAGTTTTCAATACTACAAAAGGCACATTTTGACACTACAACAGACATGTATTTTTTAATTCACTTGACACTTTTCAATATTACAACAGATATTTTTCAATACTACAAGAGGCACTTTTCAATACTACAACAGACACTTTTTAACAATACAACATGCACTATTTTCAACAATATCACCGTTATTATTTAACATTACAACCGATTTAAATGTTTTATTAGTGTTATTTTAGAACAGACACTTTCTAATTTTGTAAGAGGCACTTTATAATAACAGAGAAGACACTTACGCAAAACAGGTTCTAGGATAGCTTATCCTAGAACTTGTTTTACACAAGAACGACTCATAAAACAAATGATGAGGCAATGAATAATAAAAATATGTATGCATTGTAGCATCCCCAAAAATGTGTGTGCCTGATATGTTTGATATGATTTGATTAGTGCTACTCATATCACCAAGATGCATCTTCTTTTCGGAAGCTCATCCTATAAGAACTCCAAGGTTAAGCGTGCTTGACCTGGGGAAATTCTGGGATGGGTGACCCACTGGGAAGTTTCTCAGTGAGCATGTAAGTGAGGACAACACGTGCTGGAAAGACTTGTGGTGGTTTGTGGGGCTAGTACGTCAAATCTGATAGCGTTCCGACCCGGTCTTCGGGCTCGGGGCGTTACATGCATCTTTATCATTAAAATGTATAAAAAAAACACACATTTTAAGGATATCTCTCAAAATAAAATTTGAAAAATTCATTTATTCATTTAGGTGGCATTTGATTTTTTAAGTGTTAATTGCTGAAATCTGATTTCACGTCTGAATTTGGCTGAATTGATAAGAGGTAGCGTTTGAAGACTGATTTCTAAATTACTCAAAAGGTTTGAATATTCATCTGAATTCACATGTAAAATTAATGTTACGACATTTAATGGAGCAGAGAGATGAGATAAATGGTTATTGATCTAGTGTTTGGGTTGGTATTTTTGAAATTACGAGTTTATGAAAAAGATATATATGAAAAAAATCAATTAAAAGGCAAATAAGTGATAGTTTTACATCTGAAAATTAAGTGGAAAATAAAAGGCATTCAGATCTGAATGGAGAAAAAAAAAACAAATAGTCTGAATTGCATTATGTCTGATGCACCTACTCATTCAAATTTGAATAAGAGCTGAAAATAAAAAATAAATGAGGTAGGTATAATTTTATTTGTAAAATTGACATATAGAGGCCAATGAAATAAAACAAAGCCCTAGGGCTTAGTCCAAATATCATAGATGTGCAATGTGCTTAACCCCTTTTACTCAAAACATATAACTTTCGATCAATATAGAACAAATCTACATATATAAATATTAGGGCTAAACATAGAAAGTGTAAGATTTGGGAAAAACTTGATTTGTGTATTCACAAGCAACCAATATATAGTATAATAGGAAGAGTTATATTCTAATACAAGGATTTAGAAATCTAATCTATACAATTGAATATTTTGTTTCCTAATCTATAAACAACTGAATATACACCAAAGTAATCTAGAAACCAAAGCTGGTTAGGAAACTGACGAAGGTCGAGGCGGCCGCCTGAGGATGGACGAGGCGTGCTCCTGTAAGGTAGTAGCTACAGCCGTAAAGTATTGTTGTTGAGGCAGGCGCCTGGCTGGGCTTGAGGCGTGCGCCTGCGAGGAAATAGGTACAACCGTGGTATATTGATGTTGAGGCGGGCGCCTGACTGGTGTTGAGGCTGGCGCCTCATTTGCTGTTGCTGTGTCATCCTTAATATGCCCCCGCAAGATGGACGATCCGAAGAGAAGACCAATCTTGGAAGTAAGTTGTTGAAAGCGTATGCGAGGTAGCGGTTTTATCAGAATATCAGCCAGTTGATATGTACCAGAAATATGTTGTACACGGAGAGAACCGGACGAACTTGTTCACGAACAAAGTGAAATAAGAGAGCCACATGTTTCATCCGAGAGTGGAAGACCGGGTTTTCAGAATAGGTTGTGGCGCCAAGGTTATCACAATAGACCACAGGTGTAGCTGGCAAGGAGATTCCAAGCTCAGTAAGCAAGGTCTTAACCCAAGTGAGTTCAGCAGCAGTATCAGCAATTGCCCGAAATTCAGCCTCAGTAGTGGACCGAGCAAGAGCACGTTGTTTGCGGGATGACCAAGTAATTTGGTTGTGCCCAAGATAAGCAAAGAAGCTGGAAGTGGACACAAAAATCGTTTTTGTCACCAGCCCAATCCGCATCACAGAAGGCATGAAGGGAGGAAGGAGACTTTGAGAAGATCTGAAGACCTAAGTGCATTGTACCATGGAGGTAGCGGAGAAGATGTTTTAGTTCAAACCAGTGAGGAGGTTGGGGGTTTTGCATGAACTGAGCAAGTTTGTTGACAAAGAAGGCAATATCGGGACGAGTGAAGGATAGGTACTGAAGGCCACCAACAATAGCGCGATAGGAGGTAGGGTCAACAGCGGGAGTGTCAGTGGATCGAGTGAGAGGTGGTGATGTGACCATGGGAGTTGGAAGTGGTTTACAGTCAATCATGTTGTGACGGGTGAGAAGATCATGAATGTATTTTATCTGAGAGAGAAGGAGCCCATTTTGGTTCGGGACGACTTCGACACCCAAGAAGTAAGTTAAATGACCAAGATCCTTAAGAGAGATTGGGTTTGACCGACTGGTGATGAATGATTGAAGGTGAGATGGGGAAGGTCCGGTGACAGTGATATCAACAATATAGACTAACAGATAAATCGGGGATGGAGTTTTATTTAGTATAAATAGAGAGGGATCGGCTAAGGAGGGGTGAAAGCCATATAAAGTGAGGTAGATTTTGAGTTCTTGAAACCAGGCACAAGGAGCCTATTTAAGACCATAGATGGCCTTAGAAAGACGACAAACATAGGAAGGGTTGGTGGAGTCCTCAAATCCGGGGGGTTGGGTCATAAATACAGTTTCAGAGAGAGTACCTTGAAGGAAGGCGTTGTTGACATCAAGTTGGCGAAAGGGTCAATGATTGGTGGTGGCAAGGGAGAGAAGAAGCCGGACAGTGGCGGGTTTTACAACGGGACTGAAGGTTTCGGTGTAGTCAACACTAGGTTGCTGATGAAAACCCTTGGCTACAAGCCGAGCCTTGTATTTCTGAATTGTGTTGTCGGGATTATATTTAATGCGAAAGACCCATTTGCATCCGACAATGTTGTGAGTTGTGGTAGGAGGAACTAGAGACCAGGTGTTGTTACGGGTTAGAGCCTGAAATTCGTCAATCATGGCATTGTGCCAATGTGAGATAGATATGGCTTGTTTAGTGGTGGTGGGAAGGCTTGTGGGGGAGGTGAGTAAGGAATGGTTAGCATACTTGGGATTAGTTTTGGTGATGCCATGGGATAATCTTTTGGTAATAGTACGAGTAGGAGGTGGAGGGGAGGTGGGGATGGGAGGAGATTGGGTTATTTCAGGCTGAGGTGGGGATGATGGTTCTGTTGGAATGGGATTGGGAGGCAAGTTGGGTTGGGGGAAGTATGGTTTGGGGTGGTAGGAGTGGGGGTATGGGGGGAGGGGTGGGTTTATGGGGGGAGGTAGGACAGAGGAGTTAGTATTTAGGATAGGGAGGAATAGGGTGTGCCAGTGAGAGGGAGGGGGAGCGGAAGCTGTAGGTGAAGTGGAGGAGATGAGGGAGTTGTAAGGGAAGGTGGTTTCAACAAAGCGGACGTGGCGGGAGGTGTAGACCCAATGGGTGTGGGATCAAGACAGTAATACGCACTTTGCGTAGGTGAGCAGCCAACAAAGATACATGGGATGGATTTTGGGGCTAGTTTGTGGGGAGTGTATGGGCGAAGCCAGGGGTAGCATAGACAACCAAAACTACATAATTTGGTGTAGTTTGGAGGGGAGCGGAATAGGCGGAGGTAGGAGGAATCATTGTTAAGGGTGGGAGTAGACAATCTGTTTATGAGGCAGGTAGCAGTGGTGAGAGCGTAGGTGTAAGTACCCCAATCTGGATCGCTCTCCATCCCAGCATACGACAAAACCAGAGGCAAACTTCCGGAGGTCATAACTCCTTCATACGAACTCCGATTGAGACGTGCCATATATGGTTGGAAAGCTCTCGACGAGAGCTAGCTTGCCATCACATTCACAAGAGCATGGAAAGTCCGTACGGACCTCTTTGCATGCCAAAAGGTCCGTACGGACCTCTTTGCACCAGACATAATCATTACGAAAATCCCCTTAAAGTCCACGAGATTCCCTCAAATCTCGGAAATCCATCATTACCTAAGAGGTCCGTACGGACCTCTTTGCAGTTTTCCACTACTATAAATAGAGGGCTTCCCCTCCTCATTTTTTCACACCTCCCACTTCTCTCTTCCTCCCTAAGCCTTCCTCGGCTCCCTTCTAAGACCTTTCGAGGCATTCCCGGCCCCTTCGGATCCTTCCGATGCCTTCCGAGCCCCCTCGTGGTGCTCCGGCCTCTCCGAGCGCTCCCGAGATGCTCCGCGCTGCCCCGAGGCACTCGAGGTACTGCGAGGCCCCTCGTGGTACTCCGAGGCCTTGCCGGTCTTTCCCACGGTGTCCCGCTCTTTCCGAGTCAAACCGGCGATCCCAAACCTTGCCGAACCTCGCCGAATCCAACCAACGATTCCAACGCACGCCGAACCTCGCCCGACCGATCCCGACGATCCCCACGCACGCCGAACCTCGCCCAAACGCAGCCTACGGTTTCAACTCACGCCGAAACTCGTCCGCGGACAACCGGCATCCCCGAAGCAATCCGGAACGCTACTCCGACCTCAAACACTATTCCCCTGCGGAAGACAGACACGAACCAACATTGGTAAGGCTTCCTTCCTATTCTATTTCAATACATTTCAATACAATGTAGACATCCGATACAGCATGCATTTTTAAAAGCACACACACACACACACAACTTTTTAAAGGATATTAGGGGTATCCGAAAGACTCGTTTTACGAGGCTACTCGGGTGAGCTCTAATATTCTAATATTCTCTTCCCGGGGAGTCATCTGACCTCCGAACTCAAAATCTCATCACACAAAAACAGTTTAAAATTTATCTTTAAACTGATGCCCTTTTTCAATGTTTTGGGCTTAATAAAAACGGCGTGGCGACTCTACAAAATGCGAAAGCAAAACGGCGAGACACCTCCAACGCGCAACGCTAAAACGGAATAAGCCAGATGCCGGGGCGCGATTGTGCTGCCTCTCGGATCCGGGCGACTTCCCGAACAGCGACGAACGCGAGATGCCGGGGCCCCGCGCGCGAGCCGGATCCCGGGTAATTTCAGTTGGCGACTCCGCTGGGGAAATTTTGTTTTAAAAAACTTTTAAACAAAACAAAAGATTTTTAAAACGATGATGAGGGTCAAACTTTCATTTTACCCCTTCCTTTAACTGTTGTGTGTGTGTGCACGTGCTTCGTTTTTATTTTACAAAAAAAATAAAAATAAAAAAAATGCATCAATATACATCTCGTGCATACATTTAAAATTCTTCAAAAAAAAAAAAACTTTTGTTTTACTCGTAAAAGAATTTTAGAGACCGCACACTACGCGCACCGCCGCCTCGGTTACACCGCACACTACTCGCACCGGCCGCTTTGCTACACCGCACGCTACTCGCACCGCCGCCTCGGATACACCGCACACTACAACCCTTAACCCGGAGTGGTCTCGGTTGCCACCGTTTGGTCTTCCTAGGCCTCTTGGGCGCGCACGGGATCATTCCAAACATCCCATCCTAGCCAAGCGTCAACCCCGCACGTTTGAGTCTTGAGTCACACTCGTCCGGACTCGGTTGGTTTTTACCTAGTCCGTGTCATACGGCACTGGATACATATACCATGCCGGCCATTTTCGAGTCAAGGCTCGGAACTCAAGATCCCTTGCGCAAGCAAAGCGATGAAAGGTCATGCTAAAATCTTGACCTCGATCTTGATTTCCGGCTACACCTGCACGATGTTCCGTCCGGATATACATCCATGCTCGCATGACACCATGTCATCACGCCTTTGATACGTCGGCCATGACGATATGACCCACCAACGCCTAACGTCACAGATCCCTTGCACAAGCAAGGTAAAGAGAGGTCATGCCGAACTCTCGACTCCGATCTTGACTCGGTGGCCGGCTCGGTTCACTATTCACGGCTAACGCATCAAAACGAACATGACAGCTCGGTCCTTAGGTTCGATTTTTCTTTTAGGCCGGTGGAAACCGCTTGCACTATAGGACCCTCGCTTTGGGGCCGGCTCCACCCCTGGGATGTCGAAATACGGTGTGCAAAACGAGGGGCTTATAGCCGCACGTATGGTCTCCATCGACCCAGATCTAGCATAGTTGCGAAAAAGAAGAGCAATCTTTTCCAACCTACCTAGGACTCGAGAAAACATGTTTTAAGTAAATTAAAACAACAAAAAAATCAATCAAAAAATAAAAGAAACGGAAACCGCATGCCACGTGAGCTTTCCCCTTTATCCCGTTAGGCCATTCCCGTGTCTAAACCTTGCCCGTCACCCTCCATAACGTAAAGTGGTCGAGAGTACCCGGAACCCGTCTCCCAGTGTCAAAACGGCAAGGTCCTACCTCCTTCCCACTCTGTCACCAGGACGGTCACAATTCCCCATGGCCAAGTCGGTGGATAACAACGATGGGAACGGGACCTTACCCCCAAGAAATTTCCCAACACTGGAAGAAGTTTGGCAAGGTGTCCTCATGGCTATTGAGAAACGTCAAGGTGAGCAACAAGCTCTGGATCGAAGGTGCCATGCACCACTTCGGAACCTTAGCCACCCAACTACCCGGGGCTTCCCAAGCCACGACTACTCCTACAGCCTCTAACATCTCTCATTTGTCTCCCGTAAGTCAACCTCGTTACCCTCGTACGAGCCATGCAAGCATGACGTAAGGCCACAAGACCCTCCAGAGGAAAGTCCCGTCCATCCAGCCTCCCGAGGTCCCGGTACCACCGCCGAACAACGAACACATTCGGTGGGACGTCTCGCGACAGAAGGCTTGTCTGGAAATGGAATTCCGTGATGCAATGAACGAGGGCCGTCCTCGACGAAAGAAGAAGCTATCTTCTCAACAAAAACCGAAAAAGAGGTATGAATCGGTGATCCCACGTCGGAACCCTTGGAGAACCCTCAGAAAGTTTGACTACTATGTCATCTACTCCAAAGCAAATCTCCCCACTTAGTTCTCGCACAGGGCCACGGCAATGTTTGCTCCATGATCACTGGGACGAAGCTTCGCACCGCCACCGAAGGCCCGAAGGTCCAGATAATCCAACCCCTCGGGAAGATCTCAAAGCCACTATTGATGCTTCAAGAAAAGCCATGACAAGGAACGAATTGAAATGCGCAGCTCGGCCTTACGCCAATCGTGCTCCTCCCACCTTAAACGGGAGAGACAAGCAAAACCACAAGTCCAGAGGTGAATGTTCCGACACGTTCCTGGCCAAATCCCAGATAATCCTCCACGGACAGACAAAAGGCCACCATACCGAGCCACGAACCGAAAAGGGACCCTACGCCAAAGAAGCCGAAACCTTGGACCCAAAGGTCAAGATCCTGTCTTGACACGCCTCAAGCGTACTCAGCTAACATCTCACTCTGGTCCTTACTCACTTCATCTTACCCGCACAAGCTCAAGTTGGAAGAAAGCTCCGGCCTGCACTACGGTTCCCATCACAATGACACCCGATGAAGCGCCGTATGATTGGCAACGTCAATTACAAAGCAATATCATCACCTTCACAGCTCGATCTTCCAAAATTTGGGCCGACCACAACGAGCCTCTCTACATAACAGCTTCAACCGGACGAGCGCCGTCTCCCTCGGGTGTTGGTAGATGGAGGATCATCCATGAACGTCCTTCCAGCCAAAATGATGGATTTGCTAGGGATCAAAGCAACCGATCTAAAACCTCGACTCGTGCAATCAAGGCATACGACTCAACATCCCGCCCAGCCTTGGGAATAGCCACCTTGAACCTTTGGTTTGGAAAACAAATGGTCCCGGCGTACTTCCAAGTCATCGACATCCCGATCACCTTCACCGCCATTTTGGGACGCCCGCTACATCGATCAATGGGGTGGCATCCACTCTCCATCGGTGCGTAAAGTTCATCCAAGGAACAGATCTCGACCATCATCTACGGCGACAAAGCATAGTCACCGAAAGGACCGACACCAACGGCGTCCCGGCTTTAGAGATCAAACACGATGATGACGGCATGATGCTCTGTGGTTCACCATCGAGAGCCCAAAGGCCTGTGTGTGCCACATAGATTTGCCTTTGATTTGGGACAAGATTCCTCCCCCGATGAAAATGATGAAGCACATGAACTACATCCCGGGGCTCGGTTTGGGAAAACGCCATCGTGGCACTCAACGTATCATCAATATCAAAGAATGTAATACCCCGCACGGCCCGGGATACTCTCCTACTCCCGAACACATTGCGGAGGACAAGCGAGCCGCACGTAAACGCTCCACGTATAACAAAAGAGGCTTGCACACCATCTCCGATCTTCGTCCTTACAGCCTTCGACATGACCAAGTACTTCACAAAGAAGGCCGCAACTTGGAAGAAGATTCGTAAAAGGGAACAGAGCCGATCGCCGCCAAACAAAGCCGGCCGACAACCATGGGCAAGCTCCGGCAGTAACCTCGGCAAGATTCAGAGGCCTCAAGCCAAATCCCGTCCGAAGAGCATTCCTCGACACACCGCCCTCGCCGGATCCGCAACCACCACTATTCACAATGAATTTTGGTTCGAAAAAACTCCTCTTTCGGAAGAATTCGAAAAACTCTCTCGTCAACACTCCCGCCTTCAACAAGCGGGACGAGTCCGCATTCGAGCTAGCAATGCCCAAGACAAAAGCAAGAGACTCCGCAGACGATGCTTGGGACGAACCATCGCTCCACTCGCTTCTTCAAAGAAGAAATCGAGATGCCTGATCTAATCGATTTTGTTTCGATAACTCGTGATAGCAATGATCGGGAACGGTGACATAAAGCCCTTCAAGCCCCATCTCCTATCAAGCTCATTGCCACTCAATAACCGGGCCACTTTCTCCGAACCCACCGCCAAACAAAAAGGACATGATCGAACAACTTGGTCTCGACCCTCGAGTCCTAGAGTCTAGTGTCAAAACTCATCCTAAGTCCATTAGCGTTGAATTTGAGTCTCTCGAGTCATCCGATGGCCTCACGCCGTAAGATTACGAACTCATTGCCAATAATGTATTTCCGTATGCTCTTAATGAATGCTTCGATCTTTCCGAGTATCCTCTCATTGCATCTTTAACAACCGATAAATTAACTAACACACAAACAAGCTTAATAACGATTCACTTGATAAAGAAGGCATACATTAAACGAACAATACATTAAGCACATCTTTAAGCATGTTGTCAAACGAGAGAAAACCGGGCCCAAGTCGCCGAGGAGGTTTTAACCAAAGTGAATTTGGGAACCGCCAAGAGCCAAAAGAGACGCAAATCGGAAGTTTCTTCATCGGCGCAGCAGCAAGACGCATTGATCGCACCGCTCAAAGAGTTCGTGGATGTGTTCGCTGTCTTACCGAGACATGCCCGGATTAGATCCTAACATTGTAGAGAGCACCTGGATCCTCAATCCCGAGGCTAAGCCCATCAAGCAAAAGCTATGCCGAATCAAGCGTAATGGTCTTTACAAGTCAAAGAGGAGATCGAAAAATGCTCCGCGTCGGCTTCATCGTGGTAATCGAGTACCCCACATGGCTCTCCAATATCGTCACGGCCACCAAGGCCAATGGAAAAGTACGCCGTTGCGTGGACTTCCGAGATCTCAACAAAGCAAGTCCCAAGGACGATTTTCCACTACCCAACATCGACATGTTGGTAGACACTACGCCCAATTTCAAGTCAAGTCTTTCGTGGACGGTTTTGCTACGGCTACAATCCGATCAAGATGGCCGAAGAAGACCAAGAAAAACAATTTTCACAACCCCTGGGAACCCATCGCTACACGCAATGCCGTTCGGACTAAAGAATGCCGGGCTACCTACCAACGGGCAGACCGCCCTCTTCCACGATATGATCCACAAAGAGATCGAAGTGTACGTCGATGACATGATCGTTCACTCAAAGGGATCGATGGACAACACCTCGCGTACCCGAGAAAATTCTTCAATCGCCTCCGAAAACACTCAATGAGGCTTAACCCCGCCAAATGCACATTTGGGGTTAGCCGAGGCAAGGTTTTGGGATACACGGTCACCGAGAGAGGCATCGAGGTGGATCCTCAAAAGATCAAAGCTATCATCGAAATGAGACCACCGCAAACTCGCAGAGGTGAAAAGCTTCATGGGCCGCTTGCAATATATCGCCCGCTTCACAACCAATTGACCTCTATATGCGAGCCAATCTTCAAACCGATGAAGAAGAACGCCGACATCGAATGGAACTCGTAATGCCAAGATGCCTTTGAAAAATAAAAGCATACCTTGTGAGTCCTCCGATTCTCTCGTCCTCCCCACGAGGAAAAGCCACTGTTGCTATACCTAACCGTGACCGACACCGCAGCTGGAGCCATGCTCGTCAAGAAAAGAGGAGTCACGGGTCGAAAACGCCATCTACTTCGTCGCCGAAAGTTTCAAGGCAAATAACTCAATTACTCGCCTCGAGAAACTGCGCAGCTCTAGTATGGGTCGTCGGGAAACTACGGCACTACATGCAGCCGCACACGCACACTTGGTTTCCAAAATGGACCTGGCCAAGTACCTCTTCGACAAACCATCTCTGTCAATGAGGCTCGCCAAATGGTCTTTCTTCCTAGCGTAATTTGACATCAAGTACGTAAACCAAAAGTCAATCAAGGGACGGGCCATGGCCGAACAACCGGCCGATTTCCCAACCGACGAGGCTCGAGGCCCCGAACCACAATTTCCAGACGAGGGAATCTTCGCAATCGAAGGCGAAAATCGATGGCAACCGCTTCTTCGACTGAGCGGCCAACAAAAAGGGAAACGGCATCGGTATGCTTCTTGGTAGATCCTGTGGACGAGCACACCCCAATTGCTATAAAGCTCAATTTCGAGGTAACCAACAATGCCGCCGAATATGAAGCTCGCGCCGCCGACTACAAGCCGCACTCGAGAGGAATGTCCGTAAACTCGAAGTTTATGGGGACTCACCTTGATCATCAACCAAGTCTCCAACAAGTGGAAAACCATAGACCCGGGCTTGCAAAAATACCATGCTCGCATGGAGGACCTCATCACACAATTCGAAGAGGTCACCTTCCATTACTTGCCAAGAGAACGAAACAGGTTTGCAGATGCCTTAGCCACCTTGGCTTCCCTTGTGGAAATCCCCGAAGGAAAAGCAATCAAACCCTTCAAAGTCGGACGAAAGGAAATTCCCGCCTACCGTCAGAAGATCGAACCGTAACCTAAGCCCGTCAATGAGCCATGGTATAACCAGATTTTCCAATACCTCAAGAGCGGGAAACCACCTTCATGAACAAGGAAGACCCACACACAGAGGGGTCAAAACCAAGAGCATCATGGCCCTAAAACGCCTCGCCTCTCACTTCGTCATCCTTGGGGACATGCTATACAAGAAACGATACCACGGGCCACTCCTACGCCGCGTCGCCCAAGAAGAAGTGCACAAGTTCATGAACGAAGTCCACAATGGGGCTTGCGGTCCCCACACGAACGCCGTGAGCCCCGATGCAAATCATTCTCGGATGGGCTACTACCGGATCTCCATGGAGGCAGATTGCATCCACTTTGTCCGAAGCCGCGACAAGTGCCAACGGTTCTCCAACCTCAATCATCTACCACCCCACGATCTCTACCGCATGACTACACCTCGCCCTTCGCCACTGGGGAATTGACGTCATCGGGAAAATCGCTCCGCTGTGCAACAATCTGGTCACGAGTTCATCTTAGTAGCCATCGACTACTTCACCAAACGGGTCGAAGCCAAGTCCTACAAGGTACTCACCTCCAAGAAGGTCGCACATTTCCTCAAAGAAAACATCATACGCCGATACGGCATCCCAAATGAGGTCATATCGTACAACGGCTCACACTTCGGCGGGAATTCGGCTGCATCGCCGGGCCGAATTCAAGATCACACGCCACAAATCTTCTCCCTACCGGCCACAAACAAACGGCGCCGTGGAAGCAAAGAAACAAAACCCTCGAACGGATCATCCGAAAATGACCACCCGAGGACGAGATTGGCCCGAGAAGCCGCACCTTGCACTTTGGGGCTACCGCACATCGCCGTAATCCCACGGGAGAAACCCCATTTGCCCCGACGTACGGGATGGAAGCAGCCCTTCCCATCGAGCTAGAAATTCCCTCACTCCGAGTGCCGCTGGAAAATGACATCAACGAAGTCGAATGGCTCCGGCCGACATGACGAATTGGCTCGCTAGACGAGCGACGACTAAAGGCCATGGAACACGTCCGAGCCTCTCAAAGCAGGATGGCTAGAGCTTTCGACAAGAAAGGCAAATCCCGAGACATCGTGGAAGGTGACCTTGTACTCAAAGAAAAGCCTCCCACTCGAACCAACCCAACGGGAAAATGGGAACCCACATGGATCGGCCCTTTCGTGGTTCAAAAGATCTTCTCCTGAGGCGCCATGAAGCTAACAGACCTAGACGGCAATCCCTTCATGAATCCAAATAACGGAAGCAAACTTCGCAGATACTTCGCCCAAGAAGAACAACTGTGCATCTCTTGGCACTCCATGTAGTGTCGAACTACGCACTCCGAGCCCTCTAGTCCGGGGAACGTAGGCAACCTTAATTGGTCCGGTCTAAAAATACACAAAAAGTCAAAAGTTTGAATGTCAACCAAGACCTCCATCAAGCTCCGCACTTTTCAAGAACACGCCCCAAATAGCCACCTTGACCAAGTCAAACGACGGCGGCAACATCAAAGGACATCCGAGGGTCACTCAAAGATCAAACGACCGACTTCGTGGATCGTTTCCAAGCCAGGGCTTGCCTTCGCCTCACGCGCTTCAAAAAAAAAAAAAAAAAGAGCTCGAGCAAGGGCTCACAAAAATATAAAAAAAAAAGGAGAGCTCGAGCAAGGGCTCACAAAAAAGAGCTCGAGCAAGGGCTCACAAAAAAAAAAACAAAAGAAGCTCAAGCGTAAGCCGCGAAAAGAGGTCAAGAACCCGACGCCAACAAGAGGCAAGGAAGCTACGGAAAAGACCGTCAAAATAACTTGTCGTGGAGCATTCAACCTCTCACCCAAGCACAAAGCTCTCAAAGCAAAGGGGATTGCCGCTGTGTGGCCTGCATCGCTTCGGGCCCGCAAATGCAATGTAAAAGTCCAAAGATGGACGCCGACAAAGTGCACAACAAAAGCAAAGGCAAACAAGAGATCTTGCGTCTCGACAAAGCTTTAAAAGTAAATCACAAATCACTAACGGTTACAACATTTCTTGATGAGTTCAAGCACGGTCTACTCTCAAGTTCACAACATGCTAAAAGACAAATTTAATACATTTAACTAATAATGTGTTTGCAATGCAATGAATGGATACCTAGGAGGTCATTCCGCGCCATCTCGCGCTTGTCCCCTCGCCATTCTTTCCTTTCTTCCCTCGTCCCCGCGAGTCTTCTTTCGCTCCACGTGAACCAACTCCGCGTCTCTCGCCCGAGATCGTGGGTCCTCCCCGTAGAGTCAAATAATCCAAGAGCTCTCGTGGCTTCATTCGCCCGTGCTTCGGCTCGGATCTCCTCCCCGCGCGTCGTAAAAAGAGGACCTCTCCCCGTCGCCGGTCAACCCTAGTCTCGTAGTCAAACAAAGTGTCTCCCGTCACATCCAAAGGGTCGACTGTGCTTGAACTCCTAAGGCAATAGCTACTACGGCAACCAGTGTCCTGCACCGCGCACGCCTCGCTCTCCAAGACCACTTGGGATCGCCCAACATGCCGCTCATACCAAAGCCGTATACCGAGTCGTCAATACAATGCTCCCCCGACGTCTAAGGAGTACCACAGAGGGAAAGCGGAATACTTCCATACCCTCGTAAAATACAAGAAGGCACCTGAAGCCGCCATACAAAGAGGAACTACCTCCGCAGTAGCAAGGTCATCCTGCCCCAACAAAGGCTCCCGCTTCATCCCAAACCGCCGGAAACAAGCGACGGAATATAGAAGGAGGACCAAGACAAACCTCGAACTCGACAACGTAGGACCCTTCCCCGCAAGATCCTCCCGGTCTCAATCCTCCAGCCAAGGAACCCACCTGGATCCGATGCGTACTCAAGCCGTGCCATCCATCTCTCCCAAAGTGATCGATCCATATCCAACACAAGAGGTCGCTAAGCAAATGACCACGGGCTAAACGACGTCTGAGCCTCGGGCATGGCTGAAGTCTCTCTCGCAGCCCACAAGGTGAGCAAAGCGGGCTTCCCTCTCATAAAACGACCCCCGGTCGCCGGACGGTCGATACCTGAAGAGTCTCCCCAAAGACCAACGGGACAATATCCTCTCCACTCTGCAGTGCTCGCCACATCTAGCAAAGCGCCATCACAAATGCCAAGGAGCCGACCGTAAAAGAGCGTCGCTATCGTACACAAGGCAAATACATCCCAAGAGACGTCACTCTCATCATCGCCCATGAACCGCTCCTAGCCGTTAAATGTCGATATGACCCGAATCAAGGATCATGCCTCCGCACTTCTTCCAACGAAGTACGAAGAAAGTCCGCAAGCTTCACGCTCACCGCGGCACCACCAACCAAAGGAAGCGAGATGGCCTCCACCTCCGGTCCTCCAATCAAAGCCCGAAAATCCTCAAAAGTGGGCACCATTTCTAAGAAACAAGCATAACAATCATCGTCCTCGCCAGACCTTGCTCCAAATCGCCCAAACATCGGCCAAAGCCATTCCCTAAGCAACAAACACTACCCACAAACGCACTCTCGCTCACGTGGCATGTACAAAAATAAAAATAATAATAGCAACAATTTCTAGGACAATTCCTGAATCACAAAAATAAATGACATTACATCTTAAAATAAAATACCGTTTTGCCATGCAAATACGTGTGTTTATTACAGTACCCAAAATGTCTCTGCTGCTAAACAAAAAAAAAAAAAAAGAGAGAGGGATATGAAAAGAGGGAAAGCAAATGAATACTACTCAGAATCCTCAGCATCATCATCCTCGCCAAGATCCTCCAAAGAAAAGTCGGGCATCCCAACGAACTCGCCCGTCACATCCTCATCGTCGGAATACCGAGCACCCGCCTGAGGCTCCCACGAGAAGTACTCAGAAGGATCAAATCCGGCGAAAGGATCAAAGAAAGAAGGCTCGAGGAACCTCACCCCGTGCGCCGCGGCGTGAGGTACGAACCGATAAAAGTGGCCGCTCCTCCTCGAAGGCCCCGCAGCCTAGAAGACGCCCCGCATCCATGCTATGCCGCCCTCAAAGGCCCCTCCCGCTGCGGCTCCGGCTCGGCTCTAGGCGGAGGAACGTCCCACAGAATGCCTCGAAGGCATAGGCTCGTACGCCGCACACGACGCGAAGACCGACAGACACCTTCGACGCCATCTTCTTAGCGAAGGAGCGCATCGCCACGTAACGGCGAGTCAAGATATCGTAGGCTCTCCTGACTCGCACCAACAAGAAGCCAAGGAAACGCTCATCAAATACGCTTATACTCAACAACAAAAGAGAAAAATGCGTAAAAGATGCCAAGATGGAAAAGAGTCAAGACACTCACCGATCTCGTCTGGGATCCACTCGATATGCGGCAGAGCTCGCCAGAACGGCATGCACACCCTCCTCCTCGACTCCGTCCCCGCGGACGTACGTGAAATCCGGTCCCGCATCGGAACCTACGGGAGCCTCGCGGCCGCCTCTCTCCTCGCCAATACTCGCGCGTCCTCGCCTTCCTCCTCACGAAGGCCCCGTACTCCTCTCCATACAAAATGAACTCCTGCGCCGACACCGCCAAGGTACCTCTCGAAGTCAAGCACATCCATATCCAGGAGTCAAGCATCCCAAAGGGAGGGTCCCTCTGAGCCACGGGAAGCACACCGGGCCATGCCGCGTAAGACCCGCTCTCCCTGCATACATGACATCGCAAGTCAAGCCCCCGCAAAGATCTTCCGCCGCGTCGTCACCTCGGGAGCCCCTCAAACTCATCCCCTCATACCGAGTCCACGGAACAAGACAAACCCTCACGGCTATCCCGCTCCAAACGCTCCCTGCACATCCCCGTAGGCGATGGTGAGCTTCCCTGTCCTCCTCTTCCTCGCCGTACGAGCCCATCCCAAAGATAGCAGGTACGCAAAGAATGCCCTGTGATCCCTATCCCACTAGAAGCACCGAAAAACCTCATAAAACCACACCTCGTGACAAAAACAGAGAAGGCTCGGTGCAAAGACAACGGAGAAAAGACAAGTTGCTAAATCAAAACAAAGAATAAACTCATACCTCCAAAGCAAAGTCAAAGCAGCCAACGAATCGGCCACCCGCTAAACGGTCCAAGGAGAAGTAGAGCCCAAGCCTCGCTCGCCCCAAGCAATGTCGCAGACCTATCCAGAATCGCCAAGCTCTCCAACAGAGCAAAGGAGCCGCGATCGCGTGGTTCGAGAACAAGGTCTCTGGACAGGTGCATACCACAAGAAGGAGCGCGCTAACCGCTCCGGGCTGTCACCTGGCCGGTACCCCGGATGTAGGCCCCAATACTGGCCGTGATCTTCAGCTCCACGTCACTATACAGCATGCCCAGGCCCCTGCGAGGACGAGGCTCAAAGCCCAACAGCTCAGCCAGCACCACATCGGAGATCATGTCTCTCCACCGTACCGGCCGTCAAGCGTAAGACCGGACCTCGCCCACTTCAACGGCAATCCACCGCACCGGCCGTCAAGCGTAAGACCGGACCTCGCCCACTTCAACGGCAAATCAACCACCGGCCGTCAAGCGTAAGACCGGACCTCGCCCACTTCAACGGCAAATCAACCACCGGCCGTCAAGCGTAAGACCGGACCTCGCCCACTTCAACGGCAAATCAACCACCGGCCGTCAGCGTAAGACCGGACCTCGCCACTTCAACGGCAAATCAACCACCGGCCGTCAGCGTAAGACCGGACCTCGCCCCTTCAACGGCAAATCAACCACGGCCGTCAAGCGTAAGACCGGACTCTCGCCACTTCAACGGCAAATCAACCACCGTCGCGCGTAAGACCGGACCTCGCCACTTCAACGGCAAATCAACCACCGGCCGTCATCATAAGACCGGACTCGCCCACTCCAACGGCAATTCAACCATCACCCGCTCAACGGCAATTCAAGAAGCTCAACGGCAATTCAAGAAGGAGCCAACACCTCCCAAGATTTAATATCAAGGCACAAGACGCCTCCAAACGCTCAAACGACAATCTCAACCACTTGGCCCTCAAAAGAGGTCCGAAGTTATCTTCCCAATAGAAAAGGGCCCTACAAGGTCACGCATCCCCAGCAATTCAAGCACCTAGCCGGATGTAAGCCCGAACTTCGCCCACTTCAATCTGGCAGCGCAAGCACCTGGCCATCAAAGTAAGCCCGAGCTCCTCCCCCAACAAGTCGAAAGCGGAAGTCATGCAAGGCTGCATATCCTCAGCACCGACCATCATCCTTGCCCACTCAGCGGCAAAACAAGCACGCGAAGGAGCCAACACCTCCGAGTACAAGTCCTAAGGCACGAAGCGCCTCCCAAAACGCCAAATGGTGAAGCAATCATCGGCCATCATCCTTGCCCACTTCAACGGCGGCTAAGCACCTAAGCGGTCATCGTAAGTCCAAACTTCTACATCAACATGCAAAACCACAAATGGCATCTACGCCTCTCGAATCACAAGGCAGCCACGCCTCCACACTGCGGCTAGAGGACGATTCAAAGTCTCGCGCATTACATCCACAATCGGCTAGAAGACGATTCAAAGTCTCGCGCATTACATCCACAATCGCGGTGAGGGACGATTCAAAGTCTCGCGCATTACATCCACAATCGCGGCTAGAAGACGATTCAAAGTCCTCGCGCATTACATCCACAATCGCGGCTAGAAGACGATTCAAAGTCCTCGCGCATTACATCCACAACCGCCGTCAGATGACGATTCAAAGTCCTCCAGCGTGGCACCAACCGCCGCTAGTAGACGATTCGAAGTCCTCCAGCGTGGCATCAACCGCCGCCAGAAGACGATTCAAAGTCCTCCCGTGGCACCAACCGCCGCGATGACGATTCAAAGTCCTCTGCGTGGCACCAACCGCAATCGAAGACGATTCAAGTCCTCACAACTATCTCCGGCCGGAAGGCCTTAAACCACCCGATTAGGAAAATCGTAAAATTTCCATCCCGGGACGCCACCACGTCCTCACATTTGACCTATGCGGTCACCAGACGCCACCACGTCCTTACATCGACCTATGCGGTCACCCGGGACGCCACCACGTCCTTATCACCGACTATCACGGTCGCGGGGACGCCACCACGTCACTGGCCCGACTATGCGGTCGCAGACGCCACCACGTCCTTACACACGACCCATGCGGTCACCAGACGCCACCACGCCCTTACCACTGACCTATGCGGTCACCCAGGACGCCACCACGTCCTTGTCACCGACCTATGCGGTCACCAGACGCCACCACGTCCTTGTCACCGACTCTATGCGCCACCAGACGCCACCACGTCTCACCACGGCGACCTCGGCGGTCACACAACACTTCGGGGCACCACCACGCCCGCACTCACAAACACTCACCCCACACACGAACTACGATCGGGCTTGATTCCCGCTAGGGATACGTAGGAATCCTATCGCGGTGGTCCGGCCAACCGACCTAAACGGTCACATAACAGGACACCGCCATGTCCTCACGCACCGACCTACACGGCCACTTCCTCTCCCGGCACGCGATCCAGATCGGGACCCTTATCTTATCGACGACCCCACTTCTTTCATAAGTGACGTCGCCGAGGGGCTTCGTAAGTACCCCAATCTGGATCGCTCTCCATCCCAAAGATACGACAAAACCAGAGGCAAACTTCCGGAGGTCATAACTCCTTCATACGAACTCCGATTGAGACGTGCCATATATGGTTGGAAAGCTCTCGACGAGAGCTAGCTTGCCATCACATTCACAAGAGCATGGAAAGTCCGTACGGACCTCTTTGCATGCCAAAAGGTCCGTACGGACCTCTTTGCACCAGACATAATCATTACGAAAATCCCCTTAAAGTCCACGAGATTCCCTCAAATCTCGGAAATCCATCATTACCTAAGAGGTCCGTACGGACCTCTTTGCAGTTTTCCACTACTATAAATAGAGGGCTTCCCTCCTCATTTTTTCACACCTCCCACTTCTCTCTTCCTCCCTAAGCCTTCGGCTCCCCTCTAAGACCTTTCGAGGCATTCCGGCCCGCTTCGGATCCTTCCGAGGCCTTCCGAGCCCCTCGAGGTGCTCCGAAGCCTCTCCGAGCGCTCCCGAGACGCTCCCGCGCCGCCCGAGGCACTCTCGAGGTACTCGAGGCCCCTCGTGGTACTCCGAGGCCTTGCCTGGTCTTTCCCACGGTGTCCGGCTCTTTCCGAGTCAAACCTGGCGATCCCAAACCTTGCCGAACCTGCGCCCGAATCCAACCAACGATTCCAACGCACGCCGAACCTCTCGCCCGACCGATCCCGACGATCCCCACGCACGCCGAACCTGCCCAAACGCAGCCTTACGGTTTCAACTCACGCCGAAACTCGTCCGCGGACAACCGCATCCCCGAAGCAATCCGAACGCTACTCCGACCTCAAACACTATTCCCTGCGGAAGACAGGACACGAACCAACATTGGTAAGGCTTCCTTCCTATTCTATTTCAATACATTTCAATACAATGTAGACATCCGATACAAAGATGCATTTTTAAAAGCACACACACACACACACAACTTTTTAAAGGATATTAGGGGTATCCGAAAGACTCGTTTTACGAGGCTACTCGGGTGAGCTCTAATATTCTAATATTCTCTTCCCGGGGAGTCATCTGACCTCCGAACTCAAAATCTCATCACACAAAAACAGTTTAAAATTTATCTTTAAACTGATGCCCTTTTTCAATGTTTTGGGCTTAATAAAAACGGCGTGGCGACTCTACAAAATGCGAAAGCAAAACGGCGAGACACCTCCAACGCGCAACGCTAAAACGGAATAAGCCAGATGCCGGGGCGCGATTGTGCTGCCTCTCGGATCCGGGCGACTTCCCGAACAGCGACGAACGCGAGATGCCGGGTCCCCGCGCGCGAGCCGGATCCCGGGTAATTTCAGTAGGGCCAAAAGGTAAGGGGTAGGTTGGCATGGGAAAGGAGGGTGAGACTCATTTCAACAATTTGACGGTGACGACGTTCGGCATACCCGTTGTGTTCAGGAGTGTGAGGGGGGGTGGTAAGATGGGTGATGCCGTTTTGGGCTAGAGTGGGTGTGAGTTTGAGGTATTCACCCCCGTTGTCAGTGTAGACTTGAATGATGTGACGTTTGAAGTATTTTTCGACCAGTGTTTTGAAGCGAAGAAAGGTGTTGTAAGTGTCGGATTTGTGTTTTAGGGGGTAGAACCAAATATATTTGGTGCAGTGATCGACAAAGATGACATAGTATTTGAATTTTTCAAGAGAATAGACAGGAGAGGTCCATACATTCGAAAAGATGAGATCAAGAGGAGCATGTGAGACAAGAGAAGAAGATGCAAAAGGCGGCTTGTGGTTTTTATTTATAAAACAAGAATTACATGAAGGTAAACTAGAAGAAATAGATAAACTAAACTTGCTACGTAATAAACTAAGAATAGGGGAAGCGAGATGTCCTAATCTATGATGCCACAGCTGTGAGAAAGAGAGCTTGAGTGAGCTTGAATGGGCGGTGGGTGCCAAATGTAGACGCCATCTTCAAGGTTTTCATGGATAAGAGTTTGACTCGCGGCTTTGTCCTTAATGAGAAAAGAAGAGTGTGAGAATTTAATGATAGCATTATTGTCACGACAAAATTGAGACACAGATAGAATGTTACGAGTGATAAGAGGAACATGTAAGACACTATTGAATTGAAGAAGAGAAGAGGGCGTGGAGAGAGATAAAGAACCTATGTGAGATATAGGAAGAAAAGAACCGTCTCTGATAATGACATCGTCACTGCCATTGTAGGGTGTGTGTAAGGCAATGTTGGCAAGGTTATTGGTGGTAGGATTTGACAGCGTTAATATAGTCCGAGATGGATAGTTGGTTTTGGTAAGGTTTGCAAGGTTGTCTTTTATTTGAAGGATGTGGCCACGGGAGGGGTTGTCATAAGTGGTTTTGAGGATGGTCCAAGCTTCGTGGGAGGTTTTGGCTTGGTGAACTAGGGGAGCAATGGCGGGATCTAAGGTTCCTATGAGAGCCCCAAGAATGAGGCAATCTTGACGAGACCAAGTTATGGCTACCAGGTTAGGGTCAGATGTGGTGGTGGCCGGTTTGGCTGGTTCATCGTCCGTTTCAGCGACGGCTGGGGTAGAGGTGGTGATGTTATCCTCGGTTTTTGGGTGGGTGCCATCGACAAACTTTAGGAGGTCGAGGCCAAAGAGGATAGATGTTATTTGGGATGCTCATGTGAGGTAGGTGAGGGGGGTGAGGGTACGGCAATAAAATAGGTTGACCAAGAAGAGGGGATAGGCGGGTTGAGCAGCGTTTGGAATGGTGGAGGAAGCTCCGGCCATTGCAGGGGGGGCTGTCGAAAAATTGAGAGAGTTTTAGGGTTTTTAAGTTTTGAATCTTAATGCTCTGATACCATGTACGATTAGGGAAAAAATTGATTTGTGTATTCACAAGCAACCAATATATAGTACACTAGGAAGAGTCCTATTCTAATACAAGGATTTAAAAATCTAATCTATACAATTGAAAATTTTGTTTCCAAATCTATAAACAACTGAATATACACCAAAGTAATCTAGAAACCAAAGCTGATTAGGAAACTGACGAAGGTCGAGGCGGCCGCCTGAGGATGGACGAGGCGTGCGCCTGGAAGGTAGTAGCTACAGCCGTAAAGTGTTGTTGTTGAGGCGGGCGCCTGGCTGGGCTTGAGGCGTGCACCTGGGAGGCAGTAGGTACAACCGTGGTATGTTGATGTTGAGGCGGGCGCCTGAATGGTGTTAAGGCTGGCGCCTCATTTGCTGTTGATGTGTCATCCTTAATACACCCCCGCAAGATGGACGATTCGAGGAGAAGATCAATCTTGGAAGTAAGTTGTTGGAAGCGTATGCGAGGTAGCGGTTTTGTCAGAATATCAGCCAGTTGATCCGTACCAGAAATATGTCGATCGTTTAGAGAACTTGACTTTTTATGGGTCACAATGACGATAACAAATGATGAAATTAATATTCAATAAGATACAAAATAGGGGTTAGAATTATTCTATGTATTTTAGATTTTTTTATTGATTTAATAGTAAATATTAATAAATATACGAAAATATTAAATAAGATACAAAACGGGAGGGGGATATAATTAGTTTATGTAATGAAGTTTGATCTGTTGATTTGGTTTGACGCTTTGATATTTCGATCTCAAACCGCAATTTGATTTAGTTTGGTATAGGAGTATCAGACCACAAAGCAAATCATGTAATTTACCAATATTTGAGAGCAAACCAAAACATTGATACTTCAAAAGCAAACCAAACAAAATCACATAATTTGGTTTCAGCCTCAAATCACGATTTGAATCGAATCATTTACACTCCTGATTAGCATATTATATTAGTTATTATATATATAAATATATAAGAAGAAAATAACTATTAGACATTAATATCCTACTACTAATGTAATTTAATTAGCATATTATATTAATTATTATATACTCCATCCGTCTCAAAATGTTTGTCCCATTGACTTTTTTGTTAAACTTTGACCACAAATATATGACAATTTAATTATGTTCATGAAATTCTAAAAATTCCTATTGATTCACCATTAATAATATTATTAACAACAACTTTTAGAATTTCATGAACATGATTAATCTCTCATAAATTTGTGATCAAAATTTAACAAAAAAGACAAATGGGACAAACATTTTGAGACAGAGGAAAGAGGGAGTATATAAGAAGAAAATAACTATTAGACATTAATATCCTACTACTAATGTAATTGATAGTTATATTCTGTTAAATATTACTCCGTCCCAATAAGAGCTGCCATTTTTTGGGCAGCACGCAAATTAAGGAATTGGGGGGAAGTAAAAATGATGTGAGTGTAATTTGAAAATAGGAGAGAGAATGAGTGGAGAGAATAGTAAATTATAATGGTGTTGTGAGTATTAAAATAATGGAGGAGAGAGAATGAGTGGAGGGAATAGTGAAGATTCCTTTGCCAAAAAAGGAAAGTGGAAGCTATTAACGGGACACCCAAAATGACAAAATGTGAAGCTACTATTGGGACGAAGGGAGTATGTATTAGAGTAATATGCTAATATATATTCCCTTCGTTCCGCTCGAAGGGGCACAAATTTTCTTTTTGGGCGTCCCATTTAAAATGGCACAATTCAAAAATGAAAAGTTTGTTATTACTTCTTTATTGTGGGACTCACTTGTCATACTCACAATAAATATCCACTAACTATTCTCTACCTCACTTTCTCTTTCCTACATCACTTTTCATACTTATAACATTTATTTCACTATACACTTTTTCTCTTTCCAACATCACTTTTCTTAATTGCGACAAAAACTTTGCACCTTCGAACAGGTTGGAGGGAGTACAGTATATATTAATATCTATAACTATATAATGAGGCAAGTGAAAGAGCAATTTTTCCGCTCAAAATAAGGGCAGTCAAGTAATTTTATGCCCAGTCACATTAGTAATTACACTACCATAGATTGGTTTTTTTATATTCTTCATTCAATCATTCCCGAACTGCCACCGAATTTAGCTTACCTGATCAGCCAAGAGCCCTTTTGTATTCCCTATACACGCTCTCTTCTTTTCTACTCCCTCCGCCTAAAACCTCACCTTCGCCTCACCTTCCATGCCTGCCACCACCTCTCTCCCTCTTCTTCGGGCGTCACTCCTTCTACTCCTTCTCTTCTCAAGGCATCACTTCCTCTTCCCAAAAATATCCCCGTCACGTTCTCTTCTTTTCTACTCCCTCTGCAATTCATGCATTGTTCGAACCCCAACTGAAACCCTAACCCTAATCCGCCGCCCTCATCTCCCTAAACCCAGTTCTCTGCTGTTCAAGCTCATCTCCCTAAGCCCAGAAGTACGACATCGACAAGCAGAAGGATCTCAATCTCTCCGGAGACGACGCCTTCGCTCGTCTCTACGCTTCCGTCGAATCCGACATTGAATCCGCTCTTCAGGTCATTCTCTATCTTTATGTCTGTATTTCCTTCTCGATCTGTACGATTACATTCCATTTCTAGGGTTTTATGTTTTTGTGCTGAGATTTTGGAGTAATTTTTGGTGGTTTACAAAGCGGAGACTGCTAATAATGAGAAAAGTAAGGCTACAGCTGTTGCAATCAATGTTGAATTACGCCGTACCAAGGCTAGATTACTGGAGGAGGTTCCGAAATTGCAGAGATTGGCTATGAAGAAGGTTACATATCTGTCTCTCTTTGAAATTTGTTGATTTTGCTTATTCCAGCTAATGATACTCCCTCATTTCATGTTAAAAGACACTATTTTGAACCTTCGTTCACTTTCAAAAAATTAAGTTTTAATGTTTGTTTATTTTTTTCAAATTTTATCTTTAGTTTTCAAAATATGATAATTTTATTGCATATTGTAATTTTTTATATATTTGGTAATAATTGTAAAGATAATGATATAGAAGTACAAAATCAATAAATCAATCAATTAAAGGTGGTCTCTTTACATTCACCATGCTACATCTGGTCAATATATTATATATATTCCTGTTGTCATCTACTCATCTGCATAGTTGCCTTCTCAACAATCACTAGGGTTATCAATGATTTCTCATTCTCGTGAATATTTGTCGGGACTTATGATTTTCAGTATAACTTGCTTACAACAATCTGCATCTTGCAAGTTTTACATGCTAGAGGCACAATTTCAGTGGGTGCATAAGAGCACTAATGCACTTGATTGCATCATATAATTTAGTTAGCTCAACAACCACTGAGCCTCCTGCTTCTTGATCTGCGCATACCCGGGGAGGTTTGTATGCGTGTGCGTTTAAGCATTCTTATGGAGGCATGATATTGAGTTCAGTTTCATAATCTTGCAGAATATGAAGGGAGTTGTTCGCGATGAAACTCTCCTGCAACTTCCGGTTCCTATTATGTTTGTACAGGTATAAACCTTTGTTAAAGTATTTCATCATAAAAACAACTCAGCAGCCTATACACGAGTTGAACGTCATCACATTCTATAGCACTATGCTTAAGGTTGAGAAAATCCAATCAATATAGAAACTTCAATATCTGAGATTTAACTTATTGCTTTAATATTTCCAAATCTATTCTTACTTTCCATCTGTTTCTTGGTTCAACATTCAATAGTCAGCATTCAGAAATCAGCCAAATCGTCAATGTTTCTAAACTTATTATGATAATATATGTTAGTACTCCTTCTCTCTAAAGGAGTCCACGTTCAGTAACATTCGAAGGATTTAAAACATTTTCCTTACATACCGGCAATTCTTAAGGATTGATGAGACTGTGTTTCCATTTTTCAAGCTTAATAATGTGATGGTATATTTGCCTATTTGGAAACTCATAAATTTTACTAACTTAATCTTGAAACAAGAATATCTTCGTTAAAATTCCTCATAAGTTTAGGACTCTATGTAGAACTGGGGGAGTTGTTGGCACAAAAGCCAAGTTGTTTGTTTCTGAATTCACCCTATAACTAGTGCTTCACTATGTTGTTCTTTGTCTTAGTGGTTTATTATTTTTATCATTATCATTCTTTTTATTTTTTATTTTCGTGTCTGTTTTATTTTGAGGGAAATACTGCTTGTCATAAGATTATTTTTTTTCATGAAGGGCAGCAAAGACTGCTTCTGTCCATTGGACCTGTTGGAGACAGTTAAGGCGAAGATTCAAGTAGCAAATGCGTTGCATGTGATTGAAGCTGGTGATCACTCATTCCAGATTGGAAAAAAGCATCTGGAATTAACGGGATCCACTCATGAACAAGCTGGAGAACAAGATGTTCAAGCCATTGCCATCTTTGTTTCCAGAGTCCTAGCTGGATGGTGAGACTTTAATTGCTCTGTGTCATTATGTTAGATCACAAGAGTGTTTATGTATGTATGCATTGGCTCTATGCCCCTTGAATCGAATCTTCTTTGGCTCTTTTGTGTGTTGATTGTAAATTTGTAATATTATTAGTTGAATACTGCTGTCCAGTAACTTCGTATAAATAAGGCTCAGTATTTTATCTGAAACTTGTATTCTTCAGAGTGAAATGTCACATATCATAATCGGAATAATGGTAGACCTATGTAGTGAAAAAAAGGATTACTAGAAGTTTATTTATTAACCTCTTTTTCTATCTTTACTCTGTTTGCAATTAGGATTTGGAGGAAGAATGTAAGATGAAACAGCCTTCTCTTGAAACTCAATGGGCTCTTCAACTTGTTTCTGTTCCATCTGGTGGTCTTAGGTTAAGTCACAATGCTACAAGGTGAGTTCTCATTTCACTTTTTAGCTTGATATTTTTTCTAAATAATTCTAGACAAATAAATACATTTCAATATTAATAATTATTACTTACATCCGTCTCAAAACGAATGTCAAATTTCCCTTTTGTCGTTCTGGAGAAAATTTGAAATTTTTTGGACATTTATTTTGAGACGAAGGTGATTTTTTTTTTTTTAATATGGAGTAGGTTTTTGGTGTTAAGTATTTCCATGATTTTGCAGTGTTCAATAACTATCATGTGTAATATGGAGGATTCTCTTATGTATATGAACCATTTTTGGGTATGTTTTTGAAGGGTGTCCTATTTTTTGGTTGGAAAGCATTCTTGGGTCTGAACAAAGCTAACTTTTATGATTTATGGACTGAAAATCTATAACACATTAGTACTCTATTCACTGCTGCAGCATGCTATTGACTCGAGCAGGTCCTCCAATTTCTCTTATGTGGCTGGAGGAGAGCACAAGGCTCTGGCTACCTATTTCAAAAATTACCTGGAGCTATTTGGATCTATTGGACCCTTATTTGCAAGAAGGATGATTTTAAGAAAAAGCCATTTGATAAAGGGTGATGAGGGATGTGGTGGTGGATCTTCTGTGAGCCCTTTTGGTGGCTGTCCATTATATCCAGTTTTTCTGGTCTCTGCATTAACAAAATTTAGCAACTTCCATTTTCCTAATAATTATCCGAATAAATCAATTTATGTCGCTCCTGCAAGGGACAGTAGGTCAGAATCTATGCTTTGTAGTTAAGCACTTCATCTTTATTTGCAGGAAAGAGTTTTTCACGCAGCTTGTGCTATCTTTATATTGTTGAAAACAACTTCACATTCTTTACTCTCCTGTTTCCCACCGTAGGTGATACTGAAATCGCGTCTACTGTCATTACTGAGAGTGAGGCAGAAGGAGAGGATTCAAAGAAGTACCTGGAGGAAGTTCGTCTCACGTTTCTGGGAGAAGACTTGTGCAAAATGTAGTTAGAGTAGAAACTCAGCAGCAGTAAAGGAGTGAGGGGGAGAAAACAAAGGATGATCGGAAACCTTTGTTAAGCAAGGAATATTTCCATTGCAGCGCCTGGGTTTTTCCTTTTGTGTTGCTGTTTCCTTTTAAAATATAATGTGATTCAATATGTTTATTTGGTTTTTGATTCTCTTCGTAAAGAACAAATATATTTGTATATTGTAATCGTTGTATAGTATTGTTATTTTTTTCACATGTTCTTGCAAGCTGTACAAAACTCACTGAGTTATACAATATAATTATGAAGAGGCTCCCAAATTAGAGGTTGTCAACTGCCTTATTGAGCTACAAAATATAATATATTTATAAAAAGACTCTAACTTCCTTTAAAATTATTTTTCTTATATTAACTTTTTTTGTTGTACACATTTTTTGTGAAAGTTTTATGTCGTGCGTTTAACGCACGGGTGTTAGACTAGTTAATATTAATAGATAAGAAAATATAACGAAACACAAGCCCGAAAAGAACTGGGCTTCCAAAGGGCCAATGTAATCCGACCAAATTCTAAAATCTTCAGCCGCCAAGTTGGGCTTTTTGTCTAGAAATAAAAATCTGCATACGCACCTTGTCATAAAACTATAATTATGTCCTCAAACAAGTGTTACAATGGTAAAGTCAAGTCTCATTTCCGTCAGAATTTGAACCTTCTTCTCGCGTTTTGGCGTAAAACACCATTTAAAAATTAAAAAAAATTATAAACATAAAAGTTTTCTAAAAAAATGAAAACCATTACATATATAATCCATCCAACAACGCCTAAGAGGTACTACTATTTTCCAAAATCATGCTTTTTAGGTTTTTGTTGTTGTATCTAAAATTAATGGCTTCTAATCTCCCTATTATGTACTGGATCATATTTGAAAGTTATAACAAGCTAAATCGTTCCCCCGGGACATTAAAGACCAGAACCGCTTCATCGCTTCTGCAAGCGGTCTCTGATCTGTACACGTCATTTGCCTCGAATTTCGAACTACTACAGTTACACTGGGCTGTAGCGCTGCATCAAATGAAATTCAAACAATAACATATAAAAAGTGTTTTACACAATATAAAAAGTGCATAAAAATGTGAATAATAAAAAAAAGTTTTTACATTGTTTATTGTTTAGTGGGGCTTTTATACAACGTTATTTGATTTTCACATCACATTTTAGTAAAAAATGTGTTTTTATATTTTTTTAAAATATTTTACATTGTGCAATTGAATATTTACATTTCGTTGTTTGGTTTTGATATTGCTGGCGCGCTTCAGCGAAGTGTTCGTTGTAGAGGTTCCGCGTCCTCCTCCCAATTTACACGATTGATATGATTTGATAAATTGTGGGTTACATTGAACTCAAAATTATCTCGTTCGTGTTTCGTTTGTCGGTATGTGGGTTGGTGGGGCTGGGATTGAGCATGCTATTATTTGTACATAAATAATGGCAGGTGTGGCACCTCTACTTGAGAATTATTTTCAACTTCATTATGTTTTTATTTCCTTTTATAGGCATGAGGATTAGATTAATTTGGAATTTTCTCAACCAAGTCTTGTGAAATAGGAAAGTGACCCCCTCACTTAACCACAAACCCTAGGAAGGGAACAAAGGACAAAGAGTCTCCCACTACTTTTTGACAAAATCCACATTCTAATTCTAAGTCTATCATGGTCACTCTATTGGAAGTTTAGGTACTTTGCACTCTAATCATTTTTTTTTTTTTTAAAGTATATTCCCTCCGTCCCAGTTCAGTGTATACTTATTTTCCTTTTGATCCATCTCAATCGAGTGTGAACTACCCCTTTTGGCAAAGATTTTAATATTTTATATTCTCCCTACCCCACTCACTCATTAACTCCACTCATTCTCCACCATACAATTTATTCAACCAACCACTCATTAACTCCACTCATTCTCTCTCTTCATTTTCTACCACACATTTTTATTATCTTAATAATATTTCTTAATCGACGTGCCCACCACCATGGTTCACAGTTGGGTGGGACGGAGGGAGTATCAAATTAATGAGCCTTAACTCACACAAAATAAAAACATATTTAAATTATGGGCAAATTATAAAATACTCCCTCCCTCCGTCTCGGCAGACTTAGGACATTTGCTCCCGACACGGGGATTAAGGAGAACTATTATTTTAATGTGAGAAGTGACAATATGCAGAAATTAGAAGGGTTTTAATTTTTTGATTAACTCTTAATCTTTTTTGCCTCCAAAAGTACATTCAAACTTAAAAAACTAAAAAGCTATCATTTTACATGATTAGACAACAAAAGTGAGTGGGGATTCAAATTCAACAACAATTACATACTGGGACTTAATTCACCCGGATCACCATCCTAACCATCAAAAAAAAATCACAACCCTTCAAATTTTCACAAGGATTACCCCTTTTCCCTCCACAAAATAAACCTCCCACCATTTACAAGCTACAGTGGGTAGTATAAGTACCATGTCCCACTTTACAAACTGATTCCTTCCACACAAAAAAAAAAAAAAAAGAGGAAAGATGAAGAAAGATTTAAGTACGAGATCAAAGAAACTTCTTTGGGCCAATACTTGTTGCGGTTCACTGTAGCTGGAAATCTTCCGCAAGGGAAGATCAAGGAGGCTCAAGAGTTATTTGGGGTGTCCCGCTCGACGGTGTACTTGATGTGGCTAGCAGTGCGACGTCAAATGGGAGGTAATCAACCATTATCACTGACTTCAAAAAAAAAGTGTTACAAGAGAGAAAACAGTTAAGTTAGATAAAGAAGCAATGTCAAAAATTAAATTTCAAAATCGAGGCACAATTAGAAATTTAGGGACAGCCTTGGGAGTAAGTAAAAGCACAATCCATAGGTGGAAAGCAGAGGGTTTGATCAGGGCACACACGAGTGCAATCAAGCCTTCATTAAACGAAAAAAATAAAATTGCAAGAATGAAGTTCAGTCTCGCAGCAGTTAAATGGGTCTTTTCTTTAGCAACAACAGTGTTTAAAAGCATGTCACATGTTATACATGCTGATGAAAAATGGTTTTACATGACCAAGGCTATGGAAAGATACTACATGTTGCAAGGAGAAGAAGAACCATACAGATCATGCCAAAGCAAAAGATTTATCACCAAGATAATGTTCTTATGTTTAGTGAGTAGACCCATTTACTCAAGTACAGGTGAAATGTTGTTCGATGGAAAGATTGGCATGTTTCCATTCACAAAAAGAGAGGCATCAAAGAGGAATAGCAAAAACAGAGAAGCTGGAATTATGGTGACAAAGGCATTGGACTCAATAAACAAACAAGTCACAAAACAGATGCTACTTGAACAGGTTAGTAAACCACAAAACTCATTTTCTTTTCCCAGGAACTTTAAATTTATTTATCACAATACAACTTTTTTTTTTTTGATTGCAGGTTATTCCTGCAATCAAAGCCAAATGGCCACCAAGGCTTTCCAAAAATATCATCATTCAATGGGACAATGCCCCACCACACATCAACAACTCGGATGAAGATTTTAAAGCTGCAGCAACTGATGATGGATGGAACATTCAACTACAATTTCAACCAGCAAACTCACCGGATACCAATATTAATGACCTTGGGTGGTTCTCCTCAATTGACTCAATCAAAACAGATGTTCAAGCAAAAACAGTTGAAGATTTGGTCAATGCAGTTGAAGCAGCATATGAAAAGCTATCTCATGTAACCCTCAACAAAATATTTTTAAGTTTGCAACTAAGTTTGGAGCAAATTATGTTGGAAAAAGGTGGAAACAAGTACAAAATCCCCCACATTGGTAAAGACAGATTGCTTAGAAATTGAGAACTACCAACAGACTTGACGGTGGATTTGAAGATAGTAAAAGATTGCATCAAATATCTACAAGATGAAGGGCAAGCTGATGGCCTAGAAGGCATAATGTCAGAACTGCAACAAGGTGGAGTTTATCTTTGGTTAATAACAATAACTACTCAACAAATATGAGAGCTTTTGTTTTTTGAAAATTGTACTCTCAGAAAAAAATCATCATTGAGTAGCCTTTTGGATAAAAAAAAAATCAAATGTAATCTGTTCTTTCCAAGTTTTTGGACAAAAATCAAATGTAATCTGCTCTTTCCAAGTTTTTGGACAAAAATCAAATGAAGTTTTGTTCTTTTGCATACAGTTCTCTCAGATAAATCATCATAGTATAGACATTTCACCAGTTCTAAACACATCAGATGCAACACATCAAATAGGCAGCCAAACACATAAAAAAAAAACGATGGAAACATTAACCTCATGTTGTCCCATAAGTTCAGCCAAGCGTTGAATGCTCGTTGTGTCCGGCCAATACTCACTCACATCTGGATTAGGGCCAATAGACCATGGAAACATGATGCCCAACATTTTTAGACAAAAACGATGACTAGATGCCTTCCAAAACGCCTTCCGTATCTCCGGATCGAAAGAATCCGGACTTAGGTCGGGAAATTCTTCTCCAAATCGAGGTTCTGCCGCCGACGTCTCTTTCACAATCTCCTGCGGCGTCTCTTCTACAACCTCCTCCGCCGGCGTCTCTTTCCCAACCTCATCCGGCGTCTCTTCTACAACCGCCTCCGGCGTCTCTTCTACAGAGCCGAAGCATGAAGGAAAACTTTCAACCCATAATTTATGGTCGAACTCGAGAGTTGCAGAATAATCCATGGTAGATCTAGGATTTCTTTGTGAGGAGAGAAATGGTGAAGGAAGCTTCTGGATAAGAGAAATGAGGGAACTGGGTTTTTTATTTAAGTCAGCGACTCTTTAATGGCAAAACAATAAAGTGGGTTTAGGTTAAGGGAGTTGGGTCAGTCCAATTTAGTTAGTTAATTAGGAATAATTAAGTGGGATGGGGTTTAATTTAGGATGGTTAGGAAAAAATGGGTGGGGTAGGTCCATTATAATAATAATTTAAACTTTTCATTTTGGGCCGTCCTAAGTCGGGTGGGACGCCCAAAATGGAAATAAATCCTAAGTCGGCCGGGACGGAGGGAGTAGGGTCTAAAGTCTGCCGAGAGTTATCAATTTTAGGTCTGACTTTTCAATTTCGGCGATTTGGGGCCTAACGTGACATTTTTTCCTCAGTTAAGGGTTTTTGTACGAAATTCGTTAAAAAGGTCAGTTAAATTACATGTGATTTACACGTGATCACTAAATTTGATTGTTTTTATATGAATAGTTGTTTTAAAGGGTTAAAGTAAGCTTATGAAAATGAAAGAGATGTGAAGAAAAGAAATCATTTTCTATCTAAAAACCCAGTAAATACTAAGTCAAATTATTCAACTTATTAGAATTGTCAAAGATAATAGCTAATATTATTAATTCAATCATCTATACAATTAGAATTTAACTCATAACAATAATAATTTATTGATATTATTCAAATTTCAATGTGTACTAGAAAAAATAAGAAAATCTATAATACAATAGAGCTCACATCTAACCGCCACACAATCGATGGCCAAGATTGAGTTTGAGAAAACATAACTGGTGGCTAGGATTGAATATGAAAAATAAATTTGTTTTTAACTTTCCACTCTGCTACAACGGTTACTACATCTCTAACCGCCACACAAAGAGTGGCTCAGATTTAATCTCTCAAAAGACAAAGAGCGGCCTAGATTTAAAGTTGGAAAAAAAAAAAAAACTCCCCTACACCGGTTACTAACTAATACAAATAATTAATAATTTTTATTAACAAAATTGAATTTTACTATGTTGACAGTTAAAAAATAATTACTCTCTCCGTCCCACTTCAATTGAGCCACTTTCCTTTTTGGGAAGTTCCACTTCAAATGAGTCATTCCATAAATGGAAATAAGTGAACAGTGTTTTGGACATTTATATCCTCATAATGTTTATATATTTACAAAAAAAACTATTCATTATACCCTTATAATTTTAACATATTTACAAAAAAATCAATCATTAACTTACTATTCCTCCTACTCATTCTCTCTCCTATTAAATATTTTTAATTTTTACATTCTCTCTCCTCTAATCTTCTACCCACTTTCAATTCTTTACTCATTTTTAAAAAAAAATCTTAAAAAACGTGCAAAGATGTCATGGCTCAATTGAAGTGGGACTGAGGGAGTATTAATTTTAAGTATTAAGCTAAATGGTGAATTTACTAACAAATATTTTTTTGTACTGTGTTATTGCTTGCTTGATAATGTTTATTTTGCTTGGTTTATATTTTTGTAGAACTTTTGCTACTCATGGAGTCTTTGAGAGGGATAGCAGGCTTGGTATTCAATATAATATCTTTTTGCTGTCAAATAACTATTGTTAAATGTTTATGTGAATATGGCATTTGTACAGTTATGATGGTATGTGGTTGGTTGTTTTGTTGTTCTTATTTTCTCCATTTTCACTCACAATCTGTTTGTGAAAATGACTCATTACCTCAGTATTTATTTGGCTATATTTGGATCGGGCGATATAACTATTGTACTAAGAGGCTAAGATGAAAGTCTTAAGCTAGGTAGAAAGATGGTAGTGAGTAAAATGTGTTCTTTTAGGGGGTGGTGTGGGGTTGTGGGTGGGGGGTGGGGGGCAATTCATCCTTTCTTTAATTTTTATACAGTCATTTTTGTACTGTCACCAGTGTTCTAAAAGACCCCGTCTAAGGGCGCCTAGGTCCCGCCTAGGCCCTAGGCCCCTCTCCAACGCCTAGTTCTAATCCCCGCCTAGATCCCGACTAATCCCGACTAATCTCGACTAGTCCACGCCTAGGCGCTAGGCCCGGCTCCGCCGCCTAGCATCCGCCTAGCGCTTTTTAAAACCTTGACTGTCAACGTTTTGATTCATATAAATATATTTATATTAGCCAATAAATGACCATGCTACTTTATCAAATAAAAATAAAAGGGAAGAAAAATACATTAAAAAAATGACAAATTAGTTTCACGTGCAAAGCATGAGTTACCCTCTAGTTAAGAGTGTTAGAACATGGATTGTATAACATATATTATTAGTGAAAGTACTTGATAAAATAATTATCAATATTATAATGTTTATTATAAAGTATAGGATATAATATAATGTGTAGAATTTCATAATATAAGACTACCATTAAATGATGGGCATAATGGTAATATCTTATATATCAATAGGTGTAGTCCCTAAATGAAGTGCCCCTTGGATTCCTATATAAAGGCCTATCCATCAAGCCTATGGATTCACTAGTTATTACATTCTCATTCAGTTCAAACTCTTCCTAAGTACTTGAAGACTAAAGAGAATAAGGGCACTCATCATTTAGAAGATCTACTCCTCCCCTTTTTGAAGACTATCTTCATACTTCATCAAGAACAAGACTAAGAACAATCATGGAATCACAAGGTACACGCTTCCGTCTTCTTCTTCTTCTCTTCTTAATCTAGTTATGTGTCGGTTCATGGTTAATGGATCGTTCATGTTCCAACAATTGATATCAGAGCCTGCTCATATACTAGATTGAGTTTGAGTTTCTTGTAAAGCCTTATGCTTTTAATTCTTGAAAAGATTCTATGTTTATCATGTGTTCTTGAATTATCATACTCTAATTCAGATTCTAGAGTATTATGTTACTTCTAAATTATAAATTTACTCACAAGGCTTTCAATTCTTAATGTAAGATTATCCCATTTTTGAACATAGCCACCATCCTTGGATGCGTTGTGAGTTTGTTCATATGCATAGCCACGCATTTAAAAATGTGATGTGAGTATGCGGATCTACTTGATTTGGTTGAATATTGATTCACCATTAAGTTAAGAATTGATAGTCAAAATGTGGAAAATTGGAAGTTATGGCTCGATGTCCTGGCAAAGGGCCCGACGTAACATGTTTCTGGGCTATGGGAGCGTCCGCTCCCTTTGTAGGGGAGCGTCCGCTCCCCCTTGGCAGAAAATGTGGTCTCAGCCTTGGTTTTGTTGACGAAATTTCTGATAATTGGGAGCGTCCGCTCCCTTTATGGTGGAGCATCCGCTCCCCCCTTGGCAGAATGGTTTGGTCTCAGCTTTAATTTGGATTAATTTAGAGGGACATTAGGACCATTTTGCTCCCAGAATTTTGTGATAATTCATTAATAAATTATAATATCTGGACACCAGTCGCGTTTCGGTGGTTCTTGGAGTTATTAAACTTTAAGAATGGATGGGTAGAACAAAAGGATATTGTCTTTTATTAATAAATTTCGCTTATTTCTTTACCCTTTAAATTTTCAGAAATTACCTTAAAGTCTTAAGTGCCCTAAAATATGATTAATTATATGCTTAAACAAATTTATTCATTGTTTAATTAATATTGTTGCCAAAGCAATTTACGTTATTTAAATATAAATTTGTTAAAGTGATGAATGTAAATATTGATATGTGATAACATGTTTGTTTCCCAAAGGAGGCCTTGTTATTGACTAAGTATTTGCATTCATAGGGTAATAATTGAACTAAACTTTTGGTCATTTTAAACGCTGTGAACCATCCCAAAGGAAGGCGGGTGTTTAAAGTGAATTGTTTATATTCTTTATTACCGGGGAACAAATACCTTAAATTTTAGGTCATTTTTATACTTGATCCGGCCCAAAGGAAGGCAAGTATTTAAAATGTATTGTTTGAATTATTTGTTCACCCTAAGATAAATCAAATTGTGAGTCAATTCGCAATCCAAAGATTAGTCTTGATGTCATGTTGATTATTTTTATTTTGATGGAATTTAATATCTATCACAATTTTGACAAGGAAGGTTACTCTTGTTCTTTGATAATAATAAATGTGATCTTTATTTTAAATTCCAAACTTGTCGGTACTAGTACTTTGTCATATATCGATAATCTTAATTTACTTGACACAGTCAAGAAAATGAATGGGTCTCATAATAATGAAACAAAAACTAAAGGCACTAAGCAAAAGTTATCAAGTGAAAATTCTTGTATTCTATGGCATAGGCGTTTGGGTCATATCTCCAAAGGGAGAATTGATAAAGCTTATGTCGGAGGGAATCCTAAAAACAACTTGATACTCCGGATAAAATTTTTGCATTAGGTGTTTTAAAGAATAAATTTACAAACATTAAAGGAAATAGAATTTTGAGAGTATCAAACGTCTTGGAACTAATTCATATGGACATTTGTGGACCATTCATTAACCCTTCATGGAATGGTCAATAATATTTCATTACGTTCATGGATGATTACTCTCGTTATGGATACATTATTTTCTTCATGTAAAATTTCAATCATTGATCGTTTTCAAGTCTTTTAAGGCATAAGAAAGACTATTAAGAACGTTAAATCCGATCATGGTAGTGAAAACTACGGACGGTATAACGTATTGGGTGAATAACGTCCGGGTCCTTTATACTCGCTATTTTGAAGAGTGTAGGATTGTCCCTCACTACACCATGCCGGGCAAACCTAGCATAGTATATTGGAGAGACATAAATCCTTAAGGATATGGTAAAAAGTATGTTTTCTTGTACTTCTTTACCTCACTCATTATGGGCGAAGCATTAAAAACCGCAGCTTATATTCTCAATAGAGCACCTTCAAAAGCTATCGACAAAATCCCTTATGAGTTATAGACGAATAAGAAACCGTCCTTAAATCATCTTCATGTATGGGGGTGTCCAGCAGATGCTAGACCTTATAGACCTAATGAGGGCAAACTGGACCTTAATACTGTTAGTAGCTATTTTGTAGGGTATGTCGAGAGATCTAGGGGATATAAATTTTATGACCCGAAAACTAGAACATTTTTCGAGACTGACAATGTTAGGTTCCTTGAGGATGTTGAATTTAGTGGGAGAAATAGTAATGATTTTGAATTTGAAGAGTTAGAGGAACCACTCTTTATTCCTCAAACTTTAGTTCCTGTTGAAAATCAAGTAATTATACCTGAAATTCAACAAAGAACATACAATTCAAAATAATATAGAGACTCCCGTAAATAACGGACAACATGAAAATGTTGGACATAATGAAATTCAACAACCTCAAAATGAGGATGAACCGGTGCCCTTAAGGAGATCTACTAGAGAAAGAAGAAGTGCTATTCCGGATATTTATGATATGTATCTTGCGGAGAATGAGGACACCTTAGGTTTAGTGGGAGATGATCTAATCACCTTCCATGAAGCCATTAATAGTTCTAATTCTCATAAATGGATCAATGTCATCAATGAGGAGTTAAAATCAATAAAAGACAATGACATTTGGGATCTTGTCCCATTACCTGAAGGTGTAAAATCTATTGGTTATAAATTGATATTTAAAACCAAAAGGGATTAGCAAGGTAATATGAAAAGATATAAGGCACGTCTTGTTGCTAATGGATTTACTCAAAAGGAAGGCATTGATTATAAAGAAATATTTTTTTTTCCGATATCTTCTAAAAACCTCTTTTATGATCATTATGGCATTAATGACACATTATGATCTTGAGCTTCATCAAATGAATGTTAAGACAGCTTTTCTCAATGGCGACATTGAGAAAACTATCTATATGAAGAAACCAGAAATGGTGACTAATTCGGATCAAACTAGTCAACTAGTTTGTAAACTTAAGAAATTCATTTATGGGCTTAAGCAAGCATCTCGTCAATGGTACTTAAAATTTAACCGAGTTATTCTTTCATTTTGCTTTGAAATGAATCTTGGTGAAGATTGTGTGTACCATAAGTTCAGTGAGAGTAAATTTATAATTTTTGGTCTTATATGTGAATGATATTTTGATGATATTTTTCTTGCTAGTAATGATAAGGACCTTCTAAAGAAAATTAAGAAATTTCTCTCAAACAAATTTGAGATGAAAGATCTTGGTAAGGCATCTTTTGTATTGTAAATCCAAATTCATCGTGATCATTCACGAGGTATTTTGGGATTATCACAAAAGAGCTATATAGAGAAGGTATTACAAAGATTTAGCATGGAAAATTGTAAAACACATGACACCCCGGTCTCTAAGGGAGATAAGTTCAGTCTTAATCAATGTCCTAAAATTAATCTTGAATCCAAGTATATGGAAAATATCCCTTACGCATCGGCAGTAGGAAACTTAATGTATGCGCAAGTCTGTACTCGTACAAACCTTGCATTTATTATTGGGATGCTTGGTCAATACCAAAGCAATTAGGAAAAGAAGAACATTAAGTCGCATCCAAAAGAATGATGAAGTACCTATAAAACATTAAACTACATGCTTATGTATATAAAATCGAATCATTTTTTTGAGATCATTAAGTATTCCGATTATGTTTTAGTGGATGCAAAGATGTCGAAAGACATCATAAGGTTATATCTCTTATTGAAGAGAAATAAGTATAAAATAAATAAATAGATATACAACTTATAGGATCAAACTCTATGTTATTGGATCCATTTTATAAAGCGTAATCTCTTTTGATGTTTCACGAGCATATTGCTCATATGGGTGAAACGACTTTTGATAATGCTTAAATCAGTGAGAGTTTGTGTTGTTTTCTATTTTTTTGTGTTGTTTTATTTATATTGATCTCATTTGGTTAAGTAGGACTAGTTGGAGAATATATATATGAGTTCTTCATATATATTCATTAATATTCCATGCTACATATCTATACTTAATCTATGTCGTTTAGTTGGATATATATATGTGATTAATGTGGGTTTAGTTGCGAATCAATTACAACGACTGCCCCTTTAGTCCTTATACTTATATGACTAATGGACGGGATTGTTTTCGAATGACAACAAAGTGCACATAAGGGTTGTTATTTATGTTATAAATATGATTGAAGGATTTTATTAAGTATAAATATATGTTATTATAATCCAAGTGGGAGATTGTTAGAACATGGATTGTATAACATATATTATTAGTGAAAGTACTTGATAAAATAGTGATCAATATTATAATGTTTATTATAAAGTATAGGATATAATATAATGTGTAGAATTCCATAATATAAGACTACCATTAAATGATGGACATAATGATAATATCTTATATATCAATAGGTGTAGTCCCTAAATGAAGTGCCCCTTGGATTCCTATATAAAGGCCTATTCATCAAGCCTATGGATTCACTAGTTATTACATTCTCATTCAGTTCAAACTCTTCCTAAGTACTTGAAGACTAAAGAGAATAAGGGCACTCATCATTTAGAAGATCTACTTCTCCCCTTTTTGAAGACTATCTTCATACTTCATCAAGAACAAGACTAAGAACAATCATGGAATCACAAGGTACACGCTTCCGTCTTCTTCTTCTCTTCTTAATCTAGTTATGTGTCGGTTCATGGTTAATGGATCGTTCATGTTCCAACAAAGAGTTGATTAATTTCTCTAAAATAAGAAAATCTTTGCTATGGGCCTGTTTGATATAACCTAGTTAAATTCTTAATTTGAAATATTTTAAAAGATTAAAAAAAATTAAGCTTATCAGTAAGGAAAAATCAAATCATTTAAATAGTTAGGATTGTATTAAAAAAAGACTATTAATTTTAACTTAATAGGGTAAAAGGAGGAAAGAGAAAGAAATTAAATGGGTTCAAATCAAATTATCCATCAACATATTTTCTTTATTTATATAATACTACTTTCTTTTGTTAAAATAATCTATTTAACTCATACAAATTGATAAAAAAGTTATTAAAATGTAATTATTCTCATATTTTAAAAATATTGATAATATTTCTAGTAGAGTATCATAATTATTCTTATATTAAAAATATGATCTAATTATGATGGTGACGTACATGTCAATGCTGAGTTTATTTTATTATACAATAATTGAGATTATTTAAATATTTTTTTGAGTGTTAAGTTGAATTTTATTTAAATTCAGGTTTATTTGGTTTGTCATTATTAAATAAATAAAAATTTTAAAATTCAGCAATATAATGATTCCAGTTTTACGTATAAAGCTTATTTTTTCAGTTTTACCATTACCAAACGGGAGGGGCTATTGCCACTACAACTTTTGCTTTTTCACTACGAAAATTTGTAACTTGACAAAATTATCTTTTCTTATTTTTGTAAATAAACATGATCTTCCTTTTGTATTATAAGGAATAAATGAAACATTTCATAATGGTTTATACCACTATAATTTTATTTATACACTACAGTTTTAGGAAAAAAAAATCTACTACATTTACGAATAAAAATATTAAATAATTATGATATTCATTGAAATACTTATTATTTTATACAGTAAATAATTAACTTTTAATAAAGAATTATTTTTTAATTTTTATTTTCAGCTTAATTTTTAGTTTATTTTAAACCATATTCTTACCCTTTTTTTTCGGAATAAATATTAAATTATATTTGATCAATAATTTTTTATTAAAAAAAGACTTGAAAATAATGACATAATATTAAAAATAATTATCAATGTTGAGAGCTTGACAACATGTTATTTAAAATTAATCAACTTCTCAAAATTATTTTTATTTTTACCAATTATTTTTATATTTTTACGAAAAAAATATATTATTCTGAGACTAGACAAAATAAAGTTTTAAGGAATTTTAAACCAATAAATTTTATTAAAAATTTAAATAGTTATGCTAAAATTGTGATTGACAAATCTAAAATCTAACATTTTAACTATATTTTTATGAGTAAAACTAATAGTTTTACCTCATTTTCAATTTATAACTTAAAACAGTAAAGTTGTGAGATTGAAAATTTAAATTGGTGGTTTGACAATTTTTAGCCATAAAAATATTCATTTATAATATTACAAATAAAGTTTAATAGTGAATGTATATTTTTCTAATTTGAAATTCCATACTTTATTCACCAGCTTTTATAAATTTCATTGCAATCATTAAAGAAAAAAATCAAGGTAAAAATATTATTAAATTGAAGTAATATTTTTATGCAGTTTATTGTAAATAAAATCAACTTGGTTAAAGATGAATAATTCTTTTTTTTTTTACAATAATTTATTATCAATTTTATATTTTATTTATTGATATTTGATATGCTTTTATATTTCTTGACATGATTGAAAATAGGGTCATTGCCCCATAGTTTTTTTTTTTTAAAAAATCTATGCTCAATAAGTTCCTTTTTTATGTTGTATTATGATGTTGTATTATGTTTCGAAAATACAACATCAATTAAGGCCATAATACTGCATTCCGGCGGCCGCCGGTGACCGGAGTTCGAAGCCCATGGACCGGCGACCAGATTTCGACCTCCGGCGACCGGATTTCGGCCAAAATTGCCGAATTTCGGTGAAAATTGATCGGATTCCGGAGAAAATTGACCGGAATTCGGAATGCGGCGATAGCAAACGGCGGCGGCGGAGCTGGGCTGTGGCGGAGGCGGTGGTGCGGATGCAGTATTATGATTTTAAACTACTGCATAATTAAATGTTGTATTATACATAATACAACATGAGAACTTATGGGGCATTTTAATACAATAAGAAACTTATTGGAAAGTGATTTGTTCCAAAAGAAACTTATGGGACAAATTCCCTTGAAAATAATTATATAAATGATAATAAAGTGTAAAACAACCTTACCATTTTAAGGAAAATGCCATAAATAAGAGGAAATGATTGAAGGGCAATTGAGTCAAAAGATTAAATTGTACTCCCTCCGTCCCACACCAAGGTTCCTTGATGTGAATTTCACGCTTCTTAAGAATTTTTTTGAAAGTGGGTAGAAGATTAGAGGAGAGAGAATGTAAAAGTTAAATGTGGGGTAGGGAATAGTAGTTAATGATTGATTTTTTTGTAAATATGTTAACTTTATAAGGGTATAATGAATGATTTTTTTGTAAATATATTAAATCATAAGGGTATAAATATATTTAAAACTTGTCATTTATGGAAGGAAACCTTGAAGTGGGATGGACCAAAAAGAAAACTAGAAACCTTGAAGTGGGACAGAGGGAGTATTAATGAACTTAGGGGCCGTTTGGTAACCCGATAAAAGACTGGATATGATAAATAATACCGGATAGGGTTGTTTGGTACGATTTTAAACTTTTTGATTAATTAGAAGCGTGTGGCCGATAAGGGGCTTATTCCCTTATTATTTATCCCTTGAAAGGGGATGATGTTATTAATACGGAAATTATTAGTATGGAGATGAATAACAATGCTTATTCTTATCTTGCTACCAAACGAGCTATTAGTGAATAAGGAAAATATGTAGTGGTAATATCCCGTCCCTTACAGAACAGAGTTTTTATATAGATCTTATAACATTGCCTAATATTTCAAGTGTAATATTTTGTGTCCCTACTGTCAACTCGTTAAATTTTGATCAATAAAATATAGTCTAAATTCTAGTCTTGCGAGGATTTAAAAATTATAAATGTCATTTTGAATGAATGCGAAATAAAAAGAAGGTTGCTTTACATCTTTTTTTGCCAAAATGAAAGTCCTAAGGTGCACTAGAGAAATGAAACATCAATATATAATTATTAAAATTAACCATGTCCAAAAAATAATATTACTTAAATTTTAGTAATCAACTTAATTAAAATTTTATATAATTTAATTATATTTATAATTTTGTAAAAGTTGTTGCAGAGTATTATTGATGATATAAAAAATGCATAATATAAATAATAATAAAAAAATCACATTGTTTAGTGGAGTTTTAGTATATGACTATGGGCTATAGTACCCCTAATAAACGAGATATCAAAGTTATAAAAATTCAAACAAAATTTTACAGAAACTTACCCTCATAAATTACCACTCTCCGTCGATCTAATATCCAAAGGTATAATACTAAAATTACTCTTATACCTAGGTATAAAAATATTTTTTTCAATTTTTTAATCTTTTTTTTTTTAAATAATAAAAAGTCTTATATTTTATTAAGCAATTCGCTCATATATCCAAAGATATAAGACTAAAATTACTCTTATACTTAGGTTAGGTATAAGAGTATATTTTTTTTTTTCACAGTTTTTCACATTTTCCTAAAAAGTAATAAAATTCACTCATATACCTAAATGTATAATACAAAAAATTACTCTTATAATTAAGTATAACAGTAATTTGTTCCATTCAAATTGTGAAAAAAAAAAAAAAACTCTATAAAAATTTGTCGAAATTTACAATGAAGTCCAACAATTTCATTGATAAATGCTAAATTGACATGAATTGTGTTGCTGTCGCTGAGATTTTTCCCCAATTTTATGTGAAGGAGTCGGTTGGATTTTATTTTTTAATTTGGTTTATGAAGTGACTGATTGGTATAAAGAAAATGGGAAAAATTGATATTTTCATGAAATTGCTGGACTTAGCGTTGGGTAAGGGAGAGAGATAAGAGTGGGGACGACGACCTCTGAGGAAGAATCAGCGCAGAAGATATCAAGAGATTGCCTTGGAGTTTTGCGGGCAGCAGTACATTGACGTTGTTTGATTTTTACATCACATTTTTTAGTATAAAAAAATGTATTTTTATATTCGTTTAAAATATTTTATTACGTAGTCCGAGTTTTCACATAACATTATTTAATTTTAATTCGCTGAAACGCTGGAATGAATCGCGTTACAAGGAAGATGACAGAAGAGAGTAAACTTCAAAATAATCTGCTGTGTTCCATTAGATATTACCAAATGCTCATCTACTGTGACTGACGCAGCTGTAGATTATTATTTTTATTTTTCATTTTTATTTTTATTTTTTATAATGCGAAGATATTCTTATACTCTATGTTCAAACTGAAATAATTGCATTTGTTGAATTCATCCAAATATGATGATTTTCAAATAAATAATAAAAATGTGATTAGGTAAAGGATAAGAGGTCCCATTTATAATTTGAATTTTTCTTGACGTGATCATTTGGTATGGTATATTTTTGGTATAAAAGCAATAAGCAAAAATTGGTAATATTAGTCTATTATCCAGTAAAAATATTGAAATACTTGATTTTTCAGAGATGCTGATTGTTATCCCAACGTTATCATATCTTATCAAGTTTTGTTAACTACGCTTGTGACCGTGGCAGAAGAAAGCTTCTCAAATTTGAAATTACGAGGCATCAATGTCTAAAGAAAGGTTAAACAATCTCGTTATGAATGTATTGTGAATGATATATCAGAAAGAAATATTGATATTGATAAAAATATTAATGATTGTTATCTTTTACTATTATCCTTTACTATTACTCTCATTTATTATATCTCGAACATATCAAAAGCGTCGAGTTGGGCCCTGCAGGTAAAGCCCATTCTTCAAGCCATTACTGCCACCACATTCTCAGTGGGCTAGGCTCAATTATTGCATGGCCCAAGGCCCATCTTATTGATCAGTCGACTTAAGTTCATTGTCCGACCTATCAGGTCCCGACCTAACTTAGTCCGACCTTATGATCCAAGATATACTTCGGGTACGATCCAACTCTACTCGTCAGTCAGGTCGACCCAACCCCAAGTGTCGACCTCGACCTGCCAGAGCAAGCGTCGAGCTAACGGCTACAGGCGCACGTGCATCAAGTCTTACCATAACTGGTTTCCTACAAATCAGGAGCCGTTCAGGACACGTTCACATGTTGAATAACTGTCCCTCAAATTACGGAGCTCATGTAGCCCACCAAAAATACCACACTCATCAACTATAAATAAATTACCACTACAACGGTTTTGAGGTAACTGCAATTTTGTCATTTGAATACTCTTGTTCAATACATTATTTGCTCTCCATACATACATACTTACTCTCACGCCCGAGGGTCTAAGCCGGAGACACATCCGGCTAGTCGTGGGTTCTGGTTTCAGGTCAAGGAGTCAGGTGATCAGTCCTGCCACGTGGAGGAAGATTGATAAGCACATTTCCTGCGGCATCAGTTTGGTTCCATTGCCGGGAAACATGCGTAACTTGACCTCGAAAGTTTTCTCAACCTGCAATCATGGTGACTTCGGTTGGACATGTATCTGAGGCCTCACTCGGGCACGATGAAGAAAACAATAATGCCAATGCAAACGCTGGAAACGCTAATTTGCCTCCTCCCCCTCCACTGCGTCAGCAGGTTAGGGCAACACGATCTAATAGTGTGGCTGATGGCAGGGGATTGCCAGATGGGAGGAGGGACAAGATACCTATGGAAGGACAGGGAGCACCACCTCCTCCTAAGCGTCAAACGGGGCAAATGAATGCTGGAAACAGGGCAGGTCCCTCGTCAAATCCCTTAAGCAGAAAGGAGATGCTGTTAGAGCGAGCTCAGATTCTGGCCGAATTAATAGCAATGGAGGAGGCAGAGCAGGCTGATAGAAGGTCAGAGAGGGTGTCTCCCTCTCAAGTTTCAAACATGCCACTTGCTAGGAGTGCTAGGCCGAACGAGACCATGGGACAGAACGTCGAGCAAAGGATGGTGTTGCGGCCTCAATCACCTATTCATGTTCCAAGTGACGATCTAAGGGCCGTCCTCAACAGAACAGAACAGGAAGCCCGATCGAGACACGAGAACACAAATTAGAGGCTAATCGGAGCTTGCGAGGTTCGCCTGCCAGGACACAACGGTCGCAGTCCCATAGGGAAAGGAATGGGCGCAGGTCGCCTATAAGAGAGGGTAGGCGCAGGTCGCCACCCAGAGACGACAGGCTCAGGTCACCGCTTAGGGATGATAGGCGCAGGTCGCCAATTCAGTCAGTGAGATCACCTTCCCACAGAGATAGGAGGGGCAGAGAGATAACTCCCCCCAGAAGCAACAGAAACCGAGCTAACTCTGGTAGAGAGCCTCACCATGAAGAGAGGCAAAGGTCGAATGATGTCTCCCATGCTAGGGATGACAGGCCAGATGCAAGAGAGTGGCTCCTATGGAAGAAGAAATTTGAGCAGTGGGATGCTGACAAGAAGGAAGGTGCTGGAAAGAGCGAGCACAAAGATTTTGCTCTTCGACCTTTAGCCAAGGAGTTGCTCGACTGTTGACCTCCTCCAGGTTTCAGATTGCCAGTCCTCGAAAAATATTCAAGTGCAACCAACGCCAAAAGCCATATACAACACCTGGAGGCCACCATGTGCTTTGTCTCCCACGAGGACGACATGATGTGCAAGTGTGAATGTGGTGCCCAAATTTTGTGTTGGATTCACGCGAGTTTGAAGACGTCCGAGTTATTTGAAAAACGGAGTCGCCACGCCATTTTGATTACCTCAAAACTTTGAAAAAAAGGTTGTTTTATGGGTTCGGAGGTTAAGTTACCCCTTGGGAAGAACGTTTGGCGTTCACCCAAAGTGCCTTGCCGGAGCAAGTCTCCCAAGATTTCATTAATCGTGCTTGCTTGCGTGCTTTCTTGTGTGCATGTGTTTGAAAATAAGGGGGAAAATGTCCCAAGTTATCTTCCGGACGTACAAACCATTTGTTGGTTGTCGCTCGGGATTCCTTGGAATTTATGTATTTGGGATTATGATCCCGTCCTCATCTTGTGACTTGTGATCATCGCATTTTAACCTCGGGACCCTCGGGACTTGCGTGATCGAGAGAATGACTCTCTTTGTGGTCAAAGATGAGGTTCTTTAGGAAGGAATGTCCTTAGCCCATCAATCCTACGTTTTAAGACGGTCGAGCTCGTATAGAGGCTTCATACTCATTCTTAAGCGATAATCGGAGATATAGGGTTCAAGGTTATCCTTTTCCTAAAGAAATCATGAACCTTTAATGGAAGGAACGATGCAAAGATGAGAACTTTTACACCGGTCCGTTCCAAGGTTGGGGAAAAGGGGAAATGCATGATGAAAAATGACTCTTTAATGAAAAGATGACATTTTTATGTTTGCAAATGATGCTTTTTGATTTAAAGAAAGGATCTTTATTGCAAATGATGCATAAAGATAGGATTTTTATGCAAATGATGCATTGAAAAAGGGGGTTTTGATGCAAAGGATGCATTTTTATTGAAAAGGATTTGATCTTTATATGCAAATGATGCGTAAAGATGACATTTTTATTTGAAAATGGGGATTTTAGGTGCAAAGGATGCACCTTTATGAAAAAAGACTACATTTTTATGACAAATGAGGTCTTAATGCATGCAAAGGGGGAAGGGGGTGATAAAGATATGATCTTTATGAATAAATGCCAAGCCCCAAGCAAGATATATGAATGCAATGAGCAAGTATATCAATTAAAATGCAAGGTTAGGGCGTGCGAGGTTACCAATCGTTTCCTTCGCTTCTTCGGACGGAGCTAGGAGGAGAGGTTCGTCTTGGGTCTTCAAGGAGGAGGGAGATGGCTTCTTGAGCTTCTTCTTCGCCTTCTTGAGCCTTCAAGGGTGTTCTTCACGTCTTGGGAGTGACTGATTGTATTGCTATGGATTGTATGTATTGTTGTTGTTGTTAAATGGGTAGAGGAGGGCTCTATTTATAGGCAGTCTGGATAAGGCTAATGAAGCCGTGCGGTCAGAGGCAGCGAGCTAATGCAGCCGTGCGGGCTTATCCATTGTGACTCAGCATTCTAGAACCATGCAAGGTGGCATTATTCTAGAACCTTCCCTCCTAATTAAGAAAAACGTGTTTCTTAATTAGGAAGGATTCCCTTCAGCCTTTATTTAATTAAAAACAGTTCCGGAATGTTTCCGGAACACTAGGAAAGATACAGGGAATTACCGGAAAACTTACCGAAATTGCCGGGAAATTTAACCGGAAGGCATGAGCCAGATTTGGGTACTTACAGAAGCCCCTCGGCAACGTCACTTGCAAGGCGAGTGGGGTTGTCGATAGAAAAGGATCCGATCTGGCGAATGCCGAGACGAATTGGGTGACCAAGACGGTCGAGTGGCTGAACCTTTTGGAAGGCTACCTACGTATCCCGGAGGAATCAAGCCAGGCCGTAGTTCGGAAAAGATCCGCTGGGGAAGGAAGAAGAGAAAATGACCTAGGAGGTCAAGCAATTGATCCTACTGGGGATATGCTAGGAGTGACCCAGGTGGTCGGATATCTGAACTTCCATGAGGGGGCGCTTTATCACTGAGGAGTGACAAAGAAACAGGGTGACCAAAGTGGTCGAATGGCTGGACCTTTTATAAAAGGCTACCTACGTATCCCGGAGGAATCAAGCCTTGATCGTAGTTCAAGCATCACTAGACAGTTAGGAACGATGTCTAGGATCCTTGAGATTTTGACAATTCGGAGGCTGTCACCTGAAGAAGCTAGAGCTTAATGGCGCTATCTCTTTATGACGGAGATAGAGGTAACTTAAGTTGGGAAACTTGAGCGTACGTCACTATTCGCGGATAGAGGTAGCACAAGTTGGAATGACTTGGGCATACGTCACTATTCGCGGATAGAGGTAGCACAAGTTGGAATGACTTGGGCATACGTCACTATTCGCGGATAGAGGTAGCACAAGTTGGAATGACTTGGGCATACGTCACTATTCGCGGATAGAGGTAGCACAAGTTGGAATGACTTGGGCATACGTCACTATTCGCGGATAGAGGTAGCACAAGTTGAAATGACTTGGGCATACGTCACTATTCGCGGATAGAGGTAGCACAAGTTGAAATGACTTGGGCATACGTCACTATTCGCGGATAGAGGTAGCACAAGTTGAAATGACTTGGGCATACGTCACTATTCACGGATAGAGGTAGCACAAGTTGGAATGACTTGGGCATACGTCACTATTCGCGGATAGAGGTAGCACAAGTTTAGAGTTCTGACAATTCGGAGGTTGTCACCTAGCGTTATCTCGTTATAACGGAATTAACGGAGGCGACTGGGAATAAAGCTTGATTGCTAAAGAGATAAGGGATATTTTCTGAAAAAGATGTTATCTTGGTTAAAAGATAACGAAAATTGCATGCCCAAGTGGAAGGTCCAGGGGCAGGATTGTAATTTCTGTTCAGAGCGAATGAGGCCGCCCGGCATGAGATGGAGAAAAAGGAGCCGTACGGCTAGAGACCTGTTTTTTCCAGATAATTTAAAACAGGTTTGAACGGGCATTGGGCATTATTGCCGCCCAAGAACTGCCGAGGAAGAGAGAGAGAAAGGAGAGAATTTCTTCAAAATTCTTCAATTCCCTTTGCTTCTATCGATTGGAATGGATCCGGAGGGCAATCCCATACCGAGGCAAGCAAGAAGGAACATCTCCGCGGCTGCGAGAAGGAGGAGAAAGGAGCTCGTTCGGACGGAGAGGAAGTATGACTTCCTTACGCCTCCATCGGAGCTTTACCCGGGAAGAAGGGAGCATAAATCAACGAACCCGCGATCGGTTGGGGTAAGCATTCTCATTTTGCTCAAATCCGATGATTTTGCTTGATTTTTGAATGATTTAGGGCTTGACCCGAATTTTAGGATTTTTTGAATGATTTTTTGAATGATTTTGAGATGCATGAACAACCTATGAGGCTAAGAATATGCATGTGCAATTTATTTGAGAAAAATTATGAGAATGACTCACTTTTTTCTTGCAAAATGAAGTAAGAATGAGAATTTTTCAAAATATGAGACGGAGTTCTTGCCTTGTGCTAGAACTAGGTCAAAATTCTGATTTTCAATGAGAAAACATGATTTTGGAAGATGAAAATGATTCATGCATGCCATTTCTGAAAGAATAATGCTTATGTGCAAAAAATTGTGAAAATTGTGATTTTGTGCCTTAGGAAAGCAACGGGACTTGATATGACGCGTTTCAAATGATGAAAGACGCTTTTTTTTTTTTTTGATGCAAATAATGCTAGAAAAACTTTTGTGAATGATTTTCTTTTGAAAACATGTGCACTTTTGTGAATATATGCATGCTTTTGAAAATGATGAAGGACTGACACTCTTCTTTGTTTTTTTGTGCTTGTCTACAGGAGAACAAGTCTAGAGGACCATCGGAGATAGCGGTTAAGCTTTGGCAGAGGATGCCGGATTTTGAGAAGAATGGGGTGAACCCAGCGGTGAGTGCGGGCTCCGTGCCCTTAGATGCGTTGTAGAGGCTATCGCGGGGGTGTTCACATCACCTCTAAGAGCAAGGGCTTGGTCCAGGCCACTTTACGGAGTTACAGTGGGACAGTACACGCACATAGCTTTCACCTTGGTGGGGAGAGCTTACGGTGACTCACTGCCGATTTCACGGCTATTGCGGCCTACGAGTTCACGGGAGGCCCGTGACTTGGAGAGACCACATTGCGCCCGAGGAGTTCCGGGCTTTGGTAGGGTTTGAGCCGATTCCCAGGGCTGGGGATGGAGACGCGGAATGTCGAGGTGGCAGTTCGAGACTTGCATGCAGAACTTTCTTGCTAATGATGTGACCGCCGCCAGCCTCGGCTAGAGCATTCATATGGCCGATGCTATCGGTCACTATCTTTGCCATTCGGGACAGGACGGCCATGACTTGCCTCCTCGACTCTTGGAGGATGTGGATGGGATAGGGACGGTCTCTTGGGGCGAGGCCGGATTGGCGGAGTTGTACTTCTCGTGGGACATGTACAGTCGGAACAAAGCTGCTTCCATGGACTCGCTTCTCATTTGCCATGAGGTAGTCTCCTTTCTTTTTTTTTTCTTTTCTCTTTTCTTGTCTTGAGACTTTTATAAGAGAGAGAATGACCTTTTGATGTTTTGAACATGCGAGGCTGGTTTTGCGAGGTGATCGGGTTCTTCCCTTGGAACCAAGTGAGTGATGTCACCATCTTCCCTGCTATGGTTATTTGGAGGGGAGATGCGAGGATAAATTCACGGGAAGACCCGGATTACCTTCGATTACAAAATGGTGAGGCCGATCATCAACAAGGATGGGCACGACGGAGTGGACTTCTACCCTTGGGGCGGTATCAGGAGATTTTCTTTGCGAGATGCCATTGATGTGACGAGGCGAGAGGAGGTGGCTGAGGGCGACATGTGATGTCATTTACTTGGGGGACCGTTTCTCGAGCGCGTGGCCATGTCCCTCCATTGGACGCCATTACTCCCCACGATCCTCCGGCCACGGATGCTACGGCCCGAGGATTGGCCGAGAGGATGAGATTGCGAGTACCGAGCAGGCGTGGGCGAGAGGAGTACTTTGACATGGACACCCCCTACTGTTGTGTTTGTGAGCGGCGCTGAGGCATGACGCCACAAAAGCTAGTGAAGCTAGCGGTCACTCGAGGATATGGGGAGGATGAGCCTCTTGACCCGCCGATCCCTCCTGCGCATCTGTCCTATGTGGTCCATGGAGTGCCGAGGAGGATGAGGATACTGTCCCGATGCTAGGGAGCCCCGGTACACCTTGCCGCATTGATAGTCACTTTGTAAGTATACTCTTAGGGTCTTATTCCCTTTTTAGCTTTCAGATTTTACGCTTTTGCAATTTTACGAGATTTTCGAGATTTTACGAGATTTTTCTCTTCTTTTTCTCGGGTTCCGGCTCGCACTTACGATAGGCTAGTCGGGCGAGAATAGGGGCTGGAAGGACATGTGCCGGTCTCTTACGAGGAAGGCGCTGCGCTTCGAAGGCGGCGGCGGATGCACAGGAGCACAGGGCGCAAGAGACGGCACGTCGGGGAGCACGACGTCTACCTCATCGGCCTCGGAGTACTCTTCCGGTGCCATGCCTCGGGGCGGGGACCCAACGGACATTACGGAGCGGTGGGCGAGTACGGGCACGATAATGTCCATTTGTCGGCGTGAGCGACCGGGAGGACTTGATGAGGGAGGCTAGCATTTATGAGTTGAGCAGCGATGAGGAGGAAGAAGAATCGGAGGCCTAGGAGGTCTCTAGAATAGATTTGGAACGAAAACAAACAATAAACAATTTTCATGCACACTTTGTTTATTTTTTGCTTTATTTGGGCGCCGATGGGCGAAAACATTGTATTTACATTTTATTTGCTTTTCTAATTCATGCTTTTTCAATTTGCATATTATCGAGCCTTGGGGCGACTTTTGCTTGGAATTGGGGGTGGCTGGGCCAAAATGATTTATAATGGTATATAAATGCTTGAATGGCTTACGGATATGTTTTTGTACGGGTTTTGGTTGAAAAAGTGGGGTGAAAACTCCACTTGGCGACAAGCTTTGGTTCTTTGCGAGAATTTACACTCTACTGAGAGGGCTAATGTAGCCGTGCGGCATGGCCTTGAGGGCAAATGAAGCCGTGCGGCTAACGGTTACTGTCGAGTTTGGTTATTTTACGAATAAAAGCAAGGCTTGGCCATTTCATTTCATTTTCACTCTAGACTTGTCCCAATTGTTCCCAGAGCATATTTTGGACCTAAAAGCACCATCTTTGAACACTTTGCGATGGAGAAGCCCGTCGGATTGCAAAGGGAAGCGAGACCATTTTCTATCCGGTCTTCAATCTTGGGCGAGACATAACTTCCAAAATCACAAGGACTGCTTGATTCTTCCTTCAAGATCAAGTCTTTATGGCATTTGAGGATCTCACTGGATTGGGACTGTTGAGAGCCGCGGCAAAGTTACAGGACGTCAGGAGACATGTTCTTGCTTCTCTTACAACGAAATTGTCCCAACGCCACGAAGACTTGAGCCTTGATTGGGGGTCCCGAGGCGAGGCTATATCTATTCCGCTGATCGGAGACGTGCGGTGACGGTAAAGCTTGCATCTTTTGCGAGATTCCTTTGGGAGAGGCGAGAGGATGATGGTAGCCGGATAGGATTGACCTTTCGATATCCGGGCGAGGTTTGGGTCTCCGGATATAGGCTGCGACCACGGTGGCTATGGATGCTTTCATTCTCTGCGTATTCTGTTTTGTTATTCTTTGAGTCCGTGGGGATCTGTCATAGTGGCCTCTTGGACATGGTTAGAGGCTGAGGGTTTGGGAAGGATATTGTCGTGGTTTTGGGAGAGACATTTCATGGGATCGACGGGATGGCTCGGGAGACCATTTCATGAGGTCAGGAGTCGGTATGTTGACTTTGTGGGCTGCGGGGAGAGGCTCGGGGCTTTGCACGGGGCTTTGCCGACTCGGTGCCCTTGGGTGATTTCTCGGAGAGGTGCGCTAGGCGGCGGGACCGGGGTAGGCGGGAGGCGATGATGGCTAGGCTATCCACTTCGGACATCCGTTGGTGGATACCACCTTGGAGGTTGCGGACCCGGGAGGATATTTCGGGAGTCTTATCTTTGTGAGGTTCCGGGATTACTGTGGTCATCCTTCTACATACCTGCTTAGTATCCGGGCGGTTTGGGGCTTTACGGGAGCCTTTGAGTGATTGGGAGGACATCAGGACCATGGAGGTGGTGTCATTGGACATGAGAGATCCGGCCCGGCTTCTCTTTCTTCTCGAGGGCTTGGACATATCTTGCTTTCCCACCCGGGGCTATCTTCGGGAGCGGGAAAGAGCACCATCTTGACCACTTGTCTACTTGGGTAGTACGAGAGGGAGATGGGAGCGACTCGGGTCATCTTGGAGGATAGACGTCGAGCTTTATTGGGAGGCGGCTGCGACTCGAGTAGGACTACGAGGGAGGCGAGGCTAAGGCGAGTTGCCATAACCCGGTCAGTGATTTGGTCGAGATATGGAGGCTCGGTACAAGAGGTTGTCAGAGTCGCTCCTTTGGCCCGAGGCTCGAGAGGGAGGAGGTGCGGACTCGTGCTCGGATAGAGAGCACTCATTGACACGGGGTTGGTGGAGGCTCCGGTGAGGATACCGGAGGTCGGGATGAGGGATCACCGAGCATTTTTGAGACAAAAAGAGGAAGAAGACTCGACGAGGCCGAGGAAAAGGGAAGAAGACGAAGAAGACTCGGCGAATGACAGTGACAAGTCTTTTCTTAAGATCCTCTTATTGCCATTTGCAAACACATTAGTTTATTTAGGCATTTTATTGTATTTTAGATCTTTTTAGCGGGTTAGCGAGTTAAGAGGTAGACCGTGCTTGAACTCAATCAAGAAGTTTTTAACTTGTAATGAACAAGGCATATTATCTTAAAAATTAATCAAGACACATTTCATGGAAATTCAAATGTCTTTATTGATTGGGACCCGTTTTATGAAAACTGAAATACCCTTTATTATTTAGGACGCACTTCATGGAAGCTTGATTGTCCTTTTATTGTTTAGACCGAACCATATATGGTACACTACGTTCCCCTTTTACAAGAAAGGCTAAGGGGCTCGGGTCTACGTAGTTCATTACAGTGAACCAATTTTTTTCGTGTGCGGCCTTTGTTTTTGCCTAGACCGCCCTTTTTGGGGTTTTCGGCCTAGCTGGGCATTACTCTTTTGCACTAAGATTTTTTTCTCTTTTTTTTTTATATGTGCAACCTGTCTTTTGCCTAGACCGCCCTTTTTGAGGTTTTCGGCCTAGTTTGGGTATTACTCTTTTGCACTAAGATTTTTTTTTATTATTATTATTTTTTTTTTTATTAGACATAGTATCTTCGGAGTTTATCACCGTTATTTGGGTGGACAAAGGGATTGCCATCCAAGTACGCATAGCTTCATTGCTCCTCTGACGGTATCTTACGCACCACATGGGGCCGATCCAAAGCGGGTTCCCATTTTCCCAGGGGTTGTCTACGGTAGGGGCTTTACTTTCGGCACTAAGTCACCTTCTTTGATGTCTCGGCCTTGACCTTTTTATCAAACGCTCGGCCATTCGCCTACAGGTAGGCTCGGGTGTGTTCCATGGCTTTTAGCCTTCTCTCGTCAGCGAGGGCTAACTCGTAAATGCATTTGCGCAACCATTCCACTTCATTGACAACATTTGTTTTCGGGAGGACCCTTAATGACGGGATTTCCAACTCCAGCTGGTAACACTTTGCTTCCATCCAGTAAGTTAGGGCAAAAGGAGTTTCTCTGTGGTACATTACGACAGACGTTACGTAGCCCCGAGTGCTAGGTGCGGCTTTTCGGGCCAATCACGACCACGGGTGGCCATCTTAGGATGATCCGCTCGAGTGTCTTATTAGCGGCTTCCACGGCTCCATTGGTGCGAGGTGCATGCGGGGACGACTTGTGGCGAGTAACTACGAATTACGACGGCGAGTCTATCGCGATCTCCTTGAAGTGTGACCCATTATCGAAATGATCTCGTTGGGCACCCATATACGCACATTATGTTTTCTTTGATGGCTGGGCCACTTTTACGGAAGTGAGGACCTTGTAGGACTTGGCCTCTACCCACTTGGTGAAGTAGTCGATGGCTACCAACACGAACTCGTGCCCATTGCTTCTGTAGGGGCTATTTTCCCTATCACGTCAATGCCCCCGAGTTGCAAACGGCGAAGGAGTCGTCATGCGGTGCAGTCGTGAGGTGGGAGATGGTTGAGGTTGGCAAACGGCGGCATTTGTCGCGAGGTTCGGACGTCTTTGATGCCTTGATCTGTCTCCATGGAGATCCGGTAGTAACCCATTACGAGGATCACTTGCATCGGGGCTGCGGCATTCGTAGTGAGGACCGCGAGGACCATTGTGGACTTCGGTCATCAACTCTCTGGCTCTTTCTTGAGTGACACATAAGAGGAGTGGTCCTTGATACCGCTTCTTGTATAGGTTGCCTCCTAGAATGACATAATGGGAAGGCCAACCTTTTCGGGGCTCGCAAGCTTTTGGCTACACGACACCTTCTTTTGGTCTACCTTCTTCGTCTACGAAAGGTGACTCTCCGTCTTTGAGGAATTGGTAAATCTGATTGTACGAAGGTTCCTTTATAGGCTCGGGTCCCAGGTCCACTTCCTGACGGAAGGAGTGGGGCTTCTCTTCTACCCACTACGAAGGGCTTTATGGCTTTTCCCTCGGGGATCTCTACCAATGAGGCTAGAGTAGCTAGGGCATCTGCGAATCTGTTCTTTTCCCTCGGCAAGTAGTGGAAAGTCACTTCTCTGAAGCTGTCCGGTCAACTCCTCCATATGGGCATGATATGGGTTGCGAGATTAGGGTCCACAGTCTTCCACTTGTTGGAGACTTGGTTGATGATCAGGGTGAGTCTCCAGTAAACTTCGAGCTCCTTGACATTTCTTTCTAAGGCGGCCTCGAGCCGGCAATGCGAGGCTTCATACTCGGCGACATTGTTCGTGGCGGGAAAGTTCAACTTGAGGGCTATGGGGGTATGCTCATCTTTCGGATCGACCAATAGCATTCCTACACCATTTCCTCTTTTGTTAGCGGCTCAGTCAAAGAACAATTGCCATCTATTCTCGAGGCTGTTGCAAAGATCCCTTCATGCAGGAATTGGGGTTCGGGCCCTCTGTCTTCATTCTTGGGAAATTTGCCGGGTGATCGACAATGCTTGACCCTTGATGGCCTTTACTGGTCACATAGTTGATGTCGTGATACGCGAGAAGAAGGACCACTTCGCTAAACGCATTGAGAGGGAAGGCTTGTCGAAGATGTACTTGATGGGGTCCATTTTCGAGACCAAATTCACGGGGTGGGCTTGCATATAATGCTTCAATTTGCCGACTACCGGACCGATCTGCACGAGTCTTTTCACATCTTTGAGTAATTGAGCTCGCTCCTTGTAGCTTCCAGGTGACAAAGTAAATGGCGTTTTCCACGAGAGTCTTTCTTTTCTGACAAGCATAGCCCCGGCTGCCGTGTACGTGACGGTGAGATAGAGCGAGAAGAGGTTTTACGTCTATGTGGGGGCATGAAATGCTTAGGGGATGTACTAAGTATGCCTTGATGCAGTCAAAGGCATCTTGGCATTCTTCGGTCCATTACGTGTCCACATTCTTCTTCATGAGCTTGAAGATGGGCTCGCGCATAGTGGTCGTGATTGGCCAAACGGGCGATGTCTTGCAATTTACCCATGAAGCTCTTGACTTACATGCAGGTTTGAGGTGGCCTCATATCCATGATGGCTTTGATCTTTCGGGGTCAACTTCTATACCTCGCTCAGTGACCGTGTACCCAGCACTTTTCCCCTTGTCGCTCAGAAGGTGCATTTGGCGGGGTTTAGTCTCATGGAATCTTTGTCTCGGCCTCTCGAAGAATTTTCGTAGGTCAACAAAGTCTTGCCCACCTTCTCCTTTGGAGTGGATTATCATGTCATCTACGTAGACCTCAATCTCCTTGTGGATCATGTCATGAAAAAGCGCGGTCGCTGTCCTTTGGTAAGTAGCCCCGGCATTCTTGAGCCCGAATGGCATTCTTGTATAACAGTAGGTTCCCGTGGTGTGGTGAAGGCTGTCTTTTCTTGGTCTTCCTCGGCCATCTTGATGCAGTTGTAGCACTGCGAAAACCATCAACGAAGGATTTGACTTCGTAGTTGGCAGTGGAATCCACGGGGATGTCTATGTTTGGCGAGAGGGTAGTCGTCTTTGGGGCTGGCCTTGTTCAGATCTCGAAAATCCACACGGCAGCGCACCTTCCCATTGGCCTTGGTTACGGTCACGATGTTGGACAACCATGTCGGGTATTCAATAACTACGATGAACCACTACACTTGATAGCTTCTCAATTTCTTCTTTGACCTGTAGAGACCATTCCGGCTTAATCTTTCTCGGTTTACATTTTCTTGGCTTAGCATGCGGTGCTAGAGGGATTACGTGTTCTACTATCGAGCTGTCTAGCCCGGCATATCTTTGTATGACCATGCAAACACGTCGACGTATTCTACGAGCGGCTCGATCAATCTGTCCCTTTCAACCCCCTGGAAGAAGCTTCCAATCTGTGTCTCTTTAGGTTCCTCGATAGTACCCAAGTTCACACTTATCAAAACCTCCTCGGCGGCTTGGGCCCGGTTTTCCTCTTTTTACGAAACCTGCTTAAAGATTTCTTTAATGTATTGTTCGTTTAGTGTGTTTGCATCTTGTTCAAATGATTCATTATTAAGCTGTTGTTAAGTTTTGAGTTAATTTATCATTTGTTAAGTTGGCAATAAGAGGATAATCGAAAGATTTGTCATTTCATTCAAGATAAGGGAAAGATGACATCGATTACATTTTCATAATCCTCGGGCGTGAGGCCTTCGGATGACTCTGAGGGCTGGAATTCGAAGATTCTGACTCAGCGAATATACAACGGGGTGTTTGACACGGCCGGGTTGAGAAGGACGGGTACCAATCCAAGCTCCGTGATCATTTGCTTTGTCGGCTATCGGCCACGAGAATGTCTCCCAATTCTTGATGGCATTTACGTCTTAGTTACCAAAGTGCGAGGATCAAAATGACTTTCACCATCGTCTCCAATAACGGCAACTATCTCATCATACGAGCCTGAAGTCGATCAAGTGCGGGATTTGTGCTTCTTCGTCAAACAACTCTTGCAAACCCAGTGGCCGTTGTCTTCACTGCTTTGGCGGCTTCTATCTGGTGATCTTTGGAAGAGCTAACTCGAGGCGGAGAAGTCCATTGTCCGGATGCGACTTTTGCCCTTTGGCCGGATTTCCTTTGAAGACGTACTCATTACGAACGGTGAGTGGTAGCCCCGAGGATATACGGCAAATCAAGGAACATTCTTGAGCGGGATTGGTGGCTTTCCCTAATTTTCTTAAGGTTCTCTAGAAGGGTTTTACGCAAGGAGATTTGGCGATCACTTTCATCATATTGTGTCCCTCCTTTTATAAAGTAATGGGTCGAGAGGATGAGCGTAGGGATGGAAATTTGGACCCCTTCACCTTTCGTGCCTTTAGCTTTTACGGCATCTCGAGAGTTCGGTTTGTACCCCAAGCCATATACGGTAGTATGTTCCTTCACATCAATGATGAATTGTTACGACCTTGAAGTCTTCTACCCAATCCAAGTCTGGAAGATAACTCATTTTCGCATCATTCTCATGGCGGGAGGAATTTTATCGGAAGTAGTGGTGAGGTCGGTGCAACACCACTTGTGCCTTGGAAGAAGCTACGGAGAATCCGGTCAATGCTAACCCTTCGTCATCGTGCTTGATCTCGATATCGGGATATCCCCGATCTTTGGTTCCTTCTCACCGTGACACTTTGTCCCCATACAATGGTGGTGATAGTTCCATCACTTTCGGCCCCGAAATTTGGCCTTGATGACCACAAAGTAGAGGCTACCCAGTTTATCCGGGGTGGATCTGAAGGCCGGTCCCGGCAATGCCAGCGCAAGTAAATGAAATCGGAATACCCCGATAGCAGAAGAGTCAATCGTCCATGACCTTTTTCCGAACCACATCTTGAGAGTGGCGATCCCCAAGCGATTCGTGCGGTGGGTCATAGGTCTATAATAGTCCACATTTAGAAGGCTTTAAGTCCGGTGGCTTTTAGATCCAATAAATCTATCGAATACTTAGTTTGGCAAGACATTCGTCGCGAGATCCTCCTTAGTCGACTAATACTCGTGGCAGTACGACGCTCTTCTAACTGAAGCTGAATTGATGTAAAGAGGTTCGTTCCGCCATGGACTAGCCCCATATTTTGGCGTGTCTAAGTCGGTGAAGGTTGCATGATGTTTAGTAGTGGATATTTCCAAATTGAGCCTGGACGACCTCATGCTGGGTGACATCATGGGCACCGTGGTCTTTGGCCAAACTTTCTTCTAGCTTCAACTTATGAGGGTATGAGGAGGTCAACGGTGGACCATAAGGAGATATTCGGGCTTGGGTACACTCTTGAGCGAGTCAACACTTTGGATCCTCTTTGTCGAGGAGTACGGTTTTTACGCTTCCGGCTTATAAGGTGCTTTTATAAATGTCTTCGGCTCGGAGACGGCATTCCTTTGCTGTCACCCTTAAAGGGCTCTGCTCAATACTCATCTCAGTCGAGCACCGAGTCATCACATAGACATTGGATTTTCCTTGGTCATTATTCCTATTGGAGGATTCTCGTCAATTCTTTCCCAAAGTCGAGGCGGATCTAACTTGCGGCGTATGGCTGATCCTGGCGATTGATACGATTGACAGTCTTT